>LR750011.1:156267-204101 GCA_902729485.2 Mus minutoides
AAAAAAAAAAAAAAAAAAAAACAAAAAACAAAGAAAGAAACAAACAAAAACCACCACCAGCAACAAACAAACCAGGAACAAGCTTTAGTTTGGCTCTGCTACAAGTCTGTGCACTATCGGCCATCCCAGACAGCTTGTCAGTGTTCTCAGCTTTGGGATAGGTGTCTCCTGAACAGATGGACCTTTCACCTTTGAGGTCAGAAAGCATGAAGATACTACATCCCACCTTAGAACTGACATTTTGAAAATTAATTGGGCACAGAAGCTAATTCTCAGGGGAATGTACAAAGGAACAAATTAGAGGGGGAAAGGAAGGCAGAATCAAATACCTAGCAGGCCTTCCAAAGAGTTTGCCTATAATCCCTAATATGAAACAGGAAATTAAGGGGGAAACCATGCACAAAGCCAGGTACTTCCTCCCGCCCCTCTGGACCTAGAGCCCTGCTGCTGACTCACGCTGACATCATGTTCAAGCTCAGCCAGTAAGTCAAACTGGTGTCTTTTTGTGCCTGGCATTTCTGCAGGAACACCGGACCACACCTAGGACAGAGCACATTGCAGAAGGGGTTTTTAAACCTTAATACAAAATTCTCAAGACATTTGAAAAAACCTCCCATCCAGCCTGCCTGCCCGTAGATGCTGGGACAGGTCTAGCTTCGCCCCATGGGCCTCTTCCCCACTAGCACACACCTGCCTCTCTCCATGTGCATCCCCTGAATGTGCTGCTCTGTGCAGTTGAAGCACTGTGTGAATCAACGGAATGTGAACACACAAGTGTGGTGGTGTCTAACAATGTTCCAAGAAGTAAGTAACCTGAACTTCCAACTTACTAAAATTATATACAGGAAACATATCTATAAGGATGGAGAAAAAATTCTGACAAACTGTGCAAAGAGCATAATAGTTTTTCTTTCTTTCTTTTATTTTTCTTGTACACAGAATCAAACTAGAAACCTAATGTAAGGAGCACTGGAGTGGTTTGCATGGGGAAACCATGTAAGAGTCTGTAGAAAAGACCTGTGGCATCCTGGAGCACAGAAACAGTGAATGGATGCTTGCTCCACATCTAAACACACTGATCTTTCAATGATTCTTCAACTTAACTTGCACTGATAGGATTAACTGATCCACAAGTAGTTCCAGTTAGAAAACAAGACTCTGTTCAGATTGTTTCTGAGCAACATACCTGTCAACACCAAGGTGAACACACTGCACAGAAATGCATAGTAAAACCCTATTATTATTGAAGACACAACACACTTGTATTGAAGGATATAGGAAATCAAGTTGGAAGCGACTTAGAAATTTCTTCTTTGCTTGCTAGCTTTTAGTGTCAGGCACTGGAGTTGAGTAGATTTTTCCAAAAGTGGACCATGTGTGCTATTAGACTGACCTGCCAGTCAAAGTGTGCCTACTCTGTACAATGGCTTTCCAACTGGATCTGAATCCTACTCTAGAGGGAGGAATTCGGCCCACAGCTGGGGAAGTCCAGGGCCTTAGGTGAAAGCCTATTGCTGTTTTGCTGAAAAGCCAAGTTGCCAATCTGCCTTCTAAATACATATGTTTAGACCCATAGGTAGGTGCTGCCCTCAACCTGGGTCAGAGAAGGTGTTTCCTGAAGTACAGAAAGGTCTTAGCAGTCTGTAGGATGGGCAGGAGTGTTATGAAATGTTGTCTTCTTGATACAACGTGGCTATGGCTCTCATGAACTCACAATGGCTGTCGGTACCTACATGAGATTTCCACACTATTCCACCATGAATAAGAGGGGTCCCCATGAATCTATCCTTAGCTAAGAAACTATTGGCAACTTGTTGGGTGGGGGTGCCATTTTTCTTCATGGGTGTGGCATCTGATGGGATACTCAAGCTCTTGTGGGTGGCCTAAATCCATTTTCCATGCAGGAAACACTATTTGGAGTCTGGGTTTAAAAGAAGATGAGGAGGAGTTGAAGTTGGGAGGGGGAAGTACTGGGAGACTCCAGGGTAAATAGGAGAGGAGATTTATGTTGAATATGATCAAGATACATTATCTGCATGTATAAAACTATCAAAAATATATAATATATTACATATTTATTCTATATACAATATATATTATATTCTTTATATATTATTTACATAGTATCTGAAAAAGTGAAGTGATTGGATACTTTGATGGGAAGCTGAATGATTCACAATATTTTATGATCAAACATTTTCAGTTAATAAGTATATATAAACCTTCACAGTAGAGTCCCAAGATCCAGAATACAGCCTGTCGTTATGCCAACAGATCTTACTGACAGCATCGTCATGTCCCATTAGTGTATCTTGGCGTCTTCCAAATGCTATGGAATAAAAATAGCTAAAAGATAACAACAACTATTAAAATAATATCCAAGCTTAATTTTAAGATTCTTAAACATGCATTTAAGAAACAAATATTGTTTCTTAAATTCTATAATTCTATACTGCTGAGGCTTAATGGAATTATGAATTTCTTGTTCTTGTATTAAGTGAAAAAATTCAATATTTGAATTTGAAATTAGATTATTTATCAACTGTCTTAGCTACAGTTCACCTGAGTTTAAAAGTTAGAAAAATAGATACTAACTGGGGAAATTCTTACACTAAAATAATGGCATTTGAATCCAGTAATACTGTCCTCATCTCCCGTGTGTCTCCTAGTGGAAGGTCTTTTTATCCCTCTCATCCACATGGGAGACAGCCACTAAGTATGCAGAACAAAGAAGCAGGCATGGATACATACACGTTGTTATCCCAAGAAGAACTTATGACAGTGGTGTCTCCTGGCAAAAGTAAACAAGATGATAAAGCCTGAAATATGAAAAGTTGATATCAATCATTTGTAATAATTAGTAGATCCTTCACTAGTATGATAAAATTGATATCAAATTCTTTCTATAGTGGCTTTCCTCAAAACTACCCAGGGCTCAGAGCTGGCTAAGTCTAGACGTAGGGCTTTCTCCCAAATGGTCAAATTTGCCAGGAATCCACTGACCCATCTTGATGCCTCCTGTGCTCCCTCCCACAGGGCTGGAGGAATGTGGCTAATCTGGAATAGATTCATAAGAATGAAATACCCCTCTCTGTTTTGCAGACATGTGGCTATGCAAATTATCCACAGTTCCTAATGACATTTCAAAATCTCCTAGAGAATTGACCTTAAAAATAAGGCACATTGGGCTGGTGAGATGGCTCAGTAGTTGGGAGCACTGACTGCTCTTCCAAAGGTACCGAGTTCAGGTCCCAGCAACCACATGGTGGCTCATAACCACCCATAATGAGATCTGACACCCTCTTCTGGTGTGTCTGAAGACAGCTACAGTGTACCTATTTATAATAATAAATAAATCTCTAAAAAAATTAAAAAAAAATAAGGCACATTCTTTAATAACTTGTTTTATAGCACTGAACCTAAAGTATTTAAGTGGTACAGAAATATTTCTTTTCTGATAGCTAAAAGAAAAGATAGACTTACTAAGGTGAATTCTACTGGGCAATCAAGATTTTTGGTTAAAATGAAATTACTCTAGTATTAGAAAGAAGCAAGTAGAAACAAGCCCTCTCTCCCTTCCCTTCCTTATGCCAACCCTCCCTCTACATCCAAGACTCACTCAGGCAAGGCCTTGCACATTCTAGGAAAATGCTCAAATCCTCAATGAACTTCTACCATAACACTGATAAATGAACTTACCATATTGGAAAATGATATACTTCTTTGTAGCATTTTGGATTCCTTAGAAAACATCTTCAAAGTGGAATCTAAGAGTCAGAACATAGACATGAAAGATTTCCTAAGATTTTCCTAAGGATAGTGGCCCTTACTTACTAACTGTTAGAGGGCAACATCAGAGACATTTCACAGAGAACTAAGTCTATACTGAATAGTCTGAGACCTTGCCAACAGTAAGATTCTAGGAGGTCAAATAACTTCATGATCAGCTGAAACCCCACAACTGCAGCACAGACATGGTATACTAGGACATTTCCAAAGGCCTTCTTCAGACTCAGTAAAGCCCCACACGTCAGTGAGTGAAAGTTACAGAAGAGGGAGGCAGAAACCTTAATATCAAAACAAAGTTTAAGAAAGATTTACAGGTATGTGAGTGTTTGTTTTGTTTTTGCATGCATGTATGTGTATACTACTATACTACGTGTGTCCGCTGTGTGTGAGGCCAAAAGAGTGTTGGCTTCCTGTGCAGGGAACCACGCCCATGTTCTCTAAAGAGCAACAAGTGTTTTACACCACTGAGCCATCTCTGCAGGTCCAATTTGTATTTTAAGAAAACAAAGATTTTGGCAATAGAAGTAATTTTTTAAAATGAATGGCCTAATTATAGAGTGACATTCTTGTTCCAAATTACTTACAGATGAGAAGTAATTTTATTTTTATTTATTTTTTCTTTCTACTGAGGAAGAGAAATGTTTTGTTGTATAGGGAACAGTGCCTTAAGGCAGGCACTGAAAATCCTGAGCTTAGCCCAACACACTCCTGTTTTATAAAGCTACCAGATGGAGCTGGAGCTGAAAAGAAAGGTTAAGGTTGAAGATAAACCTACAAGGGAGCAGGGTATAGACACAATAAGAGCCATAAATGTGCCTGTCAAATGCTTTTAGGCCCCGTGGCAGATCAGATGCCAATCAAGTGCATATACTGGCTGGGAGAACCACTAACTTATAAAAATTGTAATAATAATTAATAATGCAGGAATTAAGATACCGAAATGTCTAATGTCCTTGACTAAGAGATCCTGTGCAAATTCACCAACACAAACTCTTATGAACCCAGAAGAGAGGCTCAGTGACAGAGCAGTCGCCTACCATGGGGCAAAAGTCTCAGAGATAACCTTTAGTTCTACAAATAAAACCCAAGGCTCACAACTTACTTTAATGTTGATACAGATATTCCATCATGCATAACCTACTTTCTAGATAGCCAACATGGTACACTGTCGGAATGAACTTTGAATAAATTTCTTCTTTACAATAAAACTTCATATTTCAACCTAATCTTTGCAACTGAATTCATGAAAATGCATAAACCTGAAACCCCAGTAAGACTTTCCTGATCACTAACTGGAGAACACACACAGAAGACAAGCCACAACCCCATGGGACCTTTTCCTGAAGGCGGCACTAATCTTGGGACACCTTTCCAATTTGCTTTTGATTCTTGTAGGCAGGTCTGAGCGCTCACCACAAAATCTACTGAAGACAATTTGATCATTTTACAAAACCAAAGGCAGCCAGGACACTTTTCTCAAAACCAAAGAAGATGCTCTCCTGCTTACAAGTTGCCAGGTTAAAGACAACATAAGTGCTAATGTCACAGGTGGGGGTAGCGCAGGAATGTTCACACAACCTAAGCATGCTGTGCATCGGAGGAAGAAACCTTCACCTTGAGGCAATGTCAGTAAGTATATAAGCCAGTGATATAAATCCCGACAATCCAACTTCAGGAATGGAAACAAAAACACAACTTTGACTTGTACAAAAATTCATCCTTTTTACTTAGCAAGCTCACAAAGCAGTGGTGGTGTTCACTAAGCTGGGGACATCTGAAGCTGATGGTCATAAACATAAAGCTCATGGCTTACAAGGCCACATGCGTACAAACGCTTGAAAGATTTGACTAACTATGTCAGAGGAACCCTGCTAACCACTAGTTTTCAGCCTTCCTAATGCTGTGACCCTTTAATACAGTTCCTCATGCTGTGGAACCCCAGCCATCAAATCATTTTGCTGCTACTTCATATCTGTAATGTTGCTACTGTTGAGACTTGCACTATAAATATCTGCTATTCAGGATATCTGGTATATGACCCCTGTGGAAAAATCATTTGACCCCCCCAAAGGGGTCACAAAGGTTGAGAACCACTTCACTAGAGCCTTTGTTACAGGACACAAGTGTCTGCTGGCTGCTGTAATGGTCAACACAGTGCTGGAAATCTTCAAAGCCCAGATGCCCTCCTCCTTCCAGAGTGGCACTGTAGGTTCCCTGATGTGTTCAGTGTGCCATCCTATACATTCATTCTGAACACCTTGTGCAAAGTTCTATTTTACAGAATCCTAGGTGGTCTGAGAAGAGAAAAGAATGAAATGCCACAGATAACACACCACAGTAACAGAATGTGGTAGCGGGGACTCGTCTACCTGGATGTGGTTAGCTGTACAGTATCATTTCTAAACACCATGTGTGGAAACTACAGTTTCCGGGGTAATCTAGGACTGAAGAAGAGGACCCTCATGGAAAACAATCACTAGCTCTGTCACGAAAGCTCAGCAACTATATTCCCCTTCCACTGGGACACACTTCAAATAATGGTGCACACACCTCCAGGAAAACACACGTGCTGTGAGAGATGAATATTGCTAATGTTTTCATAGATCAGGGTAGCCGAAGTCTAATGTATCATTAAGATATAGTTTTAAGTCTTATCAATAAGGCACAGGTAAATAATCAATATTTGAATTCAATGTCATATTATATCCTACAAAAAAATTAGAGCTATATGCTGAATATCAAGGTAAAACTAGCAGCAAATCTGCACTCCACAAGCTAATATGCACACCAGCCCAGTTCAGCCTCACCCCTGGCTACTACTCCATGCCATTCTGAGTTCTGTAGGCCACACAGAGACCTGGACCCTCTTGCAGTAAGGCAGACCATAGCCAAGAGTCAGTCCATGCCTTGTGACTTCATCCAGGCAGCCATGTCAGCTTCAGGAAGCTTTCCCATTTTTGGCAAACTACAACAAACATTTTCTAGTCTATTTTCTGTGGAAGCAGCACAGGCTTAGCTCAGACTCTGTGCTCGCAGCTAAAGAGCTTTCAGGCAGGAAGACCTACCTTGTGAGGTGGTAAAGACTGAAGAGCCATTGCAAGACACTGCTATCCCTGTAACCGCCCTGTTGAAAACCAAAGTTTCACAGATTATCCTCGGCTATGCATGAGGACACTTTCTCTAGGCTTCCTTCATTTTGTCTGTGTAGCTTCTTCACTCGGACTGTTTTCCGCATGGCCCTGCCACTACAAGCCAATCCTTTGCAATGCCCACCTTTGCCTGCTACTATAAAACATTCCCCCTCTCTGCTCTCGAAGCTGCAGAAGGCAATGCTGAACATGTTCTGGGAAGTGGAAACTGTTTCTCCTACAATCGCACCTTACCTGACCATCCCCAAAGTGATGACGGCACTCACTCTTTCCCACTGCTGGCTTCATTCCATTCAGAACACACTGTCCCTAATGTCTGCCAATATGTATGGATGTGGGTCTATTAGCCCCCTTTAAAGAACATCTGAGGTCAATCACTGTTACTTATATAAGCACTAGAGGTTTATTCACACCTTCACTGCATTGTCTTGGACTATATGGTCGCTTCTTAGATGCCTTGGGGGAGGGGGCTAAGAGAAACTAGCATGTATCTTTGGGGGGGGCATATGGAGTCCCACAGTTGATGTCAGATGTCTCCCTTGATGGCTCTGCACTCACTTTATCAAGGCAGGGTCTCTCCTTGAATCTCCAGCTAGCTAGCTTGCCTAAGGACCCTCTGGCTCTGTTTCTTGAATTCTGAGATTACAGATGGTCACCCTACCTGCCTGGCTTTCACGTGGCCTCTAGGAACCTAAATTCCCACCTCGACAACTGCATGGCCATGCTGGCCTTGTTATTAATTTGTTTTTAAGATGTACCTTTTCCTATACTATCAGTAAATTCAAAGCTTGATGACAAACATGCTTGTTCCATAATTTCCCACTTTTTAAGATTTGAGGGGTGGTATGTACACCTTAGAGGTACAAAACTACAGGCTGTGTGCAGCTAATCTCATCCTAGAACAACATATGACAGAAATGATAGGATGGGAGAGCATGGTGACTTAAACTAATTTTCCTTTGCTATGTTGACTTCACAAATCTGCATAGACATTTTGAAGGCCAGAACCAATGAAGGAAACATTAGATGGACACTCTCCCACATGACTGTCTTTTACAGTTCATTCCCATGCCAAACTCTCAGCTTTTACACAGACCAGGTAGTACCAACTTTCTTAATGCTGTGACCTTTAACACAGTTCATCAAGTTTTGGTCACCCCCCACTATAGCATTATTTTATTATTTTTATTACTTTATTGCTATCTCTTAACCATACTTTTGGTACTGTTACAAACTGTAAGGTAAATATCTGAGCTGCGACCCCACAGGCTGAGGACTGCAGGATCAGAAGCCGTGCGAGGCACCCTTACTCTTTGTGGATCTTGTACTGCTCATGTAGCTGCAGCTTGGTGATATTACTCCAGGCCAGAGTTTTGCTTTCCTCAGTCAGGTCTTCAAATGACTCCTCCCCTGGAGAAACTGCAGGAAACAGGTGCTAAGGAATCAGGCAACTATAGAATGGCAACCGCTTCAGATCCACAGGATATTCTATCAATGTTAAGGAAAATACGCTTTCAAAGGTACTTATCATATAGCCCAATATTAGCCAAGGAAACAATTTTACATCAACCATTGCATTGAGAGCTCCAGGCTTCCTAGTGTTTGCAAAGTCCTGACTTGACCAGTTGCTTAGGCATCACAGGAAGTAAGTCTGAGTGGCCACTTCCTTCTCAGCCCCTTCCTTTGAACAACCCAACAGTTGCTTAGGAAACCTGATGCTTTATTTTGGTTTTGAGAAGGAGAAAGAAAACGAGAACTCAAAAAATGGGTTCTTGTTCCTCAAGGGTCGAAGTAACACTCTCACTTTTGCATGAAGAGAAGCTGGAGTATTTACCCTGCTTTAAGTGGTCACATGATGGTGGTTAGGGTTGGTGACTAAGGGACAAGGACAGTAACCTGACTTTACCCTGTCTGTCTTCACACGGTACTATAGGCTGCCCTTCTCAAGCCCTCACAGGATGGGGCTGGAGAGGGGGCTTAGCTACTCCTGTAGCAGCATGCCTGAAAGGCTCAGCATGCCTGGGTGTCATGAGACAAGACTGGAAGGAAAGGAAATGCTTTGCTGATCAGAGGCTGTGTGACATCACATGGCTCTCCTGGGAGGCTCTATGAGATAAGAAATGTGGTTACATGGATGGAGGTGCATGACTCCTCCTTTCTTAAAGTTTATCTTAGTAGCCACTGGGGCCTGGATATAGGAGATACTCTATACACATTTGCCACATGTTAATAGAAAATTATTGAGAGAGAGAGAGAGAGAGAGAGAGAGAGAGAGAGAGAGGAAAGAGAGGGGAGAAGAGGAGAGGAGAGGGGAGAAGAGGAGAGGAGAGGGGAGAAGAGGAGAGGAGAGGGGAGGAGAGGAAAAGGGAGGGGAGAGGGGGGGAGGGGGAGAGGGGAGAGGGGAGAGGGGAGAAGAGAAGAGAAGAGAAGAGAAGAGAAGAGAAGAGAAGAGAAGAGAAGAGAAGAGAAGAGAAGAGAAGAGAGAAGAAAGAAGAGATCTAAGTTAAAAAGCAAAGCAGTTCAAGCTGAATTCAAGACCTGTATGTGGGTTTGGCAGTCAAGGCCAGGGCAAATCTTTTCTAGAAAAGTGTGGCGCAGGTGACTATTAAAGCATGCACGTCTGGGAGTATCCATCTGCCAGGATGGCTAAGCACGGGGCAGCAGCTTTAAAACCACAGAAAAGGAAGGAGCCAGGGAAATCACAGTCGTAATAAATGGCCAGAAAAGAAGTGACTTCACTCCTTTCAACAAGCAACCTAGAACAGAAACAGGAGTAGAACAAATACGTGTGTTTGTTTTGTGGTGCTTGGGGCTGAGCCCAAGGCCGGGCATGTACTACAAGGGTGGGCCTCTGCCACTGGAGCAGCAACACCTCCTACAAAGGCAGATATCTCTGAGCAACTCAGGAGTCCATGTTTAATCTCTGCTTCAAAAAGCTCAGAAACGTGTTAATCACAAAGACAAAGGCCACTCTCCATTCCCTTTTTCCAAGGCTCACCTGGGGAGTCTGTCATAGAAGCATTGTAGCTGGACGCTTGGGACAGACTTTTAAACTTGGGGGTGATCCTTCGAGGATGTGGTGTCACAAACAGCTGTTTTGGTGTCTGCCCAAATTCCAAAATTTGGGTCAGCATGGCTACTTTTTCATCAGGATCCTCAATGCTTTAGGAAGAAATATAGACAATTACATAAAGCACAAGGTTCAGGTTCAAACAATGCAGATCAGCTGGGAGACAAAACCCCACAAAGCCACTATAGGCAAGGACTAAACTATACACACCTTTCCGTAATATGTTCTTTCTTAAATGATTTATTACTATTATTTTTCTTTATTTGTGAATGTATGTTAGGGAAGGCCACACATGTATGGGTGCCTGAATAGGTCAGGAAAGAGCACCAGATTTCTCAGAGCTGGAGTTCCTGATAGCTCTGAGTTGCCAAACATGGGTGCTAGGAATCAAACTCAAATCCTTTCAACAGCAGTGAATTAACAGTGTGCTGTTAACTGCTGAGTTATCTCTCTGGCCCCCATTTTCTGTGTTTTAGCACCTTGAAAGCGAGATATAAATAACTTCATAATTTAACTTCTCAATACATGTACTAATAATTCAGATAGAACTGTTTTATAGTGAAACAAAAGCCCTTGTAAACATGTACATACCTGTTCAAGTCTACACCGCCTTCATAGGTCAGGGGATGGAACACTGAAGGAGAGATAGAAACACTATTTTAAAAAGTGTACATTTAGGTATATATACTCTGTCCAGAAGGTAAGCAACTTAAACCTGTGTTCAAAGAAATTATTTTCATCTGTGAAACAGATTAATGGTCAAACTGAGTAAATGTTAACTCGTGTTGTTTTGGTGAGCAAAGCTGTACTGGGCAGACATGCTGGGCTGTTACCTTGTACCTTCCTTGGTTAGCATTACGTCCTCCTTTAGAGAAGCATGAGTGACAGAACTGGAGTGACTGCACCTCACTTGAGTCAGTCAAGTACCTCGTTTCTGATGGAGACACTGAGGTGGTAAGCGCTGAGGCTGGTGAGGCAGACTGCTTTGGCCTTCCCGGGCATTGCTGCCACGGTTCTACCATGGATTCTACTGGGTTTGCAGAGTCTGGACATAACCCAGACTGCTTCTGAGATTGTGTTCTCGCTTCCTCAGCCTCCCGAGGTCTGGGACTCCAGCTTTTCTGCCCACATTCTCACAAGACACCAAGTGAAATGTCAGCCAATATCACATACCATTATGGGCCCCTATGGCCTCGCTCCCTTTTTGCTTATAGCCAAATATCAGATCAATCCACTCGTGAAGGTGCTCAGACACGTAACTGCTTTCCAGGGCATCCTTGTTCTTCTGCAGGAAGTCTTGGGGACCTGTCAGAGTAGACTTCCTCAGAATTTTAGGCCATCTCTGTATTTTCTTTCATTTCTTATACCTACCCACAGTGCATAAGACTTGGAAAGACATGCATGCCTCTATGTTTTTTCCTTTTAAAGACATACATATTTCTAATGACTTTTATTCTTCATTTTACATATTTTTTCCTAAAAAAAGTGGCAGGAACCATTTTTACAATGTTTAGATCTGTCAAACATATATCAATCTCCTTGCAATGTAGACTCAGCATACTTCTGGCTGGGATAGACAGATTCTAGTTAAATTAGGTAGGTATATTTAAAGCTCACAAGCAACACACTACAACAAACGATACCACAACTGCACTTGGGAAAGCAGGCCTCACGAGGCACTCACTTGAGGCCCATGCTGGAAGCTCCACGTCATCCACCATCTGCCCGCCTTGTCTCTTTCCCAGATCCAGCTTCAGACTATTGACCAAAAAGCTGACGTCTTCATCATAGAATTCTGGAATCAACTGCAAGGTGCAGGTTGGGGATATACAACATGTTTTAAAGCATTCAGAACCCAAAGCCCCAAAGATCACCAGCTTCCTAAGGCTACTTACCTCTTTAAAATCCGTTGCACCATCCAAACAGTTTTTCCAGGTTTCTGCAATACTAAATATGAAAGAGAGTGTTGTGCTGATAAACCCGAGCTATGGAGACAGCAGCAGCAGGATCCTCTCTGCACCCTTCCACTGACCCCTCCTGTTCCAGGCTCTGCTCTGCACCCTTCCACTGACCCCTCCTGTTCCAGGCTCTGCTCTGCACCCTTCCACTGACCCCTCCTGTTCCAGGCTCTGCTGATTTCTCACTGACACAACTTTTAACATCCATGTGATCAAAAAGAAAAGTATGGTCCAGTGGGTTGGTGGGGTTTTACTAGACCATAGGAGATTGAACCAAGCCCACCCCAAGGGCCACAAGCACTCTGCCATGGGAACTGCACCCGCTAGCTCCTAGAGGACACCATTCACACCACCATGTGCACACTGCCATGGGAGGTGCACATCCTAGGTGATACTATGGTAACTGTTTTTGTGACTCCTGAAAAGATCAGACCACAGTCATGATGAGACACAAAGGGATTTTGTTCACTTTGTATTCTGGTAGGGAAATGTTAATCATATAAATGTGTAAGCCAATTTTAACGCTTTCACCATAGCAGAGTTATTAAGAATAATAAAATTTGGGGAGACAAATCTAATTGCCCAATAGAGAATAATAGTTTAAGTAAATTAGGGTATAGTCTATGATTTTTGTTTATTTGATTTAAAATTTTATTTTCAAAAGCTTCTAGGAGATTTTATTTGGCTAAAATCTCACCTAAGGTCTTTTTTTTTTTTTTAAGATATTTTCCTATTTTACATTTCAAATGCTATCCTAAAAGTTCCCTATACCCTCCTCCCGCCCTTCTCTCATACCTACCCACTCCCACTTCTTGGCCCAGGCGTTCCCCTGTACTGGGGCATATAAGGTTTGCAATACCAAGGGGCCTCTTTTCCCAATGATGGCCGACTAGGCCATCTTCTGCTACATATGCAGCTAGAGACATGAGCTCTGAGGGTCCTGGTTAGTTCATATTGTTGTTCCTCTTATAGGGTTGCAGGCCCCTTCAGCTCCTGGGGTACTTTCTCTACAGGACATAGTGATTTTTGTTTGTTTGTTTGGCCTTTTTTTTTTTTTTTTTTTTTTTGGTTTTTTTGAGACAGGGTTTCTCTGTGTAGCCCTGGCTGTCCTGGAACTCACTCTGTAGACCAGGCTGGCCTCGAACTCAGAAATCTGCCACCATGCCCGGCCAACATAGTGATTTTTAAAAAGCATTATTTAAATATAGTATGGGGTAAAAAACTGTTCAGCCTGCACAGGACAGGAGACAAATCTACATTTAAAACTTTGTTCTTTAACCTCAAAAGGTGGCACGTGTCAGCAATTGGGTGGCAGAGGCAGGTAGATCTCAGAATTGGAGACCACCCTGGTCTAAGGTAAAGCGAGTTCCAAAACAATCAGGGTTAAACAGAGAAACTGTCTCAAAACAAGATAAGACAAAAATCTGTTCTAGGGCTTTAGAGATGGCTCAGTGGCTAAGAGCACCGGCTACTCCTCTAGAAGACCTGGGTTGGATTCCTAGCACACACATGGTGGATCACAACTGTCTGTAAATCCAGTTCCAGAAAAATCTTCTGGCTCCTGTGGGCATAGTATACACCTGTGTTCTTGCAGACAATGCAGGCAAGCACTGATATGCATAAAATACAACTAGAATAATTAAAAACATGTGTTTTCCTATATACACACATTATTAAAAGTTTGAAAGCAACAACTTGTTTTGAGAGAGGGTCTTACTAGGTTGCCCTGGCTGTCATAGAACTCTGTATGTAGACCAGGCTGGCCTAGACTCACAAAGATCTGACTGCCTCTGTCTCTTGAGGCTTAAAGGTATATGGCTCCAGACCTTTCAGGTTTTGTATTTCTTACTTTTGTTTATATACACAATTTTTAAAAAGCATACTGTACATATATAATCAGAAAGTTTTAAAAATGGTGAAGCGTTTTATCAAACCTGTTAAACATCCTATCTGCATTATCAAATCTTCCATTTTGTAGACACAGCATATACTCTGGTGCTAGAGGGGAAAAAAGAGGGTTAAATCAGACTATAGAGTTATCTGAGAGACAACATTAAACAGTGCACTAGGGCTTTAGAGATGGCTCAGTGCTTAGATGCCACTGACGCCTGAGCCTTACCGATCCTAACGAGGTAAAAGAGCACATAGCCTGGGGAAGAGTAGTGACTCCCATACATGAATCTCGGCTCAGGCATTTCCTGGTATCGAGTCTACAACAAAAGAATAAATAGCCCTATGTTGACTCTGAGACAGGAACTGCCCGAAGACTCAACTCTTAGCTGAGATCCGGATAGGCGACATTCCCCATTCCTGCCTTAGGATCAGCAGAGGGACAGTGAGAAGGCACAGCTGCGACTTGCAGCGTTCCTGCTGTGGACTCTCATTTGCTAGGCTTTGATGGTGCTGACATCCAACAAAACAGATGTAATTTGTGTGTAGGGAGAGGGTGTGATGCAAAGGTCCTGTTCCCCAATTGGTTCTCGATCTGTCAGTCATGAAAATGGTAGGTCAATTGCTAGGCAGAAGTGACCAGCAGGACTTCTGGGTCCCTGGAGATAGGAAGGGGATGCAAAGCAGGAGATAAAGTTCACCTTGCTTTGGAAGGAGAACCAGGCAGCCATGTGAGATCTCAAAGCAGAGTGGCCACACAGACCACCCCCACTGGTGGGAGGTCAGGGGAATTTAGCAACTGAAGTTTAGGGCAGGTGGAAGAGACTGAGATAAGAAATTGGTAATGGCATGCTTTTCCAGGTGGGAGATGGTAGCACCCAACAGTTGTTCTAAGGAGGCAAGTTGTAAAGTTGTATGTCTTTTATCCTTAGATTCAAGGGGAGCTGGGAGGGGCTGGTAGTGCAGTCACTTCCCAGCGCTAAAGGCAAGTAGAATATGAAAATACACACTACATTTGTTCACTGCTTTGGCAATTTCTCAAACAAGATGTGCATGAAAATAATTCAAGTAGGTTATCCTCCCACTTCCCAAATTAAAGCAGAGCACACAGGAACAGTGAGTGGTCACAGCAGCAAAACTCTAAGGATGTCCTGACACAGTACACCTAAGTCTAGGGACTGGGCTTCATTTGCTGAGTAAGCACAGGCCATGACCTGCAATGCTGCTTAGAAGCAAAGAGCCCCAAACAGTACCAGCAGTCTCTCCAGACGCTCCGGATTTAGGGCTCCCACTGGCTTACTAAGATCTCGGAAGGTTGCAGGATTTGACAAATCTGTGAATATAAACACAGTAGCATTAAACCATTACTCTCCTGAAATGAGCCAGGCTCACACTTGCTTCTACAAAGTAGTTCTAAAACCTGAGATAGATCCACAAGTAGTAAGCACCTGTATTATTTATACAGTTGCAAAACCAAACAAGTAAACAAACAAAAATAATAAAACAAATAAACAAAAACTCAAACCCAAAACCAAAACAAAGACAAAAATCCAGAAACAAAACTATATTTACTTAAAAGTAACATCTGTAAATATGAGATACCCGGAATATAGATTTTATTTTATTTTATTTTATTTTATTTTATTTTTATTCATTTATCTTTTTTGCAACAGGCCAGATGAATCTGTGGGTAAAGACACTTGCCATGGAGCCTGACCATCAGAGTTCAATCCCTAGGACCTCCATGGTAGAAGGAGTGGGCTGACTCCCACAAAGCTGTCCTCTGACCTCCAGGGTTCTCCATGGCATATGCACCCACCCACCCAACCTCCAAACACAATGAAAAAAAGAAAGAAAGAAAGAAAGAAAGAAAGAAAGAAAGAAAGAAAGAAAGAAAGAAAGAGGAGGGAGGGAGGTATAGGGAAAGAAAGGAAAAGAAAGAAAAAAGTGTCATTTTATACTTTCTAATCAAAAACAAAAAAAGGCTAATTCCAAATAAAACTCAAAACAAATTTTAAACTATTCTTCTGCTAAGGTTTATGTTCTATGTCTGAATTACATTGACTATTATCTTGTGCCATCAGTAACATTAGAAAATCAGAGATTTGAAAATTAAACAAGAAATAGAACCAAGAATATATTCCTAAACAATTTGTCAGCACTTTTAATGACAAGGTTCAACTCACTAAATTGTTAAAAAGAACTCTTTGTTTATAATACATATTTTTTAAATGCTATAATATAAAATTACAGTATTAACACATTTTAGGAACACTATTTAAGGGAAAAAGAAAGACGTGTTAATGCCATAAAAAATTTGGCAGTGCTGCTTGTGGTTGATAGTCTTGAGTGCCAGCTTGAGTGGCCTGGAACACGTCTCTACATGTGTCCGCACGGGCATTTCCTGAGACAGTGAGCTGGGGATGAGGAGGTCGCATACTAATGAATGGACTGATCCTTTAGTTCATTCCTAATAAGATGTCATTGTTAGGAAGCAGTGAAATGTAGGAGGCGGGGCCTTTGGAGAAGGAGGCTAGGGACATGGCTTCCAGGCTGCGACTTTCCAAGCCCCCCTCTGCCATACTCTCTTTCTCTGCCTCCTGGCTGCCATGCCTCCTGGCTCTGCTTAATGCCTCCTTGCTATGATCATTGAACCCTTTGAAATCATGGGCTGAAATCAATCTTCCTTCCTGTAACTTGGGTTTCTCGGGTATTTCGTCATAGGAACAAAAGCCTGAGTATAGTCACCTCTCATAATGACTTTGGATTACTTACATCTCCTCCTGTGATTAAATGTTCCATAGTAGATGACTGATTTTTTTTTTTTTTTTTTTTTTTGGTATTTAAAAGTTCAATGTAAATTTAAAATAATGAACTAACTTGAAATTTTTCGTGAGAAACTTAAATATTTTAAAACTTGGCACTTACACATAATAGCAGGAAGACTGAAATTATGCACTTATTTTCTATGTATGACCTTAGCGAATGTGTAAATACACATAAAACACTATATAACATTTGTCCAGTATTTTGAAATAGAAATTGGCAGCCTTTGGTGAGAAAACTGAAATGAGTCCAAGTTTGTCCTATAATAAAATACAATATAAAAGGAATCACAACTGTGGTGGTGTATATATGCTCAGCCCAGGGATGTCACTATTAGAAGGTATGGCCCTGTTGGAATAGGTGTGTCACTGTGAACATGGGCTTTAAGACGCTCAGCCTAGCTGCCTGGAAGCCAGTACTCTACTAGCAGCCTTCAGATGAAGATGCAGAACTCTCAGCTCCTTCTGCACCATGCCTGCCTGGATGCTGCCATGTTCCTACCTTGATGATAATGGGACCTCTGAACCTATAAGCCAGCCCCAATACAATGTTGTCCTTGTAAGAGTTGCTTTGGTCATGGTGTCTGTTCACAGCAGTAGACCCTAGCTAAGACAACATGCTTCCCTTCAGAAGCAGCTCCTCATTGGAACCCATGCGTGGCTGTACTCACCTAGCTCTGGGCTGGAATAATCACTTATTATCCATGGAAACACGGGGTACTGGGACAGGTCATTGCAGCTGCGGTCGGCCAGGTTGTTGAGGTGGAGCAGGTACTGGTAGTTGGAGAGGTGGCCCCGCTGCCACTGCAGCATGTAGCTCTCCGCAGTGTGTTCTGCAGCGTGGTGTTCTGAGGGGAGAGGGGCCTTGGCAGTCACTGCTCTTCGCAGGGCACAGGCTAGCTTTGACTTAATGTGTTAGAACAAGCCTGCTGAGTGTGGCTCTTGTTCTCACAAAGATCCAGGAAAAGAAGTTACTAAGTATACTGAACTTCTACCAAGCCACACCCAGATATTACATGACTTTACAACTACTGAGAATATGGCGTGAATACACAAGTATTGTGTGACAACAGATGACAAGTCCACAGTGAGTAGCCCAGAGTTCTATATTACGTGCTGTGTTTGGACAGTTTTAAGAACCATGACCACTTGTGCACACTGCCCCCACATTTCTTATGAAGCCAGACCAAAACCATCAGGGCTTAATTAACCTTTCTGTAGATTCTGAAGAGGTGGGCCACTACCAGTTTGTCTGCTACATGGTCTCTATGATCTTGAGAAAAACAAAACTCCAAAGAAAAATGGGGATTTTGCAGCAGGACTATGTGTCAACGCAGAACAAACAGGAAGGAAAGAATGGCCTCTTAGGGAGGACTTTGGAGTTAGAAAGGCTGGGATGACTCAGCTTTCCCACAAATGAGTGGATTTGCCATTTTGTTTGGAAAACTCTGCTTTTCTGAATCTAAACTCTTCCCAGGATATATCAAACAACTTAGCTCCTACGCTGTTTTGCTATTTCTGAATTCTTACTTACTTCTTACCAAGCTTCTAATTAACTACCAGGAAAGGCTTTAAAACATGAAACATTTCTTTATTCTAGCTCTTGGACCCTTTGGGCAAAGCTTGAGCAAACTGAAAAGTGAGCTCAGACAGAGGGAGTGGTGGCTGGAGAGCAGAGGAAGGGAGCGGCTTTGGCGGCAACCTTAGCATTCACCTACACAAACTTCTGCTTCCACCTTAAAACACCCTCTGGTTTGGTATTCAAAATTAAATAATGACATGACCAGACATAAAAACACTTGAGTTGACTCTTTGTAACTCACTCAAGTTGGAGGTCATTAAAATGGGGACATATTTAAACATATTCATCAAGAACTTTAAAAACACACAAATGAACTATTACCAAAATAAATTCACATTTCTCTTGTTTTTAAGATATTATATCAGAGAACAAACAAGTGTAACTATGGCGAAGTGATGTCTGTTCTCTTATTTGCTGTCCCAGCTCCTTAGGTGCTTAACGACCTTCAATAAACAGACACAAAAGAAACCAGCAAACCTAGGTACGTGGCGATATAAAAATAGAGATCATCTCTGTCTTGAGGCTCATAGAACTTTAGGTATATGTCGGAACACAGGTCGTCTTCTGTGCAAAACACTTCCAAGCCCTAAAGATTCAGAAAAAAGTAAACAAATAGTACCACGTTCATCCTGAAATCACATATGTACATAATCTTAAAATTCAGGTAAGCATCTACACGATTAAGCTTTTGAACTTGTTTACATTTATAATTTGATTCAAGGATATGTGTCCCTATATTCATCTTTGTGGTCTTAAAACTTCTTAAGATGAAGAGATATACCTTAGGCAAATAATGTAATTCTCTTTGGTACCAAATACTGCTACTGACAGTAGTTTTTATGAATTTACAATTCTGAAATTTAAAATTAGATGGACAATTATCCCACATTTCTTTCCTAGATGTAAATGTTTGGCTTTCTTGTACATATTAAATAACTATGAAACATAACAAAATAATAATCAAATAGCCCATTCAATTATGGTTATTTAAAAACAAAAAAAACCCTAAGAGCTGAATGTGTTCTCGGCACTCAGGAGGCTGATGCAGGAGATCGTGAGTTCTGGGCTGTCTGGTCTGTACAGTAAGGCCAAGTCTCAAGAGAAAAGAAAATGGTAAGCTACCTGGGCACCATGCTGGCAAAGTAAGATGGGAAAGGACAGTAAGGAGAGCCCAGAAGGGTCAGGTTCCGCCTACTGACATTAGTTAAGGAAAACCAGGGAGTTAATCCTGGATTCACAGCCGCTTTCTGTGTCTGTACAGCAGCGGTGCCAGAAGCGAGGGAGACCAGCCAACGGGAATATCATTGCTCTGCTGACCGCTCGCCTATAGTAAGAGCACAGGTTGCCAATCATTTCTGTTTTCCTAGGTTTTCTCCCAACATTACAAATGGACAGAAAATAGGTAGCAAAGTGCTTAAATTTTATAACCTAAAAGTACAAAACCAAACTAGTTATAGTCTGCGAGAGAAAATGAATTTATATTGATGTCAGTTGAAAACAGCGTGGAATCATCCCCTCAGTGGTGATTAATGTCTAGGATGCCTATGTGAGACAAGGTAAGCGTGCTGTGTGCACAGGGAGGGAAGTGGTGGGAAGAGGCAGCCGAATGCCTTAATGGTTGTCTTCCCTATTTCTCTCTCATTGAGCTCAAAGGCCACATTAAACACTGTGGCTGGTTGCCTGTACGCTCTCACTGTACTAAAGGACTTTGAGGGTCCTCCTAGTCTCATTCTGAGGCCCAGCTGCAGTGGGTACGAGGTGGGAGGAACACTGGACCTCTCTGCAAACACTGGTCTATCCTCAGGCCAGAAGCTCTGAAAACTCACGAGGAAGGAGCTTGAGAACCCTCTACTGTTTTGCTCTTTGAACAAAAAAATATTTTCTACAATAGAACCTCTTATTTCCAGAAAAGTTATTCCTGTATCAATTTCTAGCTTCCACATGCTCACAGACCACACACATGTGCTTCCAGGCCCGTGCAGGGGCCTGTAAGTCATTCACAGGCTATACTGCAGACTTGACAATCCCCCACAGGCAACTGTATAGCACCTGAACTCACCAAAGGCATGAGGCCGTGCCTCCTTTTGTAAATGCGCCGGACATCCTGAAGTGTTATCTGGACCACAGGTTTCTTTAAAAAGCACAAAGATAGTGTCAAGTGTCACAACTGTAGCTCAATTAGAAATTGTTTGGTTGTATCTTACAGGAGGAAAAGAACCACAATCCTTGCCTTCCCAGTGTGCTGCATGTGAACACCTAGGAGAGAGCTTGGACAAATCATACCTGGTTTCACATTTTGCTTGGACACGTTTCTAACCCTTGTCAGTAATCTCAGATGAAAATGGTACCTTCCTCGTTCAGGTATCACAAGGGTTAGTGTATGGTGTGGAACATTCAGGAATGAGTATAAATAGTTATTCAAAAAGCCTGTTCTTTTAGAAAATTATTTGTCTGTCTGTCTGATTGTCAGTGTACCATGTATCTTCACTCATATGTGAAGGCCAGGAGGAATCATCAGGTGCCTCTCTCTTTCTCTCTCTCTCTCTCTCTCTCTCTCTCTCTCTCTCTCCCTACCTAGCTGTTGGGGCAGGGTCTCTCCCTGAACCTGTCTCCACCTGGCTCTGTGCTGAGGCTGCTGGTATGCATGGGGTGCCGCGTGCTGTGGGTGCCAGGTTCCTAGCTCTGGTCCTGATGGCTGGCAGTACATGCAGTACATGCAGTACATGCAGTACATGCAGTACATGCTCTTAACTACTGAGCCATTGCTCCAGCCCCGAGTTTCTCTAGGCTTGCTTTTCCCTATCATCTTTTTTATTTTAAAGAATTATGTTTTTCATTTCCTTAATATTACAGAGTATTAAAGCTCATAAATTTAAACATAATTAAAGCTGTTTTTTTTTAAAGGAAAAAATTTTGATTCTCTGGAACTTGAAAACAGTAATAAGAGAGAATCAAAATTAGAAAATATTGTATGCTTAGGTAAAGGGCAAAGCTCCTACATTCCTGCTCCCAGGTGAGCATGTGGAAAGCCAGGCTATGCAACACTGAGGAAGCCTGGCCAGGGGTTGGGAATAAACACATGTGCCCTGTGTCCCCTGAGGCTGTGGTGCCATACATTCTCTCAAAGTTTTTGACCAGAAATAGTAAGAGTAGCAGCCAGTATCAGAGAACACCATGCCAGCCAGCCATGTGCCATGTCACTGGAAGCTTTGCCGAGTATGTGCCGCCATCTAGTGGACAAAACTGTTATGACCCCATGTCTGAGGTGTTCAGCTCTGATGAAGCCTAGACAATTTCCAGGGCATAGTCTTCCACAGAAAACTGTGGAAGACTGTGGTTAAGGTACCCTGCAAATGGCATAGCTGTGTGGCCAAAGAGATGGGACTTGTCCTGCTATCATGGCCCACGCAGAAAAGGCCCATCTCTGGATAAGCAGCGAGACTCTACTAGCATTGGTGTAGAGATCTGAGTTTGTGTTCACTTCCTGGCACAGTTTTAGGTCTAGTGTTCTTCTCAAAGAGAAGCTGGTTTCCTAGATGGTGGGAGGGGAGGGGGTCCTACAGCTCCTGACTGTGGCATTGTACATGACCCCACACTAGCTGTGAGAAACTTATACCACACCTCAAGGAAGCCAGAGAACCACTGCCTGCAGTGAAGGAGAAGCGAGCAGTCCCCCTCTCCCTATCAGTTTCTCATTCACCACAGCACTTCCTTGGTGTCTTACCCTGTGCTTCCCAGCAGAAGGAAAAGTCTCATCCATAATCAGGAGGGGTGGACTCTCTTTACACACTACTAGGTACAAGGTCCTTCAGAATGGCTGAAGTCGCACACAGGGCACTAGGAAGTTACACTGCTATCTATTCAGGGCTGCCAAAGGACTTTGACCTTCCCCAAGATGTGAGGGCACAGTAATTATAATGTCAGGTTCCTGGAAAATTTAGCTCAAAGACAGAAGTAAGCTCTGTACACGGCCCCATGATCTACGTACCGGGTACCCATTGAGAGGCTGGAAATACAGGCTGGTGTCTGTAATGCACACGTGCCCAGGGTTCGTCACGAGAGGTGTTACCATCTCTGCTTTGCACTCCATGTGCAGCTTTTCAGAAACGCTTTGGAATCTGTAAAGATGTTTCCAGCAAAAGTAAGAAAAGTTAGGAACCAATCCACTGCCTAGGCTTAACCGCAGGGTGAGTGAGCTTGCTTATCTGTCGAAACACTACAGTCATCAAGTAGCTGCTTAAATAAGGGTGACATGCTTTCAAATGGCACAGTGGAGGCCTGGCTTTTTTATTAATTGAAGAGCTTACCTATCACAGAAACAAATGTCTCCCAAATGATCAGTCCTGAAGCTCTTCGTACGTTATGTGACTTCCTACTTTTATATTGTTAAGACCTACTTTTAGAGCCTACTTAGAGAGTAGTGGTTCTTTCTACCTCTCATGCCAGCACTAGGGGGAAGCTGAGGCAGGAGCTTGGGCTACGGAGAAAGACCCTACCCTTAGCACACTTACTTTATCTGGGTTAGGACACATAATTACAATGGCTTTTAGGTCAGTTTCATTTCTCTATATAAAACCACTCAAAGATTCCTTTTCTACTCCTAAAATGCTTAACTAAAAAAATAACTCCATTTCTGATTTGTGAATTTAAAAAAGTAGTGTGTAAACAACTAAATTATCACTATTGTAGGGTGATTACTTAGTTAAATAACTGGATTAACAGTCAATCTCAGGGGCCTAGAAATGCAGCTCGGTGCTAGAGCAGCACTGATCATGCAGGAGCCTGGCTCCGTCCTCGCACCAAGATAACTAAGGAAAGAATCTCATTTCCAGGGCATGACAGTGGCACAAACTTTTCTCTAACTAAATATGTGAAAACTTGAAGAGACTCCTGAAGTTCTCACCTAATGATAGAAATCAACTGGCAAGTGGATCAGCCCTCATGAGTCCTTAGAACGGATCAGACAGAAACTGGAGAGTGCAAATGTATTTAAATGACCTTGACTTCGAGAGGGAAGAAACAGACCAACAGGTCAGAGGCAGGAGGAGGGTGGCTTCTCAGGGGTGAGACAGTCTCTAGGCTTGGAAAACTCCAGTAATTCTACAACCATCCCTGTCAGCTTTAGTGTGTCTCTCCAGCAAATGACAAATGAGTCAATCAAGCAGCACGATGGTCTGCACCCTGGAAGGACCCTCAGCCAGCTGAAAGGGAGCCAGTACTGCAGACAGGGACTCAGAACTACACATTTTCTACCAGGAACCAGGAAATATTCATCAAGAGCGACCATGTATTGGACTATGAGACAAATTCAAACACCAGAGGAGGGAAACACAAGACTTGTTTTCTGATCAAGTAATATTAATAATCAGCAACAGAAAGATAACTATAAAATCCTCAGCTGTGTAAGAACTAAGCAACATGCTTCTAATCACCTATGGGCAAAGGAAGAACTGGCAACGTTAATTACAAAATGGGTGACTGAAACAGATCTAGAAGCAGTTCTAAGTTCTTCTAAGTGGGGACCTTCTAAGAGGAAGGGCTACTGTAACAAGAGAAAGTCTGATGCCCACTCCTGCAGCCTTGCCCCTAGCAGCTACAGGAAGCCTTCTTTGCTCTCTATAAGTTGGAAAGAGAAATCAAAAGAACAGACATCAGCTTTAAGTAAAATGGAAGAGTAAGAAAACTAAGACAAGGGTCATTATTTGAGGTTGATTAAGATTTGTAATCCCTTTGCAACACTGACAAAGGAAAACAAGGGAGCAAAATGTCTCACCACAAGGAAGGCCCAAATAGACGTCTGCCATCTGCTAGCATTAAGAAGACATGCTACCATGAGATGGCTCAACTTCTCTCCCACATGGTGGCAGGAGAGAAGTGGCTCATGAGACGTGCCGTGCCTCTGACTTCTACATGGGTGTGATGGCAGGCATGCACTTGCAGCCTACCCCATACATGCATAGGTCTGTTGTTTTTAATTTTTCAAATGTTAAAGGCATCTAAGAAACATATACGTCTCTCTCATAGGTCAGATAAAGTGGACACATTACTGAAATACACAATTTATCTAACAGATATAAGAAGCAACTTGCAAATTAAATAGTCCTGCATCTAATTTAAATAATAAGACCAGGGCTGAAGAAATGGCTCAGCAGTTTTGAGCACTTGCTCTTGCAGAGGACCTGGGTTGTGTAGGGAGCCATTCAACTGCTCCTTAAAGACAGCAATGACCGACTCAGCTGTACTGGCATAAACAACTCTTAATTGGCATTAGGCAGTATCGGCTGTTGTTTGATCTCGTGCCCGACCACCTGGTGTAGAGTCACGAGGCAGCTCGGTGATTGGCCAGGACAGGGTATAAATAGGCTGCTCGCGGTGGGGCCATTTGCCATTTGCCATTTGCCATCATGCTCTGCTAAGCTGTAAGTGCATCAAAGTTCCTGAGTAAACCGGAGAAGAAATCTGTTTGTCGTGTGTCTTATTCCTGCTGGACAGGGACAGCGCGCGACAGGGTTGGATCCACAGCACCCACAGAGCAGCTCATACTCATTTGTAACTTCAGTTTTATGGAAAAACAAAATCCTCTCCTGGGCTCTCCAAGGTACCAGAAATGCACATGGTAAACAGACACACAAGCAGGCAAAACATCCATACATATTTAAAAAACAACAATCAGCTGGGTGTGATGGTCTGATTATACCGCAATGCTGAGGAGATGGAAGGAAAAAAATTGTGAATTTTGGGCCAGTTTTAGCCACATAGCAAGACCTTCTCTCAAAATAACAATCAAAACAAACTACATTAAGCAGAAGCTAAGAATACAGTATTATTTATATAGTTTTATCTACAAATCATAAAAATACTGAAAGAAAAAGTATCTTCTTGTAAACACAGGATCAAAACAAACACACAAATCCATTCTGTGAGGTGAAGAGAACCTTGCACCAAAACAAATATTAGAGAATGACAGAGCAATGTCAAGTAGATACATGCAAACACATCTGACTAAATGCCAACAAAGCAACAGAGAGGCTCACATGCCATCATCTTAAATAATATTTTTACATGAATACATAGTTCATTTAATACTAAAAAAAAATCGGGGGCTGGTGAGATGGCTCAGCGGGTAAGAGCACCCGACTGCTCTTCCGAAGGTGATAAGTTCAAATCCCAGCAACCACATGGTGGCTCACAACCATCCTTAATGAGATCTGGCGCCCTCTTCTGGAATGCCTGAAGACAGCTACAGTGTACTTACATATAATAAATAAAATAAATCTTTAAAAAAAAAAATCAATATAATTTATATTAACAGACTAAATGAAAAGAAATGATCTCTATAAGTAGAGAACAATTTACAAAATTCTATATCTTTTATTGGAAAAGGTTTCACCAAAGTAAAAATGAGCTTCCTCACTGTGACAATGAGTGTCTATGGAGACCTTCAGCCAGCACCCCTCCTTAGTGTTAAGTACTAGACCCTTTCTCCCCAGTATCAGGAATAAGGCAGGACAACTGCCTCCAAGATATCCATTAGCAAAATGGTGCAGTGAGACAGCAAGCAGAAAACAAAACAAAACAAAACAAAACAAAACAGAAACTTCTGTGAAATTGTCCTTGTCCAGAAACTATTTAAAAACAACAATAGAGAGCCAACCAAACCAAGAAAAATAAACAAACAAAAAACATCTAGGATTCACTCATGCATGAATTTAGAAGTGGTAGGGTACACGGCCAAAATAAAAGAAAGAATTTATTACATTTCTATGCCAGTAACAAATATTTGGAAAAGAAATGGAATCAAGCAAATATGTAGGAATGTATAGGGACACACAGACACACACACACACACATACACACACACCCCACTGGTACCTAAGTTCCTTATCTGCAAGGACACAGTATTTGCATGAGCTATTGCTATCTCCTTTGCACATTGAATTATTGAAACTAGAAGGCTCAGAATAGCTAATGCCATCCATGTGCCACATAAGAGCTGCCTTGTTGCACTACTGAGGGGATAATGACATGAAAAACGCTTGAATAGAATGCACACACATAGCATAGTGACATGAATGTGCCAATGAGCATAGCAAGATCCAGAGGGAACTGGCAATGCATTAACAAACATGCACTTCATCACTCATAGCATATCTGTGTTCATTAGATTATCCTTTAAGGGTGTCAGAATTTGAAACTTTTAAACATAAAAAGTAGGGAAAATATAGTCCTATTTCTTCAATAAGAGGCATTTCTTCAAAAATATGATGAAAGCTTATGTTTGCAAGTTTACTCTCCTTTTTTAGAAATGCACATTCTAAAAATTTTATACATTTCTAGTTATGCGCATAACTAGAATATCTCATTTTATAACTACAAAAATTCCTTTCTAAACCCCTCAGTATAACATTTTGGGTTCAGGTCAAGTGAATTAAAACTTTCAAAGTGAACCACTCTTTAATTTTTTTTAAGGTTCATTTATTCCGTGTGGTGTTCATGAGTCTTGCCCACATGTCTATCTGTGTACTGCATGTGTACCGGTACCCTAGGAGGTCAGATCTCCTAGAAGTGGTGTTACAGACAGTTTATGCCACCAGGTATCAATAATTATTGTAAAGATAAAATAATACAGAAGAATATGACATAAAAATATAGGCAAGTAGCCCACATCTAATTAATATAAGGCAAGAAATGAGCAACAGACTGGGATAATAAAAAAGCACCATTATTTCCAGAAAATGTATTGCATGCTTAATAAAGCCAAGAAAATCAATGGGAAAACCCATTAGAACAGTAAGTGTACTTTCTTGGCCCTGTGGGGAATAACGGGAAAGTACTCTATTCAGTTTGAAGGGCCAAAGACTCTCCTGAAGAGCTGACAGCTAAGCTAAAATCAGAAAGCCCAGTTATCCAGGAGAAAGAGGCAGGAACACGTCCTAATCAAGAGAGACAAAGGGGCTAAGATGAGGGGGCAGAGGAAAGAGAACATGAGGGAACACGAGAAGGACAAGTTCGTGACCAGCAGGATCTGCTCCGGTGCAAGCAGCCAGAGCCCAGAAACTCACAAAAGCAAACACCCTTCTGGAGCTGTGAGTAGCAATCAAGTACCACCATGGAGGAGGCGGAGACCATGCCAGGGTTAGGCAAGGCCATGGATAACCATGGAGGAAGCAGAGACCATGGCAGGGTTAGGCAAGGCCATGGATAACCATGGAGGAAGCAGAGACCATGCCAGGGTTAGGCAAGGCCATGGATAATCTTGTACATTGTAAGTTCCAACAGTCAAGTGATAAATGTGTTCTTTACACAGGACAAAACTTAGCCTGTCATGGGGTTCAGGGATGAGGAGGAGCTGAGGAGGGAAGCGGAGCACTGAGAAGATGGACTGAGGGTTACTATGGTAACTGGGCCAATCAAAGTGGAGAAGACAAGTGGACAGGCTAGAGACATGGCCACAGTGGAGATGCATGGGCTTTACAGTGGCAGAGGTCAGGAAGCAGAAGGGCAGAGGAAGCTCTGAGGTCTCTCATTCGCAGGCTGGACCATTCCCTAAGAGGAGCAGGTTTGGTGTAAGATGATGATGAAAGCAGCTCTGTCTGTGTTGTTAGGACCAGCACTCAGCGCCTCACTTGTTTCTCTCTCACAGCCCAGCCTGTTCAATGCATTTTAATCAGAAAACAAAATATTGAAATCTTACCTGTTCTTGTCAAATGATGTCCTAGCCAGACGGGACTGCAAGATAGCTGTTATCTACGAGAAAACCATTTAAAAAATATGGATGTGAGTCTAAGCGAGATAAGCAGAAGTTAACTCCTCACCAAACACAGCAATTGCTCAGGACACTCACCATGGCCATTTGGTCACCAAGTTTATCAAGGCAGGATGCTCTGTGCAGCTACAATGTTACAAATGCACACCATTAGTTTTGCTTGAAGATAGTTAGTTGCAAGTATTTGTTTAGAAGTACTGGAAAAATACTGATTACTCGGACTCAGTAAGAGTGAAGATTCTGATATGTCTAGCTTTTCAAATTCAACAAATTCAAGTAAATCTGCGCATGTGTATAAAAGTGACAATTATTTGTGCAATATTTAATACGAGGTTTCTTGAGCATGCCTTTAATCCCAGTACAGGGGAGGGAGAGGCAGGAGGGAGGCCAGCGTCCGCCATGTAAGCTCTCCTGCCTCAAAAACCAAAAGTGAACACTAAACCAAAGGTTTCTGGCTCCGTCTGCTCTGTGGTCTGCGGGTGCTAGTGTGGAAGGCTGGCTTACCTGTAGCAATGTCTCCACAACATCTTCCACCTTCCCAGAAACTTCCAGTTCAAAGACATACTCCATTTTTCCCTGGCGAGGACAGAAGCAGCAGCTTGTCAGCCTGATGCTTTAAGAACATCTGCACAGCAGCTGCCAATCTCTGCATTTCTTGTGGCCCAATCACGTCGACATGTAAAGTCAGTCACAAAAATGCAAGCGTATTGTTTGTGTGTGTCTGTGAAGGAGTATCTGAGTGGAATTCACACCCATATCACTAGACTCAGTCAAACAGATTAACCTCTTCCATGTAAGTGAGTCTTGTCTGTCAAGGTCCAAGGAGAAGAAAGGACCAAAGTCTTCCCCTTTGTGACTGTCTCCATGATGGACACCGGCTTCCCTTCCCTTCAGACACAGTGATCTCACACTGTTGGCTCTCTAGAGGCTGGATGTCCACCTCACCTCACGGGTTAATTCCTTGTAATAAATTCCTTATATCACTCAATTTCCCTCATGCACTGCTACATCCACTCCAGTAGTGACTTGCTTGGCAGGCCTGAAAACCTGGAAGCAGTCCTGAGGCAAAGAGTTTCAAAGGAAACCCATCCTCCTGGAACCTTGGCATTCCCATAGCTAGAAAGCCCCAGATTTGTCCCTGCAGTATCATGGAGGGTCTTACATGCTTTCTTACAGTATCTTACTACATAAGAGTTAGAAATCTCAGGGCAAGCTTAGCAAAGTATAGCTAAGTCACTGCCCTACACAGGAATTCACCATTATCTAGGAAGAAGGAAGTTTGTGACCTGAGGAGGAACCTGAGTAAATACTTAGAACTATAGCTAGTTGAGTTACACCCATATACAAGTATTTACAATGGCCTAGGGGGAAGGTGAACTATGGCAAGGGCACGAAGCCCTTGCCCCTGGCTTCTAAGTTTCAGCAGACCTTAGGTGGAGTTGTTTTTTATCCCAGTTGTTAACACTGAATTTTATCCCAGTTCGATGTTTGCATTCCTCTGTTTTGTGTAAGAATCCAGTAATTTCTAGTAACCTCTTTGTATCTTGCTGGTGTGTCACCTAACATCCCTATTTTCTTCTGTATAAAAAGTCTGATGCTCAATTTGACAAATTACATTCAGATCCACACTTCCTTGTGTCGAGTCTGTTTGTCACCCCACTTTCGCTGACTCCATGCGCATCTGTCAGAACCCCTGATTCCCACAGATTGAGGGGGCCCGACTAGGCCAGTCTGTGGCAATGCACTATGTATACACAGACATGCACGAGGACTCACGTGCACAAACATACATGTGTACACATACACACATGCTCATACATACATAAATGCAATATCCTGATAATATGTGTTCTCAGAGAACCCTCCCATGAACCAATAGCTATGTGGCTAGCAGTTGAAATACAGCTCTGTACTTTGGATGGTCTCAGCGAAGCTACCTAGTAAAGGGTATCCAGGAATGCTTTCAACTTGAAAGGAGCGTAGTCTATTACTCATAGGGGTTTTTGTCAAAGTGTAGAGGCAGTGTCACAACAAGAGAACAGTCACAAGGTGAGACACACTTAGCAGACAGGAAGGGACAGTCACACATAGTGGATGCGAACTGCACTACATGTTCTCTTGTCTATAAAACTGCATAAGCAGTTTATGTTTCATATGCTACTGGATATGATACCACAGGCTGGTCTGCAAATGGAGTTGACTCAGCATGTGAAGCTGGGTTTGCACAGACAATGTGGCTTTTCTAATTCACAGAAGTGTCATTATAAAGAGCTAGCTGCATATGCCCCTTAGTGCTGTACTACCTCCTTTAGTAGGACACAGTCATGCTGCAGTGTGCTGCAGTGCAAAGAATACCAACAGGAGAGTTCAACAAGTGCCTATGCTTCCCTGATAAATCCTCAGAACCTCTACAAAGTTAAGGCTGACAAATAAAAGACTGAGTGATCAAATGTAGGGTACATCGTAAACTGTAAATACTTCTTGAATATTCTTTTTTTTTGTTTGGTTGGTTTTTTTGTTTTGTTTTGTTTTTCGAGACAGGGTTTCTCTGTATAGAACGTGGCTGTCCTGGAACTAACTCACTTGTAGACCAGGCTGGCCTCGAACTGAGAAATCCGCCTGCCTCTGCCTCCCGAGTGCTGGGATTAAAGGCGTGCACCACCACGCCCGGCTGGAAATTTATTTTTAAGAATATTCAAGCCAGGTGTGGTGGCACACACCTTTAATCCCAGCACTCGGGAGGCAGAGGCAGGCAGATTTCTGAGTTCAAGGCCAGCCTGGTCTACAAAGTGAGTTCCAGGACAGCCAGGGCTTTACAGAGAAACCCTGTCTCGAAAAACCAAAAAAAAAAAAAATAATAATAATAATAATAATAAATAAATAAATAGATTTTCAGTAATGTTAGGCAAAAATATTTCAGCAATACATAGTAAATATGCTTACAAATTTATACATTGAAGCTTCAGTTTCTTTCTGTTTTAAAAAGATGTGTTTGTTTTTGTTGTGTGCATATGGATACTTTGCTTGCATATATATCTATGTATCATGTTTGTGCAGTGCCTTCAGAGGCCAGAAGAGAGATCTACAGGCACCAGTTACAAATGGTTTTTAGCTGCCAGGTAGGTAAGAAACCCTGGTCCTCTGGAAGAGCAGCCAGTACCTAACCCTGCACCTTCTATTTCTTTCCCTTCTAACACCATCTCTAAGCTTTTGCTATTAGGACTAAAGCCTGTGGACTGCAGGGGTACTTTTGCAATAACTGTTAATGAACTTTGAAATACTCAGAATTACCATATTTGATTAAAGATGTTAACAAAATCATAAAAATATTATTCATCAAAATCACTACATAAACTTCAATGATACATAAGAGATTTTACTTACCCGTTCTATCTTATATGGTGCCACGATATTGTGCTCTTTAATAAAATATATCTGAGAAAGACAAGTCAACATTGAGACAATCAAAAGCTTTCACTAAAAGAATTCCTATAAAGATTCTATGAACTTAAGGTTTAAATTATTGTTACACAATCTCTATTTGCAAAGGTACCCATATTTATATTAGCATGGTTGTCTTAGTCAGGGTTTCTATTCCTGGATAAAACATCATGACCAAGAAGCAAGTTGGGGAGGAAAGGGTTTATTAAGCTTACACTTCCACCCTGCTGTTATCACCAAGGAAGTCAGGACTGAAACTCAAGCAGGTCAGAAAGCAGGAGCTGATGCAGAGGCCATGGAGGGATGTTCTTTACTGGCTTGCCTCCCCTGGCTTGCTCAGTCTGCTCTCTTATAGAACCCAAGAATGCCAGCCCAGAGATGGTCCCACCCAAAAGGGGACCTCCCCACTTGATCACTAATTGAGAAAATACCCCACAGCTGGATCTCATGGAGGCACTTCCCCAACTGAAGCTCCTTTCTCTGTGATAACCCCAGCCTGTGTCAAGTTGATACATAAAACCAGCCAGTACAATGGTTTTAAAGTACTGACATTGAAATCACAAATGTTATATTAAAAAGTGAATCATCAATAAGTAGATACAATATGTCTTGTAAATGTTATTATTTGTGCCAAGTACAATCACATAAGGCTAGGAAGTTGACAGTCCAGGAGACAGTTCTCTAACAAATGGAAAAAGCAAAGGCATGAAGGTATGACACATTCAAAGACATCAAGAAGAGATGTCTCCTCCCCCTCAAGGAGAGTTGGCTCATGGTGCCTGCATGAGGCCACCACTCCACCTGCATCTTAAAATGGTACAGAATCAACACCACCATCTCCAGAGTGCATCAACTGCCTTCCCCCTCACAATGTACCTCTTCCCCTCTTCACTGCTCCTGCATCTCAAGGGGAGTTGTTCTGGCAGGGTTCAGAACGCAGACACTGCTCCATTCCTGAGAGTGTTCACTAACTGCTCTGAGGAGAACTATAATGGCACCCTCTTCCATTTCAAACAGGTAGCCACACTGATGGTATCACACCATCCACTGGCCATTTGTCTGACTGTTGTGTAGCAAGACTCTTTGCCAAAGTTATTTGTAACTTCTTTGGGCCCTTATCTACCCTTTATCCCACTGAAGCCATTCCTCTTAGACCTCCAGGTCACCCAACCTCATAATCAATTGTCTAGCCTCTGTGGCTGCCATGGGAAGTTCTACCATGCCCCAGGACTTAAAAGTTCATTGGAAACGCCAACTCTTCATTTATCTTTCTAGCTTCAGCCTCGTGAAACCTAGACAAGAATAGCCTGGCGTCTGCTCCAAGTCTCAGGGGGTCTACAGGCACCCCATTCCTCAAACCCCCAGTGAGCTTTTCCTCCCCATCTGTGCCAACCCTGGCCTTTTATTTCAGTAAAGGGTAGCACGATCGATCCAGCTGGTTGGAAGTCTTTCTGGGCTGTCCTCTTTTGTGTGCATTGTCAGGCTTTTCTGCAGAATATATCCAGACAGACTAGCTCTCACCATCCTGACATAAACAACGCACCAGGGTTTCTGAGTACCCCCAGAATCTCCTCGCTCCACTCTGGACCCTCACCAGAAAGATTGCAAACACATACAAATCAGGTCATCAGCTCAGAGTCTTTTTTTCTTCTAGCTCCCGGTGGTTTTCTTATTTGCTCTGACTCTAAAGCCTTCCGCTGGTTCAGAGGTCACTGCAGCAGTGTCCCTGCTACTACCCCAGTCTTCCTATAGTACTTGCTCTGCTCTGAATCTTCTGACTTTGACCAACTCCTATGTCTCCTAGCCACTTGTCTAAGACAGCACAGCAGTGGCCCCTAACCTGCCCCACTCCCGTCCTGCTTCCACTTCCTCTGTAACACTCATCACTACTTCGAACTAGAAAAAGTACCCTTTCCTTCTCAGCTATGGAAGGTCTGCAACAAGCTAAGGAAGTACTAATAAATACAAACTATGCACACAGAGCCAGGGTTAATAACTGCGCTCCCTCCACAAAGCACCAGATGGCAGGATCTGTTTGCACCTGGAGCATTAAATATGAAGTTGAAGATAGTTCATGAATCTTTTCTTTTTTAAAAAAATTGGAATTCTAGAAGGTACTAACAGAAAGTTACTTAAACCAAAATCTAACATTTCATAAGCTAAATGTCAACACATGTTTAACAGTGTTCTAGGAACAAAGGGTTCAGTGATTCAGACAGCTGGGGTCGCTCTTGCTACCTTTCCCTCTACTCCCAAGATGCCCCATGCCCTGTGCTGGGCACATCTCTGGACCAAGTGCTCAAGAGCAGTCATGCTCGCCTCAGGTTTCCTGCACTCATGTGATCACAGAATGATGTTTCTCTGGACCCTTCAGAAGTGCACAGAACTTAACCTAGATAACACATCCTTAGACAAAGTATGTGAAGTTGCAAGTCAAAGGAACAGAAAGACCTCTGCCCTTTCTTTACTTAGTTCTTGCAGTCTACAAACTAACTAATGATATGCCAACAGAAAACTACATTTTAATTCCTCACGTGATACCAATACTGGTTTGAGTCCAACCTCGGATGCTTAAGTGAATATGGCACACATCCGGAATGAACAAAAGACGATACTGCAGTCATTCCTGAGAGGAGGGACTACCCTTCCTGAGGCATGCTGGGCTGTCATGTAAGCCTGAGGTCACTTAGGCAGCCTGGCCCTGGCTTCCCACCTTTACACTTGGGAGGCCACAGAAGGAACTGCTGCGCTCTCCTTCCAACCCTCCTGTGCTGGGCTCCTGAGGACAAACTGCAACTCTTCTACTTAGTAAAAAATACAGAGGGTCCAGTGAGAGAACCTTAGTTTTTAAAAAGTTTATTTCTTAATGATTAAATTCTCAAGGCATTTAAACATCTATTGCAAGTGTCTTCAGTTGAGATTTATATAAATGGATAATTTCATCATGCAAAAAAATTATACACATTAACACCAAAATCTTCACACAAGTTTGGAAAAAATACATACTAACATTTTAATAAGTATTTTTACTAAATGCTTTCTTACCTGATTGAAAATGAGTGAGATACCCCATGATTTTGCCCTGAAATGAAGATAAAAATAATCAGATATATAACATCTTTTGTTGAAATAAAATTAAAAGTGAAAAATGACCTACTTTGTAAAGTGTTTATTGGCTCCATTTTCTCCGTGTTTTCCTATTTTTAAACAGTCTCTCAAAGGAATCTGGATAAAATTGAGAGAGATTATTATAAAAAAAAAGTAAAGATGAAAGTACACAGACACACACAGACACAAAAAAAAAAATTAGGAATTTTCCTGCTCACATTCAAAACACTTTTACCTTAAGAATGGGCTGAGATATTGCATCTGGTTCAAAAATCACTGATTTTGAACATATCTTTAAGGAGCCTCTGATTTTCCTGGAGCCAGAGGAGAAGAGACAGATTATCTGATGAAAGTTGGACAACCTCAAAAGTTATTTATTTTAACTAGAATTTAGATTGCTAAGGTGTCAGTGAGAGAAAGGCTGTAGCAGAGCGGTGACAAGCCACCATGTCCCTTTATCGACACTCTCAGAAGGCTGGAGAAATACGCACGAGCTGAAGTTACAGTTTCGCTTGTTAAGTGCAATGCCATGACCCCAATGTAACAATTATTAACATTATCATTATTGTTATTCTGAATCATCACAATTGCTCTCCACATAGTCACAGATGTGTTAAGTAAAGAGGAAGGTACCTGAAGGTTGCAAGCTAATACTACACCACTTTATAAGGACCTGAGCATTCAAGGACTCTGAGCACACTTATTTCCCAGTCCTCCCAGGGCTGCTACACAATGACCTCCTCCCCCCACACCCCCAAAGGAGGAAAAATACCCAAATAAATCCAATTTCTGTTGCCCATATCCTCACTGGAGAATGGTCAAGACTCTGTTGGCCAGACCTTTATGGAAAACTGAGTCCTTCCCTGCCAGTGCCACTGTCAGAAGCCATCAGCTGTGGAGAGCTACACCCCAGCATCCTTAGCACAATTTTAAGAGTTATCTTCAGTTCTTCAATGGCTTTCTGTCTGGGCTCTTTTTTTGTTTGTTTTGGTTTTGGGTTTTTTTAGACAGGGTTTCTCTGTGTAACAACCCTGGCTGTTCTGGAACTAACTCTATAGACCAGACTGGCCTCGAACTCACAGCTTACTCTTCATATTTGTTAGTCTAAAATAATTTCCCTACATCATGATCTTTGTTGTGCTTTCTGTAGTACTAGGACAGAACCCAGATTCTCTGGAAAATTCTAGACAAGGGCCCTCGCACTGTAGCAGTAACCTCATGCCCCAGCTCCATAAATGCTGCTTACTACATCTGTGTGATATTCCTCTGCCTGTCCTTCTTTACAGTATCCATGAGATAGATCAGATTCTGTTCCCTAATCCAGCAATACCTCAGGTCAGGGACACACAGTGTCTACAGCAGACACAAGGGACTTGAGGTGAGATTAATCTTAACGTGCCCACTACAAAAGCTCCCGGTAACCTCTCCCCTAATGGCTTATCAGCCCTTGAAGATTATTAATACACCATAATTATGGTACAATCTCTATGGAGAGCCAGACAGAGGTATCTTTATAGATCGTACAGACATGGGGTGATCAAACATGGGCCACACAGAAACAAATGGCAATGGCTGTTCCAAAACAACCAATAAAAGCGGACGGCCACTCATATTGGTTCCAAAGGCTCTACGTGGTCTGCTGGCCCCTCATACAGACCCATGGCTTCATCGGGGGTTAAAGGGAATCATTCCATTATATTCACTAGCTAGAATATTCCAGCTAAGAATAAGTTCATATTAATCAGCAATGGAGTGACACTGAAGCACAATTTGTACAAGGAAAACAAGAATTCAAAGACAAAAACAGGCTTTGATGCACAGCTTTCAAAAACTGAATCAAAGCGCTGGATCTGTCTTTATAGGAGCATTTAGAAGTTATGGAGAAAGCAGACTTGCCTGCAGTTCACAGTGTATTATTATTATTACTACTTCATTTTGAAGAGGGAGACATTGCTCACTGCTCCATGGTTTAGGAGCAGTAGTTGACTGTAACCCAGTGACTGAGAGCAAGGTGCACCGTGTGACAAGGAGACACAGGAACAGAGTGATGTGCTAGACCACGGACGGGCCTGCTCAGCAGCTCCATGGGAGCCAGGACCATTGTAAGCTGTGTCCCCACCTCATTGCCTAGCTACAAGCAGAGAAGAGCAGCCCTATGTTTAGTGTAAAGACATCAGGCCTCAGAGTCCTGTGCCCAGAGCTATCTGAGCTCACTCACCTTTCCTCCTGGCTGCCCTGGTGCTGGACATGGAATGCTGTGTGCTGCTCAAAGTAGTACTCCTCCAAGTTGAGCAGAAGCAAGGAAAACCTAAGCATGGAAGAGGAAGACAGCTTGGTGTGGCATCTGGTTTACAGAAAGCGTTAAAGGCTTTACACATAAAATGCCTTCTCCCAAATCCCCAGTCAGTACTCCCTCCCTGAAGCCCACGCTCTTCTCTCCTGTGCCCCAGATGGAGTCCTTCTCAAGGTAACTGCCCTCTCCTTAAACAAGTCCCCAACTGTGTAAAATTGTTTGTAAAGACCAGGCTCTCTCCCCCACCCCCATGAAATTTTCATTGACGTCAGTGTCCCCTGACATCGCCACAAGCTAAGCTTCCCTGCCATACCCCGACACTATGTCCCACACAGACTTCAGTTCCTGTGACTCCCAAGAACCAATGAGCTCTACAAGACAGGCGTGAAGATGGTTATAACCAACCTGATGTTTTAGACATCACATGTGTTTAATAAGCAAAACAAATCGATTGAGTCGAATAGTTCCTTGAGTTTTAAGGGCTTTGAACTTTAAAAGGAAGACAGGACAGAGACGTAAATTGGGCAGGCAGGCAATTCCTGGTCCAGCCTGATGACTTGCCCACTGACCTCCACACTCCAACCATGGCGCGTGCCCATGCATACACAACTAAAAAATAATCATCTAGTTGAACTGCTACAGAAATAAGTATAAGACCAGAAAATGAAAAGAAGCATGTCACTGGCTGTGGAGTATGGGCAGGGAACATGGACAGCATCTCGAGTCCCCAGAAAGCTTTCAGGCAGGGTCAGACTTTAGATGGATCGAGACGCTCTGCTATCCTGGAGGGAGATATCTAGATTAAATGTGAACTACACAGAATATTGTTTATTTTGCCTCTTCCTGGAACAATTCTAAAGCGTGAATAAAATATTTTAAAATGACAAAACCCAAAGACATCAGCAAACTAGAGAAAGATTAAAGCCAGGAAGAGATGTGAGCCAATCTGCAGGAGGCAGAAAGCAGATGGGAGAATTAGCCGCACACGGAAATCATTGTCTGTTTCTGGAGATGGAATCACTCATCAGAAAACCAATGGAAGAGCAGGACTTCCCCAAAACTGGACCTCCAAACAGGCAGCTTACACAAGACTCAAAGAAGCATAAACTTACAAACTGAAGGACCAGCGACAATGCGGGGTCAGAAGGAAAGGTCACAGACAAAAGGGACAGAGTGACAACCAAACTAGCTGACTGGTCATGACATGCTAATAACGTCCTGCATGCAAAAAACACACTGCCCCAAAGGACTGACTCACGAGATTAAAATTCATACAGGAACCAGTTTTACCATCTAAGTTTTATTGACCTGTCCTCCAGTTTAAAAATTTCTGGACAAAAATTAGTCATAAATTCAAATTAGTCTCCAGTTTATTTAAAAAAAAAATTAGTCATAAGCTAAACTTGCCAGCGCATGGCCTGAAATGTCCCTCAGTCCATCTGAATTCAGTAGTCACCAGACTGAGGAGTGTGGGGGCGTTTCTTTGATGTGTCAGGTAAGGTCCAGGAAGGCACCAGTCAGGAACTTACTCACTACTGACCGCCCACCCACTCCTAGTTCAGGCTCTATCCAGTGGGCTGCTGTGCACACCTTCCCTGCTGTACTGCCCCCATAGCTTCCACAGAAAGGGGAAACAAAGGGTCTTCAACAAGGCACACGCATTGAAGACATGCGTCTTACAGTCAGCAAATACAGAGCACCTTCCCAAACAACTGTTCTTCCACACAGTAATTAAGATAAGTGCATAGCTATTCCTTAGCACCAAATCTATCAAAAATTAATAGTACCATCTTTTGTTTATTAATACTTATGTCTGAGAAGAAATGCAAACCTACCGAGAAGGGCTCTGACCAAATCTTAACCAGTGACATTAACGGTGTAAGCAGCTGTTTAGCTTGTTTTCACGCAAGTGTTTACTGGTATGCTTTAAATATTTTCTATGTAAAAAATATTTCAATTAACTTTCAACAATAATTTCCAAACAATATTCTATGGGGTAAAAAACCTAATGCTTGCGAAATCTTAAAGTCACTGTTTTGCAGTTTTATAACTTTGTGCTCCCATGCACTAGTATTACAGCAAAGCACGAATTATTTCTTCAGAAGACTTGTGTAACCCACTTTTTTTTTGTTGTTGTTGTTGTTTTTCGAGACAGGGTTTCTCTGTGTAGCCCTGGCTGTCCTGGAACTCACTTTGTAGACCAGGCTGGCCTCGAACTCAGAAATCCGCCTGCCTCTGCCTCCCGAGTGCTGGGATTAAAGACGTGCGCCACCACGCCCGGCGTAACCCACTTTTATAGATACATTTTCTAGATACATTTTCTCATTTAGGAAGTCATTATATTAAACACGTTGTTCTATCTTCACATCACCTGACACTTAAAGCATTCTAATATGCTTAACACCCCACCACTTGCTCCACTGGGGCCAGCCAGAAGGATAACCCTGCTCAGAGACTCAGTTATTCCCAACCATGCCCATAGTAGGTCTACAGCAGTCACTCACAACTCTCCTGTAACAAAGGCAGGCACACAAGGGAAAAGCTCAACAAGTTTATTTAATCCAAGTTTTGCATGACAGGAGAGCCTTCCAAAGACCCAGGGGAAACTGCCTTTCTTTTAGGCTTAAGTCCTGGAGACACAACAAAGTAGACAGCTGTGCAGAAACGTGAAGCACAGAGGAAGTGCTATGTGGGCAGGGATCCCAACAGCAGTTCTGTTCAGAGTCCTCGGCCTCCAGAGTGTGGTCAGGACCCCTCACAGTGAAGGTCTTCACGAGAGGAACAGAAATTGACCTTTCTAGTTTCTGTGGCTGGTTAACGGAATGGGCTTAGTTCTATGACACAGTATGTGGAAGTCGAGGTCTGGATTCATGACTCACTTTAGAAGGGTGTAAAGGCAAGAGGTCAGATTTTCCAGAGCCTTCTCAGCTCTTTAGTTCAAAGTACTCTGCATGCTGAGAGCACACTCTGCAGTATTCCCTTCAGACTCTCAACAGTCGCTTAGATTCCATCTAACTGTATGCATATCCGTCTCCGAGATCTTTATTCTCTGCCCAAGTGAAGATGACTGGCATTTACTACGTTTTACCTACCAATCAGAACTTCACCAACGAGATTAGCACACCAGGGTGGGACTTCACTGGTAATTCACAGTGTAAATGGTGACAACTTCCTCCTTCCTTCTCCATGGTCTGTGAACCATCTGTCTAGAACTGTCAGCAGCTAGTGCATGCATGCTCTTGCAGCGACTCTCAAAGTTTCTACATCCCTAGACAACAGCAATTCTACTTGGAAGCTCCCTGCATTTTTATGTCAGCAGATACCTGTGTCCTCTGCATCTTACAAAATGAAATTCTCTTTTAGAGGAAGGTCCCTGCCACGAGAAGACTACAGAGGAAGAGTCCTGTTCTTTGTCCTAAGTCCACGTGGTCATGCCGAGTAGCAGAAACGTGAAGCACAGAGGAAGTGCTCTATTTAAATTGGTTTTATCCTTTTTTTAACTTACATCCTTCTTCAAAGCCTCTATTCAGGGGAGGCTCCAACTTTCTTGAAGCCGGTTATAACTTCTAGACTCAGATCTGGGAAACAGCTCGGGGTGGGGGGTAGGGGGGCACTAGTATCTAGCCATTCTGTGTAATGTTTGCTTGCCTTCCTTTCTGCAGCTCTTCAGGAAAGGGAACTTGGACTAGAAATTCTGAATTATATTTTTGATGATGTACATAGTTCTTGAATGAAAAGCTTTTCCAGAACGTGTGTGTGTGTTTGTGTGTGTGGGGGGGAGGGGGTTGTGGGTTTTTCTTTTTTCTTACTTGAAACTTTCAATTCTGCTTTCTTAAAAATCTAGGTTTCAGGGGCTGGTGAGATGGCTCAGCGGGTAAGAGCACCCGACTGCTCTTCCGAAGGTGATAAGTTCAAATCCCAGCATCCACATGGTGGCTCACAACCATCCGTAACAAGATCTGGCGCACTCTTCTGGAGTGTCTGAAGACAGCTACGGTGTACTTACATAAATAAAATAAAATAAATCTTTAAAAAAAAAAAAAATCTAGGTTTCAGGTAAGGCTGCAGCCTCGATCCCCTGACTCAAATGGGTTACCCTGGGTAACTGCTTCTGAAGATTTTCACTGCTCTTTGCTTCACTAGTTTCTCTTTAATGTTCAGAATTCAGTAAACTTGCCAAGTTCTCTGCATTAGGATAAATGTAAAGTGTCAGAAGGGACGTGAGGGGCTGTCATTAGCTCCAGTAAGTTTCTCTGCACTTGTCATTATTGCCACTTCCTGTTTCCTGGTCTACCCCAGGTACACATTTGTCACTGTTTCCAGTCCACTGACAGGGCCTGCAATGAATGAAGTACCTTATCTCTGTTTCTCTTTCCCAAAGCTCCTCACTGTGGGGCCCCACCCACTCTGGTCCTGAATTCCAGACTCGGGAATGTGGCATCTTCTCAGTAGGAGAGCCCACTGCCCCCCCCTAGCAGGTCAATACCTTCACACAAGTCTGCAGTTTCCAACACTGGATTTTACTCCCGTCTCCCCAAGCTTCAATGACCCCTAAACACTCACTGTCCCTTGTTCCAAGTGGCTTCCTGTTGCTGTGATAAACACCATGACAAAAAGCAACCCAGGGAGAAAAGCCTTTATGTATGCTCACAGGTTACAGGACTCACTTAGAGACGTGGTTCTCAACCTGTGGGTTACAGACGACCTTTTCACAAATGGCACCGAAGACCATCAGAAGACAGGCATTTACATTATAACTCATAACAGTAGCAAAATTGCAGTTATAAAGTAGCAAAAAAAAAAAAAAAAGTTTAAGGTTGGCTGTCACCACAACATGAGGAGCTGTATTAAAGGGTAATAGCATTAGGGAGGGAGGTTGAGAACTACTGCTCTGGAGAAACCTGAAGGCAGGAACTCAGGATACCTCCCAGAAGAACACCGTTTCCAGTTCATATAAAACTACCTTTCTTGAACCGACTATTCAGAGTGCCATTGCCCATATTGGGCTAGGCGCTCCCCCATCAATTAGCAATCAAGAAAATGCCCCTACAGACAGTTCACAGGCCAATCTGATGGAGGCAGATCCTCAACTGAGGCTCCCTCTCCCCAGGTGTCTCTAATTAGTGTCAAGTTATCCATATGCTACAAATTTGCATAGAAATGTCTGAGTGATTAAGAGTGTTTCTAGTTCAGGTACTCATCGGATCATATAAATTACTGGTTCCTCTCCCTCTGCAGAAGCTGTGGGTCCCTAGCAAAACCAATTTCACTACTTCTGCTGACTTTTGTAGTCCTTCCCCTCCACAGCAAGTCTACATCCTGACCCAGCTCAGCTAACAAAATCCTTCCACCAACACTACCCATAAAGCCTGATGCTTCTAATTTCAAGTCTCCACAACCTATGAGGATAAAGGGAGAAACATTGCCAACGCTCTTAAAAGTCTTTGGGCTTCCTTACTCATCCAGGCCATAGGCCAGTGTGCTGGGTGATAAAGCTGTGCGGGGGCGTGCTTACCCAGCACCTTCAGGGCCCTGCACACAATCTGCGGTACACATACAAAACCATAGCCCGGGGAGCCTTGGGGACCAGACAGACGTAAAGAACTGGTAGGGAAGAACAAGCAAACAAAACAGAAAGCCTAGACACCTGACTGACAGAACCCCAAGCTTCTCCCACTCTTGGGTGCTCACAATCATCTAGGAGTCAGAGTACAGCTGGAGTCCGATGTGGACCTAACCTGCAAGCTCCAGGCTTGCTCATTCTGCTACCTATGGGATACAGGGAGACTACGATTCCACTGCCATATAAACTAGGCTTCTACCACTGCAGACTAAACTTCAGAGACCCTAAGAGTAAGTACTGTCCAGCAGTTCACATGCTGTGTTTAAAACAGAATCAGTACGTCAGTCACAGTGGGACAAGGGCTGAACTTGGGCCCAAGACCTCAGTGTTAGTGCCAGCTTATGCTCAGTCACAGTGTGTTCGTTTTGTCTTTGTAGCTCAGAGTGCATAGGTTTTAGTCTTTCCCGGTAGGGAGGCGTCCGCTGCAGTTAGCATCAATGTCCCTGAACATTTCCTTCCTTCCTCTTTCAACCCTTAATGGACATTCACATTCTGGGTGTGCCTTGTTCTCTGTTGACCTTCTCTGGAAATGTCCACAGAAACATTTAAAGGTATGTCCACAGGTGCTTCCCAATGCAATCCAGGTGACACAATCAACCGTCACACACGGCCAGGCTAAGTGACCTTGTCAAACATTTACTTCATTTCTTAAGTTCAACTCGGAAACGCAGTGGAGATACTGAATAGGTGAGCTTATTTAGAAAACAGACCAAATAAACCTGAGTCTAAGGAAATCAGCAGGGCTGGATAAATGGCAGCAAACACCATAGAGAGGAGTCCTCCAAAGCTTCCAGAGAAGACAGTCTACTTATAAACAGTTCAATAGCAGCAGTGCTGGTCTGTTACAGATGAAAAAGTGGTATCCTGCCAAGCTGCCCAGAATCCAGCTCTGTCTTTGTGTTTAAGATCATTAGTTCTGGTTGTCCACAGATGTGGACCTTACTAGCCCCCCAATGATGCCAGAGAATGTGTTCATGCTTCCCCAACTACAAACAGGGATACCTCAAGTCCTGCCAGATCTTATAGATTTAGCCAGTCCCCCCTCAGGCCAGTGAGGGTAAGGACAAGGCAAAGCCTGGTCATGCTGCAGGGTTCAAGTTTCTCCCTATCTTACGTGGCAGAGTTGAGTAGATCCGTGCTGTTGAGAGGAGAGCAGGGCACACCAGTGACTGACCATTTCTCTACTAGTGGTATCATGACCTATATTGCTTCTCCAGCGAGTCCTCAGCTATCCCCTGGCCATCTGCCTTTGTTTAGAAATGTTAAATGATACATGCCAGCAAGACTGTTCTCAAAGCAAGGGCAAAATAAGGATATGTGCAGGCACACAGAAACTATGGCTGCTTCCTATCATCAGACCCTGCTTGGAGGAACATTTATAGGATATTACTAAGGCAGAAATTTTTCATTAGGAAGACAGGACATGCAAGAAGGAAAACCCATCAAAGACTGTAGCAAGTATGCACATAAAACTATGCAATTATTAATCAGGCAATCCTAATGTGTAGATTTAACAGAACAACAGGGGACTATAATTTAGTATGGGACAACAGGAGTAATTATTCCAGGGCCTGTGCACTGATTGAGAGGAAGGTAGGGAGAATGGTTAGCTTCAGATATTAAATTATATACTAAAATGTCAATGAATAAGCACCAAGCAAAGATAAAATTAGAATACAGAACCCCATACTTGGCAGGAAAATAGAAAGAACACATAGGGATTTCACTCAACCCAAAAGGAAAGGGGCTAGGAGGGATACAGTCAAAGGATATAGAAGAAATAACTCTGTCATAATAATAAATAAACTTTGTCTAAGACAAAGACTCAAAATGACCTGCTAACCAGACCAACAACAAGGGGCTGGCACATGGCTCAGGATTTGCCTCCACGCCTCACACCCTGTTTGATCTCTTGGGTCCACATGGAAGAAGCAGAAAACTGACACATGCAACTGATCTCCACTCACACATGCGTACACATGCACACATGCATATATGCACAAAATGAATGAATAAAATGTAATGGCTTTAAGTTTAAAATTTAGATAATACATTATTCACAAGAAACATATACAAAACAAGGTTACAGAATTAATTAAGAGTGGAAAATTTTGTATAACAAAAATCACCTAAAATTCCCAGTTTAATTAATATCAGACTAAAAATATTACTAGAAACAGTGAGGTTATTATATGTTCCTAAAAGATTCACTTAAGAAAAAGGTAACAAGCCAGGTATGGTGGAGCACACCTTTAATCCCAGCACTCGGGAGGCAGAGGCAGGCGGATTTCTGAGTTCGAGGCCAGCCTGGTCTACAAAGTGAGTTCCAGGACAGCCAGGGCTGTACAGAGAAACCCTGTCTCAAAAACCAAAAAACAAGAAGAAGAAAAAGATAACAATTCAAAGTTCCTCATAAAATATAAATTAATAGTAATATTCGGGGCTGGCTAGAATATTGCCTACCATCTGAAAGTCATTGTGCTCAATCCCCAGCACTAGGTAGAAAACAAAACAAACAAAACACTAATTTTCAAAATCTTTTGAGTTAAAATGTTATGCAATTTCTAAAAATCTGGTGATAAAAATTGAGACCGCAGTGGTATTTAGAAAAAACCAGGTCAAAGATATAACTCAGACTTAAAGTGTTTATCTACCATGCATGAGGCCCTGAGTTCGATCCCTAGTGTATCAACAACAGCCAAAAAGGAAAATATTGTACCATGGTTAATACAATCTTAGGTATGATGCATGTTCGTAATCACAGCTCTTGGGAAGTATGAGCAGGAGGTCAATAAATCACGTCCAGCATGGACTACATGAGACCCTAGCTTTTAAAAAAAAAAAGGAAGAATGAGGGTTGGGGAGGGAGGCATGGAGGGAAGAAACTATAATTAAGTACAGAATCCTTAATGCCTTTTTTCTATTTATACCATACTTAAAAGACAGAGCTAATGCAAATCATATAGCAAAAAAAAAAAAAGCCTCAAATTCTATTTATGAGTAGATTCTCGTTTGGGAATAAGTTAATTTGAGATAATAACAGAATAAGGAGACGGGCTACTAAGCATTTTTGGTGAAGCCAATGTAAATTCTAAGTTAGTCAAATATTTGCAATATTTATTTTCTCACTCAAAGATTTATATGTTAAAAAAAAAAAAAAGAATGAGCCAATTTCTTTAAAGGCACAATTTTGTGATCCACAAGCACTCCTGATTGACTGAGTACTGATTTTGCAATTTATCTCCGTTTCTAATGCCTAGCATAACCTACAATGGAGAATAAAAAACTGGAATGTTCCACATTAGAAATGGAAGATTACACAGGGGAATGACAAATCACTTAGTATTCTCAAAACGTATTATAAATAAATGCAAACTAAATTGATAAGCAAACATGCTGAGTAAAAGAAATTTAATATCAGCATAACTAAGGAATTGCACCTCTATGGACTATTTAGAACAAAGTGAAAGTCTGTGGAATGACTGTGACATACAGGCATAACAGAAACTTCATAATCAGTAATGCTTGAGCCGAAATGAGAGCTTACAAACCACAAAGCTGTTCATTCTATTACATTATAGGAACAGAGTACATCTCTCCTCTCCTCTTCCTCTCTCTCTCTTCCTCTCTCTCTCTCTCTCTCTCTCTCTCTCTCTCTCTCTCTCTGAAGGCCTGGGACATCTCAGCCATCTAAACCTCTACATCACCTAAGATGAGAAGAGTTGGGATGACAAAACTGAAACAGAAACATTGCAGCCGGGCTTGGTGGCACACACCTTTAATCCCAGCACTTGGGAGGCAGAGGCAGGCAGATTTCTGAGTTCGAGGCCAGCCTGGTCTACAAAGTGAGTTCCAGGACAGCCAGGGCTATACTGAGAAACCTTGTCTCAAAAAAAACCAAAAAAAAAAAAAAAAAAAAAAAAAAAAAAAAAAAAAAAAAAAAAAAAAAAAAAAAAAAAAAAAAAAAAAAAAAAAAAAAAAAAAAAAAAAAAGAAGAAGAAGAAGAAGAAGAAGAAGAAGAAGAAGAAGAAGAAGAAGAAGAAGAAGAAGAAGAAAGAAAGAAAGAAAGAAAGAAAGAAAGAAAGAAACATTGCTAAGTGGAGACACCTTCCGTGGCAGTTTGTAGAGCACCCTCATTTGCTGACCCACTGAGCACTCCCGCCATGCCCAACTATTTCAGGGAATATATTGACACTGTCTCTTGACTTTTCATTTGCCTTCATTGGCATCTAATCATGGCCTTTTGAAATAACCAGTAAAGTCAATGTGGCTCCTGACATAATTGTAGGGATACAAGAATATTTTATTGAACTATTTCCTTTCTAGTCCTAAAAATTACTAAAGCTTTTTCCCCCCATAAACTTCATCAAACAGCACCAGCGCACGATTGTTTGAAACCTAAGTCAGAGTGCAAGGTTGTGTTGTTTAGCAAATAACAGTACAGGATATCCAGGTGGAAGTAGAATTTTAGATAAACAATATATTTAGTCTGTACTGTGGTTTTAGTATAAATATGCCCCCAAATCTACATGTGGCATATGCTAAAAAAAAATCTAAAATTAATATTTAACCGAGAGTCTCATATCGTTCCTAACAATCCCAGCTGGTTTCTTTCTCCGGCCCTCTGAAATGCCATATACAATACCAGCGCTGTTCACGTCCCTCTCATTAAACACCTGGAATATACCGACTTTTCTCCATTCTTTCTTCTGTCATCACTGCGGCAGAATCTCCCAGCCAGGAACTGCTTCTACTTCTATGGAAAATGTACCCTATTCTAACTGCAGCTGAATCAGCAGTCAGAGAAACACAAGCTAACTTCAGTTTCTCTTTCTCTGGGCTCACTGTTTGCTAACTGTAGAAATCTAAAATCCCAGACTCAGTATGAGAAGAGTCTGTAAGTACACCCAGCAGGGAGGCCTCTAGTTATCTCTGAAGCTAGCCTCAAGCTCCAGGAAAGAACAGTTCTCTGAGATAGCTGAAACCAGACACCTTTATCACATTGCCCATTTGTAGCCAATGTTGCCAAATGATAAGCCAAGAAACGCGTGGGCAGAAATGGTAGATCTGGGTTGGTAAGGTTGGTTTTCCAAAGTTAACTTTTAAAAGTTCCTCTTTTTTAAAAATGAATTCTATGATTTATAAAGAATCTGCTTGGTTTACATTCAAAATCTCACAGTCAGAAACGTTCTTCTAACGCAAACAGATCTCTATGAACAGTTCCCTAAGACTGCAAAGCTGTTAAACAGAGAAATAAAAATTTGGGGTGATCAGGAAGTAGAATTCAGCTGCTGGTGCTGAGTGCAGGGAAGAGCTGATGTTGGCAGCTTGGGCTGGGAG
>LR750011.1:227390-296242 GCA_902729485.2 Mus minutoides
AAATATAAATATAAATATAAATATAAATATAAATATAAATTTTTTTCAGTGCTAAGCAATTGAAAGATAAAGAGAAGAAAAGGAGAAAATTTCTTTCCCTGGAGCTTATAGCCAATGAGCATCAGAAACAAAGCTACTTTGAGTGAAGAGTAAAGTATTACTCTTTGGATTTGAATATCTGATAGGCAAAACAGAATATAACATCTCAAACATGATCGCATACTGTCTACACACTGAAAGAATATTCAAATATTTAATATACATTCAATTTCATATTGTTTTCAAATTATTATTACTTTTTTTTTTCTTTTTCACTTCTGGTGGTTTGAGTAAGAATGGTCCTCATGGGCTCATATTTGAATGCTTAGACATCAGAGAGTGGCAGTATTCAAAAGGATTAGAAGGATTAAGAGGTGTGACCTTATTGGAGGAAGTGTGTCATTAAGGGGTGGGCTTTGAGGTTTCCCAAAAGCCCAGGCCAATTCCAAAGTCTGTCTGTCTGTCTGTCTGTCTGTCTGTCTGTCTCTGTCTCTGCCTATGGATCAGATCAGGAAATAGCTCTTAGCAGCCTGTGTGCCACCATGTATCATGCCATGATGAGAATGGACTAACCTCTGAGACCAAAAGCAAGACCCCAATTAAATGCTTCCTTTCATAAGAGCTGCCTTGGTCTCTTTACAGCAAAAGAAGATTGACTAAGATACTTCCCAATATGTGGCTACAAAACAAAAGAAGAATAATTAGCATATGTAGCTGAAACTCTATTTCTATTGGGCAATGTTTCTAAAGGTTTCTAAAGGAGTTTAGCCTTGGAATAGAGAACAATGTTGAGAGTGTAATGACTACAGGTAGTGAGAGCAGAGAGATTATCCCACTGATTTTTAAATGTTCATTTTGTTCTCATAGGAAGATGGCTTTATAAAAAAGTTTGAATCCAGCCGGGCGTGGTGGCACACGCCTTTAATCTCAGCGCTCTGGAGGCAGAGGCAGGCAGATTTCTGAGTTCGAGGCCAGCCTAGTCTACAAAGTGAGTTCCAGGACAGCCAGGGCTATACAGAGAAACCCTGTTTCGAAAAACCAAATAAGTAAATAAATAAATAAATAAATAAATAAATAAATAAATAAATAAAATAAGTTTGAACCCAAATCTATCTGGCTGACACTTCTGCAGATGACAGGGCAGATCTGGGAAATGCTCTTTCTTCTCAAGCAACACTACTGACCAGAGAGAACCTTGGCTCCCACGAGAATGGTTATCAGCCCTTGGCATTTCCATTTACAGACAAGAAAACTTGACTTTCCAGAGTTGCAAATATTTTGTTTCAACTTTAATGAATAAATTACTAATATTTGTTTCTGTATGTTTCATGATTTCAGTTTTGAGTCTGTCATTCAATACAGGGGACAGGAATTGAAGTAAGGACAGATGATGACCTGGAAGGGTCCTTTTTGTACCTCTACCATGAGGTAGAGACTTTTCCATAAGGGTGTGCTCATGATCTAAAAGGCTGAGTTACTAAGCTAAACGTTACAGAGGCTGAAATCTTCCTACCTTTTCCTGGGTTTTTACAGTTTCTCATTGATGTCCTCTCCTCAGTCTTTACTCTTTGGCCTTTCATTTTGTGTTCATGGATAGGACAGCCAGATAAGCAATGTTGGGGCTAAAAGGAAGGCCTCAAGTTATTGTCCTCCCTGACCTTCTCTTGCCTTCNGTTACTAAGCTAAACGTTACAGAGGCTGAAATCTTCCTACCTTTTCCTGGGTTTTTACAGTTTCTCATTGATGTCCTCTCCTCAGTCTTTACTCTTTGGCCTTTCATTTTGTGTTCATGGATAGGACAGCCAGATAAGCAATGTTGGGGCTAAAAGGAAGGCCTCAAGTTATTGTCCTCCCTGACCTTCTCTTGCCTTCTTTCTCTCTCCAACCCACATTTTCTCCCATGGCAAGACACAAAAAGTGGAATTCATTTTCCCCAAGTCCAGTCATAGTCAATAATCAGGTTATATGTTCTCAGTCTGACTCTTTCTTTCTTTCTTTCTTTCTTTCTTTCTTTCTTTCTTTCTTTCTTTCTCTTCTTTTTTTTTTTTTTTTTTGTTTTTTGAGACAAGGTTTCTCTGTATAGCCCTGGCTGTCCTGGAACTCACTTTGTAGACCAGGCTGGCCTCAGAACTCAGAAATCCGCCTGCCTCCCAAGTGCTGGGATTAAAGGCGTGCGCCACAACACCCAGCTTCAGTTTGACTTTCTAATAGTCAAGAAGGGAAACTTCTTTCTGCTCCTATAGCAAGAAACTGGAGAGGTTTGAACAAATGCAGCTAAATGAAGGACTATCAAGCCATTATTAAACTCAATTTGTGTGTGTGTGAGAGAGAGAGAGAGACAGACAGACAGATAGACAGAGACAGACACAGAAAGACACATAGAGAGAATTATCTTTTGTTAGACCATATTCCAATTTTTAGATCAAATTTGATGATAATGTATAGAAATCCTCTATTTTGGTCTAGATCACTTGCATTATATTTCCCTTGAGGCTATTGGTAGCTCCTGTGAAGAAAGATCTCCTCTTTCCAAGGCCAGGTACATCTTTACCAGGAATCTCAATGATGAACATTACCTTGGAGGTGATTCCTCACTGAAGGGATGAAGACACTGGGCAAGTCAGTAATGAACTTAACTTCTGGTCTTTCTGTCTCCACATCCTGAGGACTAGGGTTACAGATATGTTATTGCTACATTCAGTTTGTGTGGTGCTGGAGGTCAGGCCTCCAGGCTTTGTGCATAGCAATGCCATCATATCCTAAACAGCATGGTCTTCTATTTTATTGCCACCTTTAAACTGGTGAAGTGGGAAGGAATAATCAAGAAGATCAGGTAGGAAGTTAATTAGAATCTTACTGAGGTGAGTCAGAACCAATCATCACTTTTGAGCTCTGATGCCCACAGTGAGTCAGTCACTTGTTAGAAATATTCCACAACATCCCAAAACAGTGCTACCAGATAGGGGACCAAGTGATCAGACACCAGACTGTGGGTGGGGGTATTTCACCTTCAAACCTTGAAACTGTGTGTTTTTCAAGACACACTTCTCACAGTGTAGCTCAGCAGGATCCTATCAGCACAGTCCTCCTTCCTCAATCTTCTGAATGCTGAGAGGAGAAAGGTGTGTGCCACCATGGTCAAGATATTTTATGCAAGGTTTCTTTGCTTTTGTTTTGAGTCAGGGTCTTGCTATATACCCATGTAGCTTAGAATGGCCTAGAACTTTCAAGGTTCAGAGGTTACCCTGTGAGACCTTTAACAACCTGTCTTCTAAATGAACACGTGATCTCTTCTTCCTTTGCTTCAGCTACCCTTAAGTATCAAGTATAGCTTCCAGCTTCCCCTAGTATCGGAAACTTTTTGTTTGTTTGTTTGTTTTTTCGAGACAGGTTTTCTCTGTGTAGCCCTGGCTGTCCTCGAGCTCACTTTGTAGACCAGGCTGGCCTTGAACTCAGAAATCCGCATGCTTCTGTCTCCCAAGTGCTGGGGTTAAAGGCGTGCGCCACCACCACCCAGCTAGTATCTGAAACTTTTATGTTATTGAGTCTTCTTATGATTTTGATTTCTACTGGAAATAATGGCTCCAGATGATTGAAAACATCGGGGGTAATAGTGATATCAGTGATCCTCTCATGGTGCCTTACCTGTTAGTGCATTAATTAGCATTCCTTCTAGGATTTGCCCAACATTTATCTAGCATCAGCCAGGTAGGAGCCTGCTATAAAAGGACTGTTTGGCCTCTAGGGGCTCTCTCTGACCCTTTTTGCTGCTTTTTCTCTGAGGACCTTGCCTCTGGCCTCTCTGTCTCTTTCTACCTGCCCCTTCCCTCCATGCATTCCTGGCCAGCTTCTTCTCTTTCTCCCCTCCTCTTCCTTCTCCTCCTCCCCTTCTTCCTCCTCCTCCTCTTCCTCCTCCTCCTCCTCTTCTTCCTCTCTCTCTCTCTCTCTCTCTCTCTCTCTCTCTCTCTCTCTCTCCCCCCTGTTTCTATTTCCTTCTCAACCCTTCCTTTCCATTCCCCAAAGCTTCATTTTATACTAGACCTGCCTTATGGCTGGTATCTGGAGGGGGTGTCTCACCATGGGCACCAAACTGTATTTTACAAAATTATCATTACCTGTGATAGAACGTTCAGATTTATGACACTAGAGAGCTTTACATGCAGTACGCAGTTATAGGTACAAATACATCCTCAAAGAAAATGTATATCTGTAACTCGTATATTTTTATCAAAGCTATCATTATTTTTGCAGCCCTGGTGATCAAACCAAGAGCCTTGTACATGCAAGAGCAGGCACTTTACCCCTGGGTTATGCTGCTAGACTACTTATTTATTGTTGAAGCAATGTGTCTATGTAGGGAGCCACATATAATTGTCAAGGATATCCAGAAAAGCCCTGCCTTCAGAATTTAACAGCAGCAATTTAACATGTACAATTATTATATTTTTTGGTAGTGCTGGTGATAAAACCCAGGACTATATCTATGCTAAGTTCTGTTTCTTCCTGCTAATTAATAGTTGATGAATACATTGATTTATGGTGGTGATTCTCAAACATTATTATGGGTAGGGATCACCTGAGGACGATGTTAAGATAACCATTTGGACTCCCTGGGTCTGAAGATGGCTCAGGAATCTCCATGTATCACATGTTTGCAGTCGAAACTGATTCATATACCGCACTCATGTTTAAGTATAGGTAAGTGGATATTACATTGGCACACTGACATGGTCTACATGCCTACGGACACAATCCCAGATGTAAGTGAATCCAGAGTTTGTTCTAGGGTCCATGATAAGAATTCTATTCATCTGAGTTCTGTCTCTCCCACCTTGCTCTGTCTCCAGGCACTTAGGTCTTATGGAACTGAACTACATATCCCTTAACAGGGGTGCCAGAGATCGGAACTCAGCTCTCTCGTGCTGGTGTACTTGGTCTTTTTACCGACTAAACTAACTCTGCAGCTCTGAAAAATTAACTCTCAAAAATCAGTCCTCGGGTACTGCACGGTAACATGGAGTGGTGTTATAAATCTGAGTCAGTGCTTCTCAAATCTTCTTACTTTATTCTCTGCTCCATTCTCAGTCAAACTTCCGGTTAGAGAAAGGCATTATCTGTCTCTGAACAGCAGATTCCAGCAGCGGCAACAGCGATTAAATACTTCTATAATAAACGAACTGTCTGACTGAGTCCTGAGGTCTCCAGAGAGGGAACATCCATCTCCACAAAGGGCCTGCCATATTTTATAAAAGGGGCCCCCAAACCTAGCAGTAAGGAGCCAACTGACTGAAAAAGAGAGGAAGGCACTTGGCGGTAAAGGAGAATGTTTTATCCACTGACCAGGAGGAACCAAGGGTCTACCGGTATGATGTATACGCATATCTTGTTTTGCCCTTTTGATGCTTCTCGAGCCCTGTACTCCACAATTAGATGAATATTGAGTCCTGGAGTATAGTCCACAGCCTTTGTTAGACCCTCTGCAGAAGCATGGCGACCTTTTGTGGTCTGTGAGAGGGTAAGTATACTGGGCTACGTGCCCAATCTCCAGCTATCAAGCATGAAGGGTCAAGGACGCCACAGCAAGCTGTTTTCTGCTGCCACAGGACAGGAGTCTGCTCAGATGCCTAAGAGGCCTGTGCACCTCTGCAGGTTTACAGAGGCAGGGGGCGTGGTCAGAGATTAGGAGTCCGGCCCCTGGAGCTCCGACCTATGGATCCCGTGCTGTCGAGGGTGATGGGCGTGGCCGGGGCGGTGCTTGCCAGGAAATGGCAGCAGTGGCAGTAAACAGTGTCAAGTGGGTCCTGCGGGCCCAGCTGAAGCAGCGCTTGAGGGCCTTGAGCGGGAGAAACCGGTGCGCCAGTCTCACTTCCTCAAGCAGAAGGTGCGAAAAGACTGCCGGGAGTTAAACTCAGGGAAGGATGGGCTCGCGTGTCTGCGCAGGCGCACCTCTCCGGGGCTTGTGTGCGTTGTCCGGGGCGCGCGCTCCGCGGTCGGGGGCGGCTCTGGCTGGCCCTGGAGCTTCTGAGGGAGCAAGCTCCTGGGCAGGTTTGTTCATTCAAACCGAGCTATTTTGTTATAGCGAGGAAAGGCATTGTAGCCATTAGGAGCTGTAGAGACTGTCGAATCACTTTCCGGTTTAATTGAAATCCATTCGCGTGTGTTGAGCACCTAGTAAACCATTTTTTTATGTGTTGGGTAATAGAGATGACAAACATGATTGTCGCCCCAAACGGATCGGAGGCTCTAGCAGAGGAAGGAGACAAACGGAACCATTGTAGGGCTGGGGATATAGGTCAATGATACAACTGTTCAAAAATGCGCTGTATTTTATTTGTTCATACTTAGAACATCCATTGAATTTGGGTCTGTTTTTCTAGGAGTTTTAAACCGCTTGTACCTTTATTTTGGCAAAACTGGACTCTGAGTTTTATCTACGGGTAGATAACTGTTCACGCTGTGACTTAGCTGCATTCACTGCACAGCATTACACCTTGGGTTGCTGCTTCTGAGATGGGGTTGTTTCTGGTACTCATTTTCTTGTTTTGTCTCCTTTCTTACTTAGTTTTCCACAGCTTCCTTAGGGTCTATCCTCAAAGGAATTATTTTTAAAGAAAACAACTATACAATTGGCACTACTTGTAGTTGAAATGTATTCGTGTTTTGCTTGCACATATGGAAGTCCATTTTGTGTGTGTGTGTGTGTGTGTGTGCCTGGTGTCTTAGGTTAGCAGTGGGTGCCAGATCCTTTGGAACTAGACAGAGTTCAGGAAGTTTGTAAGTCCCTATGTGGGTGCTAGAAATCAAACCCAGGTTGTCTGCAAGAGCTGCAAGTGATCTTAAACTGCTGAGCCAACCCTCTAGTCACAACTTTTAAATATATTGTATGTTAAAATATCTTCAACTCCAATTTGATCCATATTGGTCAAAATTTAATTCTTTTATTGTCATTCTGGTCAATACCTCTGGGTTCCAATCTAGAGACCAATGTTTTTATTTATGCATTATATCTGTGGCTTAGTTATTGTTCTATCGCTGTAAAGAGACACCATAACCAAAGCAACTTTTAAAAGGAAGCATTTCATTTGGGCTTGCTTACAGCTTCATAGGGCTGCTCTGTGATCATCTTTGTGGGAAGCAGGCAGGCAGGCAGGCAGGCAGGCAGGCAGGCAGGCATGGTGCTGAGCACTTACATCTTATCCACAAGGTGGAGGTAGTGAGAGTCCTGGGCCTGCCATAGGCTGTGGACTTTTGGAACCTCAAAGGTCACAACCTCAAACCTCGTTATAATTAAATTATTATTAAGCCATAATTATTTAGGAACTCTTTACGAGGGACATGTGTCTTCTCCTGTAGAGATGAATTCTATAGATTGACTACATGTGACAAGTTAAGTGTCTCAATGTGGTCTCTGTCATACAGATAGTGCCAAGGTTACCAGGTTATTAACCACGTCTGCTCCCATTTGTAAAGTACACGTGACATCTCCCATAAAGATGGGCTCTATTGACCGAGAAACAATGCTCAAGATAAATGTCTAGGGAGGATAACTGAGACAAAAATAAGAATCTGGGGGAGCCATGCACGTGTGGCTTGGCCGTACAGACAGTGTAGAGGTCATCAGGCTATTAACTAAATTCATTCCCAGCCTTGTGGATGTAAAACAGGTTATACATCCTTCCCTTTGGAGAAACAAATGTGCGAACCTATCATGTTCATTCTCATTCAAACTGTTACATCTTGATTACCGGCTTTCCTTTGTATCGTTCAGAAATTCCTTTTAATTAGATAATAAAAACTCTAGATTAATCTTTTGTGTCTCTTAACTACTTTTCTTATTTTTTTCATAATCCTTCTCCCTCACAGGGCCTCCTAGATTGTTTTCATTTGGCCAATCACAGTTTTAATGTCTAATGAGGATTTCTTAGGACTCTTAGTGATTCCTTCCTCTAGCAGTCTATTAGTGTTTTATAGATTCCGTTATTGTTTTCAGTTTGTCTGTGAAGACTAATTAGAATTTAAAAATCATTTCCATCTTTTGAATTACCTGTTTGTCACTAAATCATTTTTCCATTCTATTTTTTTATGTTTAAAAATATTTCTATTTTGTATTTTGGTTTTTCAAAACAGTAGAAACTCATTTACTGGCTATGCATATTTCTGTCTTTTGGGAGTTGTGAGTCTCACCTGAGAACCTTGTACATGATAGTGGATGAAACCCCTGGCCCTTGTCTATATGCATTCCTGAATGTCTATATGCATTCCTGAATGAAGGTGTTGGCTACAAGCTTTCCTCTGTTTCTGCAGACACTGTTTGGAATTCTAAGGGAAGAATGGAGTCTGCCCACCTCCTGTGTCCAAGCTTTTAGTGCTGCTGTGTCTATAAATACTGGCTCATCTTCCCTCTGTCTTATAAGAAGTATTGTCTTCATCTTCCCTTCCTAACAGATACAGTTATCTACCCGTAGATAAATGGGCTTGAGGTAGCAAGACAAATCCATAGGCATAGTCTCACACTGAATTTTAGCTGTGTGTCTTATTGCGTATTCAGCTCTTGTTTTTCTACACTCTGCTGTAAAGAGACTAAGAAAAATACTTTCTTATATAGTAAGCAGTGTCAAAAGCCTCAGGCCTGCTCCAAATCCGGGTTTCGATTTGCTTCATTTATGCCAACAGCTTCTGACAGCTCCGCAGGGTGGACTTCCTTTTCTAGGCCCGGTTTGCTATGCTTTGCTTAACTTCTCTCTTTCCTTAGTATTAGATGTAACTTTGCTTTCTTCCCCTAAATCTTTCTGTCAGCCATATTTGTAAGCTGCCCTTGCTTTATCCGTCTTTCCTTAGCTTGAAGGACAGGGGAGAACAGAAAAGGAATGGACACAGAAAGGGAGTAAGGGGCCGACTTCTGAGTCTGGTAAGTGCTTAGGGCTTTAGGAGAAAATTTTAGCTTCCACTGTCTGATGAGCGATTCCACTAAATGTGGATTCTTGCACTAGGAGCTGTTTGCCCCCATTTTAATGAACTCTGTGAGCACCTAATTGAATGGGATGGCACTGGTTGAGCTATGAAACCTTTACTGGCATGTTCTCTGTGGGAGCTTGTGGACAGATTCAGAATCCATCCTTTAGGATACATAAGCAGTGACTGACTAGGGACTCACCACATAGACTGAAGTGTTGACGTGCATTCCTACAGATGTATCATAGTTTCTGCAGAGGTCAGTAAGGTTAGGTCTCAGTGGGACTTAAATGGGTAAAATCCATGGGAGAAATGTCCAATGATCCAAGGACTGGAAATTTTGTGATATCCAAATGTCATAGAAAAAAGTAACCCTCAAATCCTCAAGTAAATCCCAGAGGTGTACTGTCAGGAACTGGAAGCTGGGCTCACATCTGGGAATCTGAAGATAGACAGCTTTTACATTCCATGACCTCTTAAGGAATTTCCATAGTGTCAAGTATATGCATAGGGGAGAGATAAAGGAAACAAGTATGCAAATCTTGGGTCTTGAAATAGAAGCCAGGTATCAGGATGTAGCCTCAGCTCACTGTGTCACTCCTTGAAGAAGGCTGAGACAAAAGGGAAAAATTGGTAAGAGAAGTTACTAGTTTATGAAGAATACAGTCTTAAAAATTAAAATTGCCATCATTTCCCACTTAGGTGATTGCCCACAGTCAGTATCAAAATTCCAAAAGAATTTCCATCTTTCTGAGCATGCAAGATGAAATTGAGACGGAAGAAATCATCAAGGACATTTTCAAACAAGGCAAAATCTGCTTCATCCCTCGGTACCAATTCCAGAGTAATCACATGGACATGGTGAGATTAACATCACCTGAAGAAATTGCTGTACCTCCCAAGGCATCTTGGAATATTCATCCGCCTGGTGAGGGAGATGTTCGGGAGGAGGCCTTATCCACTGGTAAGGCATCTTTTCTCACGTCCAGACACTTACCTTGGTGTATCCTCTTTCATCTGATCTCAGAAGCTAAGCATGGGTGTCCTTGGCTAACTTGGCAGAACTGATATCTTTGCATGTTTTGATGATTTCACAGGATTTGTTTTTCTTCTTATAAAAATCTTTTCTCCCTCACCCCTTTTGTGTATTTTGTGAGACAGTGTGTTACTATGTAGGTGAGGCTGGCTTCAAACTCTCAAAGTCCTACCTCCCCAGTGCTGCGCTCATGGGCATACACCACCTCTCTGGCTTCTACCAGATACCTTTATGTATTTTTTTTTTAGTCAGATTTATTGCATGCCTAGGAAGATAAGGCCCAGTGCTTGAAAGGACTCACCTTGTAGCTTGGAAGACAGAAATTTTATGTTAATAACAGTATCTCAACTTGTACTCTACATTAAATGTAAGAGTCAAATAAAAAAAGACATTCAATCAGTTCAGGGGTTGGTCTTGCAAATGTGCACCCCCAACATGGGTTTCTTCATCATTATCCTCTTCTCTCCATCCATACCATGTTTGGGGCAGCAGTTGTGGATTTTGCTCCTTGGATATAACCCAAGTTGCAGTGGAGTTCAGTATGAGGCTTTAAATTCTTTCAGCTGTGGTGTGAGGCAGCAAACCCTCCCCTGCCCCAAGCCTCCACCCTGCCCTGTTGTTTGCAGAAATGTCTGCTGAGCAGGCACTCTTTCATTATCTCTTCACATCCCATTCAGCGTGTAGTTTTCCTTGCTTTAGCAGTTTAGAAAGTGACAAGTTGAGTGCTAAAGCCCAAATCAAGCCTCATGGTGTTGGAGGTAATCTGTGCTCCCTCTTGCTCACCTCCACTGCAGCCTTTGTTGTCTACTCAGCTTCCTGGTTTGCCTTTGTTATCTCAGCTTAGAAAAGGGTGAACTTGTAGCCAGAGTTGCAGTTACAGGTTCTCAAGCAAAAATTTCTTGTAAGTTATTCTTGTCTTAGGTTTCCAGGATACTATACCAGCTGGTAAGTGAAATAGAGGGGCTGTCTCTTTACTGAATTTATCCTTAAACTGAGGACTGCTTAGACTGCTTAGACAATTTGATTAGCCGGGAGTTTTTCCATTGAGAATGTATAATCTGGTTCAACCACAATCCACTTGGCAGAAGCACAAGGGGATAATATTGGTCCAGGAACTGAAGACTCCACAGACAAGGCAGCTTCAGTGTCTCTGGATTAGTGTCCTTAGACGTCAATCTGTCTTTGTTGAGACTCTTTTTGTGTCTATGTTGGTTTTGTGTTCACTGTGGCTCATGGCAGCATGGACTTATATCTCCCTTCGAGCTAGAATTCCCAGCAGATAAGAGCAAGTCTGGTTTTCTAATAGTCCCAATAAAATTCTGGTCCTAACTCTTATTGCCTGAAGTGGTCATCCTTGAGTTAATCACTATGGATAGACACAAAACTAGTTTATTGGCTCAAGCCTGGGTTGTATACAACCATTCCTGATTGGTTTTCTGTGACTGGGGAAAAGAACCTGTAGCTACCTCTTCGGCCCTCCTCAACCACTGTTTTTTTCTTTACTAAGAAAAAAACTTCTGAACTAAGTGTGCATTGTGTTTTCCTTCAAGAGGCAGCTTGTCTGGGTTCCAGAGAGAAAGGTATGGTGGCAAAGCATGGGCTTGCCTGATGTGCACCACAAAGGCCATGGAGGATTTAAAGCACTGGACTGGTGTGGTAACGACCTGCCAGTGGGAACTTAGTGAACTGGGTGGAAACTTTTTGGGAGCTCCAGGCCAGAGGGTCTCCAGAAGATAAAAACAGGTTGGCCATTGCTGGCCAGTGCATGGCCATCCAGGCTACCAGGGTAGGCACAGTTGGTGGCACAAGAGCAGGAATGAGCAGCTTTTTTTTTTTTTTTTTTTTTTTTTTTATTTCCCACAACATTAAGGCTCTTTGTGCAGGCTCAAGAAATGACTATTGCTTGGTGGAGCTTCCAGACCTAGGGCCCAGAGTCCACAGCTCTTGACAGAAGTTTTTGTTTCTGTTTTTTCAGCTTCTTAGCGTAGGTCCTTAGGACCCTTGGCCTTAAAGACAGCCAGTACCACGTTTTCTGTTGTCATTATTTCTCCTGCCATCATCACCTCTCCTTCTCTGCTGCCACTGTTCTTCTTTCACTCCTGATCTCCTGTTCTTGTAGCTCCTCCATTTTGGCCCAAGGAATCAGTGTTAACTAGACACCATAGGACTGGTAAACACGTGCACTCATAGAGATGGTGACAACACACACAAGACCTGCACCGGTTCAAGCCAGATAAAAGCCCAGCACTGAAAAGGAAAAGTGGGCACTAAGTCCCACAACTAACCAAGAAGCTATTTGCAAACGGTGCCCTCTGAGACAGGGAAAATCATTTTCTTCAGTGGAGTGTCACTGGCTATATCAACCACACTCTGGGACAGGCCTGGTGCCCAGGAGTAGCGGCCCATATAAAACAAACCCTATGCTTTCCTTGTGCACCTCTTAGTGGGTTTTGTTATGTTTGCTTGATGGGTTTTGCCTCATTCATTTACTCTCTCTCTCTCTCTCTCTCTCTCTCTCNGAGAGAGAGAGAGAGAGAGAGAGAGAGAGAGAGAGAGAGAGAGAGAGAATGATCTGGGAAAAGTTGAGGCGCATAAAAATATGATCAAACCATATTTTTAAATATTTAAAATAAAAATTTAAAAGAATTTAATTAAAAAATATTTTGCAGAAAATGGATAAAAAAAAGTAATTTGCCAGAATGATAAGGAGTCTCAATGTTAAAACCTGATTCAAATGTCCAGTGTGGTCTTATTAATCCTTCTCCTCTTCTCTTAAGTGGAAATCATTTAGCACTAGGGTTTAAGTTATCAATTAAACTATTCTAGGCCCTCACAGTAAGCTAACAGATTTTAAAATATTATTTTCTAGATTTATTTTTATTCCACAGATCGAGTGTGGTCAGTTCTCTCCTTCCACCTTGTGGGTGCCAAGGATGGAACTGGGTGTCAGGCTGGTAAGCAAGGACCTTTCCCTGCTGAGCCATCCCAGATGGAGCTGGGCTTGCTGAGCCATCCCAGATGGAGCTGGGCTTGCTGAGCCATCCCTGATGGAGCTGGGCTCGAGGGTTTCTCTTCAAGTGACTTCTCTTTCAAATAATGAGGAAACCCAAGAAATAAAGGATCTACATGGCCACTGGCTGGAAATAAAAAGATAGCTTTCTAGTCCCAAGTGTTTTCATCTCTGTATTTTTTCAGCTTGTCCAGAATTAAGCAGTGGCTTTTCAAGATTCCAGAGCATGTGCTGTGTACTTTGACCTTAGCACTTCTTCTGTTCTCTACTATGGAAAGGCTGACCTGGCCTAACCCTTAAGCAGTCCACATGGAAGCCACTGAAACTGCTTATGGAGACTCTGCCTTCAAGCTTGAAACTCAATAAGCAAGAACCCAAAAGACACTTTCTAGAAATCTATGATTTAATTTTCTCGTTCACTATGGTCACTGCTCTGGTCTGAAACCTTCTGAAAGTCATTTCCTTCTTTATAATGATTGACATTTAGAAGTATATATTTATTTTTCATGACTTGCAACTTTGTATCATCTTTGCAATCTTTAAAAAAATAATATTTTTAATGAATTGGCTCAACAGGTATGCTAGTTAATAGGTCTGAGAGTAAAATAGAGATAGACATGGTTTTCAGTATAACAAAAGTATGTTCCTAAGGTATTTATTACTAACATTTAAATCAAGAACAATAATTAAAACTTTATACACAAAGAGCTTATAGATCACATTTTTTTGATAGTGTTTAGTTGTTAGGTAAAGTATTTTGAAAACTAACTACATATATCCAAATTAAAGAACAGATGTGTTAAGTAAATCACTTTATATTACAGAATTATATAAACACTAAATGGAATATATATATATATTTATATTTATACTAAATGAATATATATATATATATATATATATATGTGTGTGTGTGTATTTAAACTTTTGTGGTTAACAGAGGCTTACTTTTATAAGGAATAGGATATCTGCACATTAAAGTTTTATATGAACAAAATTCTAGCAACCATGAACTGCATACTTTCTCCAGAACGCAGAATCCCACAGGAATTTAGGTAATCTTTGAACAATAGCAATTCCTCATGGATGGGGTAGATGCTGGAGTTTGCCAACTCAGAACCTGTCAGGGTCTAGCCTCGACACAGGATCTAAGTTCTCATTTGGAAGCAGGGATATCTGGAAAGGTGCATAAGAAACACATACACATCACATGCACACACCCCATGCGTTCTCTCTCTCCCCCCCCCCAATCTGTCCACCTCTCCACCTCTCTCCTCTCACTCTCTCCTTGTCTTTAACTTGCCCCAGTCTTTTATTATTACTCCAAAAGCATGTAGGAAAAAAGTTATTGTATAATCATTGCCAGATCAAATTCAAAAGAATGACTGCATCTTACAAAGAATTAAGAATCACAGTTGTTCTCCCAAGTTTCAAGCTTCCACTATTCCCAGGCCCATGGCCAAAATAATAATTGTAAACTTATTTAAACTTTTGGCTTATTATACTTCAAAACTCAAGAGCTCTGAGGCCAACTACATGCATTTTTCTGTGAAGCTCTAATAATAAGTCACATGGCAAAGCTGCCTGGCAGTGGCCAGAAAGAACCAAGTTAACCTTCACTTAGCAGTTCCACTAGCTTTCTGCTTCTGCACGACTCTCCTAAGAGTCCCAGTGTTTTGACTTAGTTTTACTAGTATAAAATTTTATGTATTCTATATTTTATTATCCATACATCTCCAAAGGAGACCAGAAACCACAGTCAAATGTGTAAAACTTATTCCATAAATTCAATAGCTTTTATTTCTTGGGATCATAATATTGGTTCTGCTTCATTTTCTTAATTTATTTCTAAACATAATTTCTTCAAACTTTCTTTGTTAGTCAAGCATTAATCTCAAGCTACCATTGTGCAGTTATTGCATTGTTTCCAAGATAAGAACACACAGCATGCGCCTGGACCATTAGGACTATGCTGTGCCGTGCCCCTATGCCTCAATTTTTGATTATTTAAGAATCATTACATCAAGGAACATCTAGTTTCACAGAATTCACAAAGCAGAAGGAGAAGGACATAGGAAAGTAAGATATAATAGAATAATTACGCACACAAAGGCCAACTGAAAAGCAGTCATGCACAAATGAAATCTATACAGTCGTTGTCCAGGGCTAAGGTTAGGAGAAATGGAAACAACTTTTTTACAAATGAGCTGCCATGGGCTTCTGAGATGTCCCCACCTAGGCCTGCTGTGGGTAATTCCTTATTTCTGATGGCAGGTCTAGAGGGATGTGTCTCCTTCTTCTCAGGGTCCCAGATGACATCTATGCCATGGTATGCTACCCTCAGCCAGAGTCCAGGATCTGGGCTTAGGTGGTGTCTGAGTTGACCAGACAGATAGCTCTCCTGTGCCCATACCACCAGGGCCAGCTCTATTATGCTGCCGGGGGGGGGGGTAGTATGGTCTCACTCACCTGAGCGCTGTAGCTGTCAAGGTGCATACAAGGCCAATACTCCAAAGAGCTGTAGCCAGAGAGGTGAGGCTTTCCTGGCTCCTTATGCACTATGACTACTGTTAACACTTTTCTGGGGTTCCATTTTCATTAAGGACATGACACCAGCTTCATATTTTCTTTTTTTCTACAACGTTTCTTTGAGCTTTGTTCCATGTTTCAGATCTCTGCAACAATGCTTTCTGATGTTAATCAAAAAAAACTATACTTACAAAATGATTTCTTTATGATTTCTGTGTTAGAAGCTGAAGTAAGACATATTGAAAGCAACATTTAACTCAGCTGAGGCTAAGTGTATGTCAATTCCCACCATGACAAAAATGTGATTTAACAAGGTCACTACGCCCAAAGCTATGTGGTCTAAACTATCAACATATACTCATAATAGTTAGATCCTAGAATTCAATCTCTAGTTCTGTGTAAAATCTAAGTATTCACTGAAATGCCTATTAATTTCATCATAAAGTATAATTTAAAATCTGACTCTGGGCTCACAGGTCAGATGCTTCAAGCCGACTGCTTCTATGATCCTTTTAAACCCCGAAAATACATCTGAATTCAGGAACTTTAATTTTCCAAATGTTCTTGGAAAGAATTATCAGACACTTTGTCTAATTTTTTGTTTTGTTGCTATTGTTGTTGTTGTTGTTGTTGTTGTTGTTTTTTTAGCACAATTCATCTCCTACAACTAAGCCCTCTCTCTCCCTCTAGTAACAAGGTTGCTCTCCACTTTGTGACTCAGGTGTGGTAACCTACTCTCAAAAGTATTCCCTCTTCACATGACAAGAATGAACAAGAACGGACAAGTGTCAGCTATCCTTGTTTAATTGATTCTTTGTTTGATGGACTGTATCATAAATACCTAATTTCAAGCTTATAGCAACAACAAACACTAGTAGTCTTAGTTGGGATTTCAATTCTGTGAAGAGACCCCATGACCGAGGCAACTCTTATAAAGGACTTACAGGTTCAGAGGTTCAGTCTATTATCATCAAGGTGAGAAAATGGCAGCTTCCATGCAGGCAAGAGGAGCAGAGAGTTCTGCATCTAGATCTGTTTGCAGCCAGGAGAAAACTGACTGTTCTGAACTGAACTGGGTGGAGCTTTAGAGATCACCCCCACAATGACTCACTTCGTCCAACAAGGCCACACCTAACAGTACCAAGCATATTCAAACCATAGCAGTATTTATTCTGAAAGGGCAAATGTGTGTTCTGACCAGCAGATATTAATTTTCAACCAGTCCCTAGGAAGGACCATGGCAGACACCATGCAGGAGGAGCTGTACTGGGCAAGTGAGCTTCCTGGAGATGGGCCACCATTTTGCACAGTTGCAATGGTGTATCATGGATAGGCAGGACAGCAGAGGATTCATCCCAGGATTGCTTATTGCTGCTGCTGTACCTTCTCATGTTTGTCATTGCTGTGCTTCTCATACATCTAGCTTGGTTGTCCACGGGGAGACCCTCACTGCCTATATAACCTGGTGTGATTACATCCTGGGTGATAGCCTGCTCTATTGGGCAATTTTCCTGCAGATCAATATGAAGATGAATTTTCATAAAATAATATTGTTTAGATAAACTAATGACTTCACAGAATTCCTGATTTGACTTAAATAAAATTAGTTTTAGGAATTTAGGAAATAGTTTAGGAAGCTGATAACTTAGGGAAATGGTTTAAGTTGTTTTACCAGAGAGATAATAATAAAGTTAGAATCGAGTAGAATGTGCTCTCTCCCTTGTAGATTAATGATGGTGACATAGGTTAAAAAACAAGTACAGTAAGTTTTTATGCATTATAAACACATAACTGCACTTTGAAGAGAAAAACAGGCTTGAGACAAGTTAATGACCAAAGAAAACATTCATTCTGGGTTGGGTCTGAGTTTTGGGACCTTGTGATCTAGGAATGTGGCCATAGGTTTTGGTGTGCACCATAAAAAGACAGGGTTATGAATAAAGAATAAATAATTCTATTGTGAATATAAGAATAGAGAATAGATGATTAGTGAGTTTAGCTGAATAGGACATCAAAATTAATACCTAGATGATCTATTGTCATCAGCTAAGCATAGAAAATATCTTGCTACTATAGACTTAGCTTACTTATACTTTGTTAGTCAGTGACAAAATAATTACTGCTTTGGGGTAACATGGAATTTGTAGAGAGAAAAATAGATGGGCAATGTTTATTTAGGTATGAGTTTCAAAGGAAGAATAGAGTATCAATAATCCTGTCATAATTTCCTTTTGTATAATTATTTCAATCTTATTTTGAAGAATATGTTTTTGTGGTGATTGTCATTAGAGAATGTATAACTTATGGCTATGAAGTTATCTTTTTCCTACTTAGAAACTTTTGTTTTAGGTGGTATAAAAGGGCTAAGGGAAACCATAAAGTTGTTAGAGTTTTGCTCTATCCACCCAATATGCCTGTCTGTCTGCCTGTCTGTCTATCTGTATGTATGTGCATGTGTGACGTTGTTGGAGCTTGTCTTGCTTTATCCTCTCTCTCTCTCTCTCTCTCTCTCTCTCTGTCTCTCTCTCTTTCTGACTCTGTGTGTGTGTGTGTGTGTGTGTGTGTGTGTGTGTGTGTGTGTTATTTCCCCCCTTTTCTCTTTTCCTTCTTGCCTAACCTTCAAAGAGTTTAAAGAGTTCAGAGAATTTCTCACTGGCCAAAGGGGCTGTCAGTAAATCAAGCTTTATTTCCTCAGAGAAAAGTGATAATTACACGTGTTGCATGAGAACTTTACATTTTCTTGCTGCAAACATCAGCACTGCTGTAGAAAGGAGCGCTTTCAAGAACATCGAGAATTTTGTACAACGCTCATCAGTGGGATCATAAAAATAATTTTCTCACCTTCAGAAGAGATTGGAAGAGGCATATGGTTCTGGCCTTAGTCATGCTGGCATCAAGGGAAGCCATTTTTTATTATTTATAAGACAATAAAGATCTAAAGGAGTATTTTCTGTGAGGACCTACAGCACCAGGGCTTGGAATGTAACTCACTGGTCAAGCATCCTTGAATAGCTTACCTAAGATCTGTGCCCAGTACCCTACACTGTACAAACCAAACAGTGCACGTCTGTAATTGCAGCACTCAAGAGCGGGAGGCTGGAGCATGAGGATTTCAAGTTTCTTTTGTTGTGATGAAACAATGTTACCAAAAGCAAATTGGAAAGGAAATAGTTTATTTCACTCACAGTTCAATATAACAGTTCATCCTCAGAAGCAGTTAGGGCAGGAACTTCGAGATAGAAGCTGATGCAGAGGCCATGGAAGGTTATTGCTTACTGTCTTGCTCATTGTGGATTGTGAGCTTGCTTTCTTATAGCACGCCAAATCACCAGGTCAGGAATGGCACCACCCTCAATGGTCTAGGACCTCCCACATTAATCACTAATTTATTAATACCCTACAGGTTGACCTATAGTCTGATATTATGGAGACATTCTCTTCATTGAAGTTTCCTACTCTTGGATGACTCTAGTTTGTGTCAAGTTGACGTAAAACCCAGCCAGGGCAGTCACCCTTGACTACGTAGTGTTTGATGCCAAAATGCATGAGATCCTATTTCAAACTTAACATTTAAACTAGGTAAAAGGTTAAAAAAAATCTTGTCATTACTATGAATAGTGATTTTAACAGTTTTTCATATGTCTTAATAGTGCTTAACATCTGTCCAGTGCCCCTGGACAAGTTGGTGCACTCTCATTTGGCTCAGATATCAGAGAACTCTGATCAGGATAGGATGATGGATGGACCAGATACAGAGGTACAGATACTATGAAGAGTAGGACTAGATAAAGAAAAGAGAAGCTCAGTGGGCCAGAGTCAATGGTTTTCTTTCTATGTGCTGGTTGGAATTCCTAAACTGTCAGTAAATGATAACAAGTCTTGTGCTATATGCCTGATGTCATTGACTTTTCAGTAATTTGGAGGTCTGGGAGCAGGAGTAGCAAGACCAATGGTTTATGTGCAGCGAAGTGAAGTCAGGAAGACAGCTGTCTCTTGTTCATCATGTACTTGGGGCAAGAGAACTCAGAATTATGAGGAACATAGAATTAGAGATTTGGAAAGAAAAGAAGCTATTGAGGATGGGATCCAGCTGTGGATGATGACCCCAAAAGCTTAGACTCTAATGATGGCAGAAATAGATAGGATGTGAAGAGCTGGTAGCAGAAGAGTATAGTATATGGGATTGATTTATGGTATATCTGCCTGCAGCTACACAAACTGGGTTCCAAAAGGGGAGGCTGGGGCTGCATGGGAGGAAAAGGCAAGAGAAATAATAAGACCAAGACAAGATACTGATCAAGACCCAAAGTTTACTTAAATGTCAGGAAGGCCCATCCCCCACCATGCCAGGTTCTTGATGCTTTGTTGCCAGACTGTCAGCACTTGGTTGCCAGGGGCTGTTGTTTATTCAGGAATGTCTCAGGAAGACAGGTTTAGTCTCTTGGCAGGTAGAAGTGTCTTGGAGAAAAGTGCAGAGGTGGCAGAACAATAGACCTATCTAGGTCAGAAGACTCCACCCTAGGTGGTCTCATTCACAGTGGCAGAACAGGTTTGAGCCAGCCTGCTCTAGGCTGGGGAAGGCTACAGTATGACTTCGTGGTTTCTGGCTACTGCTTACTTCTGCATATCTCATGGGATTCACAAGGCTGAAACTGAAGCTTTGCTGGAGGTGTGAACTGGACCAAATGATCTGAGGTCATTTATATGCTCAAGACTTTGCAAAGCTGTTGTGGATTAAGTGATTCCTCTTTCCTCCAATTTATCATTCTTGATTCAAGTCAAAATTCATCTTCTAATTTGGGAATCACCAACCACCATTCTATACAATCATACCCTAAGTTGCCCAGAATAGATACTGAATTTCTTTTTTTTTTTTTTTAAGATTTATTTATTCATTATATGTAAGTACACTGTAGCTGTCTTCAGACACTCCAGAAGAGGGCATCAGATTTCATTATGGATGGTTGTAAGCCACCATGTGGTTGCTGGGATTTGAACTCAGGACCTTCGGAAGAGCAGTCGGGTGCTCTTACCCGCTGAGCCATCTCACCAGCCCGATACTGAATTTCTAATAGTTAAGTTTCCTATTGTCATCCTGATTTTGGGACATAGTATAACACAATTATTTGCTTATTTCCCTGTTCATCTTATTCTAAGAGGAGATATTTTAGGGTAAAAATTATCTTGCCTTTGCTTTCAAGCTATTGTGTCTATCTCATTAGTGAATGTGACTTAAAATAGACTTCTAATTCCATTAGTTTACTACTTTTATTTACTTTATTTTGTTCAAGTTTCAGAATACTCTATAAACTTTTTTTGTTCTTTGATTTTTATTGAGGTTGGCAAATAAATCCATTTAACAATGACTTAGGTGTATAAGTGCATATGTTGTGGGAAAACCTTACTAATTAAGGTTGAAGTCTACCATGATTGGATAGCTCCACTGAACTCGGCACAAAATGGAGGACTCCCTTTATCAGCAGGGCTTTCCCTTCTCAGATCTTGTTTGGAGAGCCATACCTTCAACCTGGAGAATGTGGAATAGTCCTTGGCAGACCTACAAGTTCAACTTCCTCTTTCCTGATAAGAACCTGCCCAGCAAGGACCTAGGATGCCTGGAATGCCTCTCCATACAAATGAAGCATTCACAGTACTTTAAACACTAGCCAAATATTTCCATTTGCCTTGACAACTCCATTCTACTGTCCAAGGTTCATATATAGCTCTGGTTCACCTGGAATAAAGTTTATCTGTATACGCCCATCCTGAAAAAGATATGCACACAAGCTAAGATCCTTTAAGAGAGCTGTTTCACTGAAGATCATTGGAGTCCCCAGCACTCACTCCCTGCTAGACTGGATCCTGCAGACCCCACCTGTTCCAGACTTCATCCTTCTAGACCGGTGTGCAGCAGAATCTGGAAACCCTGAAGGTGAAATGGGGGACACAGAACTACAGCTGCTCCCCAATAGACATACCACATGTAGTATATCTTTTCAGTATGTATGTAACCTGACTCACTGAATTGTCCACATTTTGTGCTTCGTTCCATCAATGCTGTGTCCCCCTCCCTCTGCCTAGTCACTCTTGTTACTCTTTTCCATACAAGGTATTCTCTTAGAGTATGTGGGATTTCTTTTCATTCTGTTGCCTTTTTGATGCAAAATATTTTTAATTTCCACAAAGTTCAATGCATGTGTCTTTTGTTGTCTTTTCTTTCATGTCACCTCCAAGAGATTATTGGTTTCTTGTACACTATTAATTATACTAGAGCTATATGGTAACAACTGTGTAATTGTGTGGCTATAATTCATGCATTGCAGTTCCATTACATGGAATTCCACCACCTTTTGAAGTGTGATGGACATTATACAAAATGAGAGAAGTCTGACAGAGAAATACAGCATGTATACTATGGAAAACTATGGAAACTATGGAAAAAGAATAGGGTCAGAAAGTGGACTGAAGTCTGTACTTAGAGCACACTATATGCCACAGCTCTCCATACCCAAATACCGCCAGGAGAGGGCTGGTCTTCCAGGAGTGCTGACACACCAGTGATCACAGGTGAGACCACAACTTCTACTCCAAGGGACCCGCCTGAGTCCACAGGACACAGTAACTGAGGAACAGCCCGGGATGTAGTCCTTTTGGTTTCCATCTGTGCCCCTGAGCCAATGCTGTGCCACAGCTCTCCATACCCAAATTTCTCCCAGAGAGTGCTGACATACAGGTTTGCAGGAGGAACAAGCCATAGCCATAGATAGCAAGACCAGCAAATACCAGAGATAACCAGATGGTGAGAGGCAAGAGTAAGAACATAAGGAACAGAAACAAAGGCTTCTTGGCATCATCAGAATCCAGTTCTACCACCATAGCAAGCCCTGGATACCCCAACACACCAAAAAAAAAAAAGCAAGACTCTGATTTAAAATCATCTCATGATAATGATAGAGAACTTTTAAAAGGACATAAATAACACCTTAAAGAAATACAGGAGAACACAGGTAAACAGGTAGAAGCCCTTAAAGAGGAAACACAAAAATCCCGTAAAGAATTACAGGAAAACACAACCAAACAGGTGAAGGAATTGAACAAAACCATCAAGGATCTAAAAATGAAAATAGAATCAATAAAGAAATCTCAAAGGGAGAAAACCCTGGCGTTAGAAAACCTAGAAAAGAGATCATAAGTCATAGATTCACCATCAGAATACAAGAGATAGAAGAGAGGATCTCAGGTGTAGAAGATACCATAGATAACATTGACACAACAGTCAAAGTAAATGCAAAATTCAAAAAGGTCCCAAGCCAAAACATCTAGAAAATCCAAGACACAATGTGAGGACCAAACATAAGAGTAATAGTTATAGAAGAGAGTAAAGATTCCCAAGTTAAAGGGCCAATATTTACAACAAAATTATAGAAAAAATTTCCCTAACCTAAAGAAAGAGATGCTAAGCTTGCAGACTGCAGAGGGTCTCAGCAGACTGCAGAAGCAACAGAGATTCTGGGACAGGCAGAAGCCACACAGCTTCTGGGACAGACCCCTATTTCTGGCTGCAGAAATCTGGGCACCTTCCCCACCAGATGAGAGGTGGTCACCTGGGAGGGCTGTGACCCCCAGAGCAGGTAGCCATCTTGTCTCCCGGGTCCCTCTGAGACCAGTCTGCATAGATCAGCTTGTGGACTGCAGAGGGAGCAGCAGACTGCAGAAGCAACAGAGCTTCTGGGACTGGAAGAAGCCACACTGCCACAGACCCTCTTAGGCCCCTCGTCTGTGTGGCACGAGTTCTCTGGAGCAAGTGCGCAAACAGACTCAGATCTGAGTGTAATTTGTCAAATCAAGCATCAGACTTTTTATACAGAAGAAAATGGGGAAGTTAGGTGATACACCAGCAAGATACAAAGAGGTTACTAGAGGTTACTGGATTCTTACACAAGACAGAGGAATGCAGTCACAGAAAGGATAAAACAACTGAGACAAAGTCAGCTCTATCTAAGGTCAGCTATAGTTTTAGAAGCCAGGTGTGAGGTCTTAACCCAGGGCAAGGGCATTCACACCCAAGTCATGATTCTAATTAAGGAGTTCCACTCTAGCTAACCTTCTCATGAATAATGTAATACCACAGCCCAAACTACTTCCTAAACCATTGTAAATTCCTGTATATGGGAGTGACTCAGCTAGCTATAGTTTTAAGTATCTTAGTCTGGTTCCTTCTCAGGTCACAAACCTCCTTATTCCTAGATAGTGGTGAATTCCTGTGTAGGGCAGTGACTTAGCTGTTCATGCCCAAGGTTGGATCAAGGACTGCCTAGAATCTAACTTAGCTATATGTCAAAATATGAATCCTTAGGGACACTTATAATGAAGCAATATTAGAGGAAAGCACACAGATCTGTTTACCAACTAAAGCAAGGACATTGGAGCATTCTTTATACAGGATGCCATGATTCCAGGAGACTAAGTTTCCATGAACTTTTTGCCTCGGGACCGCGCCCAGACTTTCCAGCCTGTCAGGCGGGTCACTACTGGAGTGGATGTAGCACATCTCTTGTATTCATCTATGGTTCCTGATTTCTTTCCTAGGATTTCTATCTCCAGAGTTGTCTCCCTTTGGCTTTTCTTTTCTTTTCTTTTCTTTTCTTTTCTTTTCTTTTCTTTTCTTTTCTTTTCTTTTCTTTCTTTAGTTTAAACTATTTTTTTAAAACTTACAATCACAATAGTTAGTTCAAGGAGTCCAAACACTTACCCAGTAACCAACACTACATACAAGCCTCAGTAAACATCCATAGTTAGATCTCTTTCATGGCCATTACAAAGCAATGGAGCTGTTAGAAATATAAGGGTCCACACTTGTAGTATCAGTTATACAGAACCAATTCATCTCTTCAGCTTGAATTTCTTGATTCGATTAAACCATTTGCATTTCTGCACTGCCACAACACCTTGTTCAAGCCCTCACAGAGCTTGACATCACTCTGGTTCTGAGAACACTCCAGAAAATGCTTGATCTCTAGAGAGCAAGGTCCAAAAAACAGTTGGTTCTGCAGCTGGGATCCCTGGGGCTCCTAGTAAGTGATATCAGGTTTTGCAGGCTCAGCATTACCACCTCTGCTGAAGCTGCCAGTGATGGCGTGACCCAGGGTGTGCCCTCTTGCAGAGCCCACAGCCACACTGGCCGCTGTGGTAGCCACCTGGGCCATCAGGCCTGGCTGCTGGGGTGCAGAGGCAGGTGAACCAACGGCTGCTGGAGGCAGAGCTGCAGGTGTTCTTCTGGGAGCAGCCCTCATCTGAGGGGCTCAGCTGGCTGGAGGACTCACCCTGGAAGTGTGGCTTCAGCTTCCTTGTGGCATCCCAACTGCTTGAAGTCTCACCGTTCAGCGAAGACAAACCTTGGGTTTTCTTCATTGTTTCTACTTCTATTTTTAGATATTGGATGGTTTTGTTCAATACCATACAGGTTGTGTTTTCCTGTATTCTTTAAGGGATTTTTGTGTTTCTTCTTTAAGGACTTCTACCTGTTTAGCAGTGTTTGCCTGTAGTTCTTTAAGGGATTTTTTTGTTTCCTCTTTAAGGTCTTCTCCTTAACACTGTTTAGCAGTGTTCTCCTGTATTTCTTTAAGTGTGTTATTAATGCCCTTCTTAAAATCCTGTACCAGCCAGCATCATGAGATGATTTTAAATCTGAATCTTGCTTTTCAGTGTGTTGGGGTATCCAGGACTTGCTGTGGTGGGAGTACTGGGTTCTGATGATGCCGAGTGGTCTTGGTTTCTGTTAGTAAGATTCTTACATTTGCCTTTTGCCATCTGGTAATCTGTGGTGTTAGATGTTCTAGCTGTCTCTGGCTGGAGTTTGTTCGTCCTGTGATTTTGTTAACCTCTGTCAGCACTCTTGGGAGTTCTCTCCTGGGTCCCAGTGGTCAGATTACTCTCTGCAGGCAAGCTCTCCTTTGGTGGGCAAGGTGCCCTGAGGTCTGGGTCTCAGCTCAGACTCCTGGCTGAGGATGAAGGTCCAAATGGACACTGTCCAAGAAGCTCTGTTGCTTCCATGGCCTGTGAAGACTGGTCTGAGAGACCCAGAATACAAGATGGTGCTCTCACCTGAGTCCCAGGGTCAGAACCCTATCTGGAGGCCGACTCTCCTCTGGTGAGAAAGGTGTGTAGAGTCAAAAACAATTTAAAAAAAAGAAATTACAACTCTAACTAGGATGTCATCATTCAAATGCCAGGCAACAATTCTTATAATTCCATCTCCTTGGTTTTCTAGGAAGCTTCATCTTTAACCCAGAGCAGTGATCCTGGTTCCTGGGTGTGCTAGGGCACTTGCAGCATGGAGAGTCCTCTGGGGACTGTGGGACCGTCCACAGAGTTTGTGCTCCAGTTGGCCCGGGGCTGATGCCAACCAGGCAAACCCCAGCTGCTGGTCGGTTGGGTTTCCTGCGTCCCTGTTCCTGCTGGCACAGGCCTCTCCCAGTTGTTTTGGAACAGATGTTGTGTTCCACTCACCAGTGATCCTAGGATCCTGGGCGTGCTAGGGCACCTGCGGAGTGGAAAGTCCTCTGGGGACTGTGGGACAGTCCTCCGAGTTTGTGCCCACAGTTGCCCTGGGCTGCACCAGAAGGAACCCCCATAGTATTTTCTTAATAGAGTTAATTGAACTATTCTAGATTTTTCAGTAACACTATAAAAAAATGAAACCACAGATAAGGGGAGATTTCTATGCAGTCATGATAGATGTGAATGTTGATATTGTTTTGGTGAAGATGGTGGCTATTTTATTGTTGGGCTTGGTGTACTCAGATAACTTCTGTGGTGCTCAGCCTTGGTCATCCGCTTGACAACATTTGGAATTAACTAGTGGCATCCCTGATGAAAGGACACAAAAGCAGGCTTTAGCTTTTTGTCTGCTTGCCTTTACTCTGCCTGTTAAGTTCATCTTCTCTGTTTCTGAAGTTAGTGTTAGAGACAACTTCTTCAGGATTCTAAGTTCGATGGAAGACTAAAAGCTCTCCAAGAATGCCCCAGGCCTGCTGACCACACAGCCTTGTAGACTGCAGGACTACTGGATTTTTAGCCTGTCTCTGTGAGCTAGCCATTGTTGGACTATGCAGACTGCATCCCGTAAGCCAGTCTAATAGATCCCCTTTTAGTATCTCTTATCAGCTGTGGTACAGAGATCTTTGTACTCTCATGGATACTGTTGCTTTGTTCACTACAGCAAGGACATAGAATTCATGTACTTTTCTATTAACAGATGGATGGGTAATGAAAAGCTGTACCTATTTGAAGTGGAATATTATTTAGCTCTAAGGAAAAATGAAATCACAAAATTTGTAGAAAAATAATGGACTTAGAATGTACAAATGGGGTCACACAAAGGGGCGGGGTGGGGTGGGGCGCAGATAACCTGCATGTTCTCTATCCAATGCAGATCCTGGTCTTGCAAATGTGCACGTGGTGTAACATTTAAAAAGGGAACAGAAAGTATAATTAAAAACAAAACCAAGTATATACTAGTGAATCCACATACATAGTATGCATCAAGTATGTATTTTGGATGCTGTCTCAAAGAATTACATATTTTCAATGCAAAATAACTCCTTAAGTGGGTAGTCCACATGTGATTCCCCAAGATGTTCTACTCTTTCTGAGGCCTGAATTTTCCGTCATGTTTTTCACTGAATATTCCTATAGGATATAGTTCAAAGAGTAACATGTCAAGAGTTTTTTAAAACACCAAGAAATGTGCTTTTTAAAAAATGGATGTTATAATTCTAAAATGTATCATTTCCTGAATAAATTGTATCCCTTTTAAAAAGATGGTGTAGTCGAGGCTGCCTTTATGAAGTGAAAAGACAAGAAAAGAAAACTCTGTATTCCACATTGAAAAGGGGGATGAGCACTTTAGATGTGGGTCTACAGTGAGAGGACCACGAGCTAAGTAGACACTGTTGTGCCAGGAAACATTCATGGACTCTAAAAAGACCACCAAGGAACTGATTCCGATGCAATTGCATTTGGGTCTTTTTATTCAAGCTCTGGCTTGGGTTCCCCACCAATCCCGACACAGCAGGAAGGTGGGGCTCCGAACCTAGTTTTAGGCAAGCATTTATAGAGGCAAGAAGGAGGTTTCTAGACTGGTATACAACTGATTGGGGGGCCTCATGGCCTTTAACGTAATTGGCTGGTGCTGGGAGCCAAAACATAAATTTAATTTTTGCTTTCCCCCTGATTGGTGGTTGTTAGGAAGTGAAGTGCCAAGGGGCGGGTTTGTAACCTGGCCACACTGATTTGTTGGTGAATAACATGGAAACTGGTGCTGGACACAGTCTTGTTTGGGGGTAGCCTGGGGCTAGGTACTGGCCTGTTAGTTAACTTGAGTTCAACCTTAGGTCAGGTTCTTTAAGATAGAGTCTGAACCCAAAAGATTTGGTCTCTCAAGACCAAATGGAGGAGGAAGCAGAGCTCCAGGCACCTAGGAGGGCAGAGAGCAGTCTGGGAAGGTAGGCAGAGTGAAAGTTGTATATTCCTACCCTCGGGACAACCTTCATAGGCAGGCCAGGTAGCCGCAGTCAGACAATCAACTCGGAGAGAAGAACTTTCCTGGAACCTTATTCCACGACACTGGGCAGTGAGGAACACAATCTTTAGAGCGACTCTTGCTAAAAGATGAGCTACTCCAGAGGACCGAGATCAGGGATGGGGAGCCCCAATGTGGTCAGCTGGAGCCCCCATGTGAGGGGGAAGTCCCAGTCAGGCAGTTTTGGAGGGGAAGGATAGGCAGGTATAGGTGGCAGAAGCTGGCTCGGGTTAGGAAGGTCAGTTTAGTCCTGCTCCTCTCACTCGCAGAGCTGCAGTGTGGCAGCTTGACGGGGTCCTTGCATGGATACAGTCAGGGAAGCGAACCCCGGGAAGAGATAAGAATAAAAACATGGTGGGGCAGTGGTGACGTACGCCTTTAATCCCAGCACTTGGGAGGCAGAGGCAGGCAGATTTCTGAGGCTAGCCTGGTCTACAGAGTGAGTTCCAGGACAGCCAGGGCTATACAGAGAAATCCTGTCTCGAAAAACGGAAAAAAAAAAAAAAAAGAATAAAAATCTGGTGCAGACAGACTTCATCAACCTGGATCAGACTCCTGAGAGGTTAATGGCAGGAAGTTCAATGTCAGCATAGTTAAAACAGTACAATCTGGGGAGAGATTTTTTCAGGCAATGATCAATCCAATTACAGGTGCACAAGAAAGCTTAAGGTGTGACTACATAGAAATTCCTTTACGAAGTAAACGCGACTATTAAGATGGGCTCTATAGTCAAAAGGCCTAGAATCTAGTGCAGTCTCTGACCCACAATATAGAGGTGGGCAAGTCAGAAAGTTCTGTGACATCCACCCTAAAGATGAGTATGGCCTCTGGAGGGAAGAGACTGGGATGATCATTTTGGGGAAATTTGGGTGAGGTCTGCCTGTATTGCCACAGGAAAGGACATTAATAAAATCCACTCCAAGCTTTCTGGGCAGGAAAACAGGTATTTTATCTCTCCATTAAGAAAAGGCCTCTGTTTGTTTAGTATTCTTGATTTTCCTTAGTGCTTTTCTGTGAGTGCAAGGACCTCTGTGTTCCCAACAACAGCTCTGAGGTTGAAGTCAGCATCTGTGATACTCAACTGCTGCGGCCATGTGCATTACCCACTGCCGTATGACAACTCCGGAACTTCCAGGGCAGCGTTCCTCTAGCAGGATGATTAGCACTCCCGAGGTTTTGAAAGTATGGATCTCAGCGCTGTAGCTGCTCCTCACAACTACAATGCCCTCCAGAAAACACTAGCTCTCCCAGGAGCAGGCCAGACATCTGGGAAGAGAGAGAGCCTACCCCGCCCACAGCCTGCAATGATAAGAGTGACCAGCAGATGTCGCTCTTTACCTACCGAGGTGACAGCAGCTCTGGCCGATTTCTCTGGTCCCACATAGACCCAACAACAGCATAAATAACGGGAAAGACAAACTCCACACGCTGGTCAACTCCTTCTCCTCGAGTTCTAGGCATATAGCTGGCAGTTTTCAGTTTTCAAGGACCAGAAATAAACTGTCCAACATCTCATTTTCTTTTTCCGTTGGGATCTCTTCCCCTTTCTACGCTTTCAGCGGTAATTTTACCTCTTACATTTAAATAGTCTTTGTTCTTCATGCAGTCACCTGACTTTTCGTATACATTTTTCATTACTGGGCAATATTTTTGCTTCACCATAATTTATTTATTCCTCCCCCTCTCTCTTCCTCTTTTTCTTTCTTTCATTTCCCTTGTATCCCCTTTCCTTTTTCTACATGTAACAGTATTCGACTCCTTAGCATGTTGTTGTTTTAAGTACACTTATTTTTATTTCACCTCTTACTTTCATTTATTTGATTTTATTTTTAGTCTCTTTCATTACCAGAAAACGTCTCTTGTTTTGTTCTTAATTTTAGTCTCTATCGTCACTTGCTCTTTTTTCTTCCTTCCTTAACCCTCTTCCCTCCTCCGTGGGCAGCCGCTCACTGTGATGACCCTCTCCTCAGGCTATACCCTTGCCTCCTAGACATTTCCTGGCACTGCAGAATCGTTCTGGGAAGGAGGGGAGTGTAAGAGGCTGAAGTGTGTCCCCGAGAATTCATATTTTGAAGCTGCAACTCACAGCATCACAGAAAGGGACCATATCTGACCACAGGCCTATAGGGAATTAATCAATAAAGTGGGCTTATCTAGTTACAGCTTAAGCGCAGGCAATCTGTGTCCTTCTAAGATGGGGTGATAAGAACACATGCACAGGGGAGAGGCAAAGCGAAGGCACAGGAAGAAGACAGCCATTGACAATCCAAGGTCAGCTCTCAGAAGAAATAGACTGCTCAAGGCTGGATCTCGGATTCTAGTTCTGGAATTGGGTGAAAATATGTTTCTGTTGTTTGAGTTTGTGATACTTTGTTGTAGCGGCGGGAACAGTCCAAGGTCAGAGCTTACTATTATTTTTATGGTTTTGGCTGTTATTTTGTTATTTTTATCATCCTGTCACATGTGCCCACGGTGCTGGCAGGGTTCTTCAGTATAATATTCTGCTGGCTATAAACTGTGCCTCATACACCTGGCCTCCTGCCCATGCTTGGAAACTATTATCATTTTAATCCTCATTGCGTAGCCTTCCTATTAGATCATGATGTATATTAAAGGATTATGCCATTTTAAGCTAAATCTTGCTGATAATAGGCATTATGCACCGGAGTAGAAATGGAACATTAATTGCAAGCATTGAGAATCTTAGGAGAAAAAGTTTTTAATGTGAAATGCAAGTTTTAAGAGTTTGAGGCATCAGAGCTTGATCAGAAGGGAGACTCCGATGCTCACCCAAGAAGGACCATGCTACTGGAAGAGTTTTGGCAGATGGAAGAGTTGAGAAACTCCGTGTACACTCATTCTATTTAAAATCTAATGGCTTGTTTAGCTTCGCTAATTGAATCAATAATTCTTGTGCACTTTTTCTCTTTAGAAAAAGAAAAACACAGCACAAACAGAATGCCTTAGGCATTTGTGTTGTGCCTTTGGAAGATTTTTTTTTTTTTTTAGTGTTAGAATTCCCTCAGTCAATCCCTAATTCTTTATTAAGTTTTAATGTGGTTTAAACTCCATCTGTAGGCAATCTATCCTCTCTCCACTCTGCCAGCAGGGCCAATCATTCCCTGTAGTGTGGTTATGAGCTCCCTCTGGTGGTAAAAAGCTATAATGACACATTCATCTGCAACATCTGCATCCATTTCATCTCTAGTGATGTCTGAGACCTGGACATCAAAGCAAAGCAATACAAGGGCTACAGGAGAGTGAAGCCCGCGGCGGCGGAGGGAAGCGTGCAGAAGAGTTCAGCTTCACAGCCAAGGCCGTTACTCAAATGCTGCCTGTTGGAGACGGACCTCATGCCTCTGCTCAGGAGAGCCTGAGAGATGAATTTTGTTTTTGTATTGTGGGTATGTTTGGCTAGATTTAATCTAAAATGAGGAGGATGAGAGATGTTGGTTTGGTGTTATAGTTTTGCTCATATTAAGTCGCATTCGAAAACAGGGACATTGTGACTTTCAGGGACATCAGTAGTTCCTTTCTAGACTTTGGAGTACTAACTGACACAATGTTAGAAGAAAGAGCTCAATGAGGTCAGGTTGAGATGGTCACTCACTCATGGTTTCTCTATGCATTTGTGTATGGATGTAGAACACGATCTATCTATTATCTATCTATCTATCTATCTATCTATCTATCTATCTATTCTCTATCTATCTATTATTTATCATCTATATTCTATGTATCTATCATCTGTTTATCTATAATCTATCATCTATTTATCATATACTTATGTATCTATCATTTGCCTACCTATTATTTATCTACCTTCTATCCATCTATCGTCTATATCATCTGTCTATCTATCTATCTATCTATCTATCTATCTATCTATCTAATGATAGCAAAGCACATACCAAGAAAAGGTACCATCTTAACCATTTTGAAGTATACAGTTTTTGGCGTCTCTGCCATTTACACTCCATCTTTGTAAGTTTTCTGTCATGTCTCTCATGTTGTTAATGTATTCAAAATTTAAAGTAGAATTTAAATATTTCACTGTGGTTTGAAATTTCTGGTCTCTCCAAATTCAGTTGTTTGACCCTTAGCCCTCACAGTGACAATGTTGGGAAGAAGCTACCCTCTGTGACTCGAGAGGAGGTGAGGAGCCACTTACCACAATCCCTGATACTTTGATCTTGAGTGCCCTCTTCCCCCCTTTCCCCAGAATGGTGAGAAATGAATTTAGATGTTAATAAACTCCCACTCTACGACACTTCATTATAGGAGGCACTCTAGGACCACGCTGAAACAACAACAACAACAACAACAAAACCAATAAGAATATTATAACATATATTAGATAATTGATAAATTAACACAAACAGCATAGAATAAATGTAAAAACAAAGTGCAAACTAGATACACATCCAAACAGGAGTTTCCTCATCCAAAATTGGAAAATTGAACACCTGTTTGAAGACTGGATCTAAGGCCGTGGTGCTTCCATCCCTGAGTCCAGAACCTGTTTGTACTGGTGGGATGACAAAGTCCTCCATCTTCAGGACGGAAATCGATTTTCCAGATATAGAAGAACTGTGGTTAATAAGTACATTGAGTAATGCATACTTAGGTGAAAAAAGAAAGCATCATCATTAATTACTGTTTTTAAGTAATGTATAAATAGATTTTTTTACATCTTTTCAAAAGAAAGAAATTTAAAATTATTTCAGGAAATGCTAGCATTTTTGTAATAAGGGGTGGGGGAGGGAGATCTGTAGGTTATTTAGAGGTTCCAAGCTACTTTAGTTTGTAATTTCTCATTGGAGAAAAATTTACCCTCAAAGCAAAAGGATGGTTGCGATGGATACTCTTTATTATTATACAGCACCTGTATGAGAAAGTAGGTACTTGGGAAGAAAGTGACTAAGAATGATTCACTGGGGAACAATAACTCTGGGCACAGGACACCAGATTTTGTGTCTTTATTGATCCGTTTCAACCATCAGGGGAGGCTGTATAGAAAACAATCCTTAAGATAACATTCATGGTTTTTTTAAATTAAAAAACAAGTTGATTCTTATCATAAGTGTAAAAATCACATGATGTTAAACAGTTAACTGATAGGAAGAAAGACCAAAAGAATGTTGGATCAAATGTTAATATGACTTTATTTTTTATATAAATAAGTATATTTATTGATAATGGGAAATATATATTCATGAGAGGTGTTCTAAAATAAATAAATAAACATCTACAATTTGAATATAATTAAAGAAACTTTAGATGGTTAGAATTAACCTTTGACTCGAGCTGCAAGTCTTAGATTTTGGCTATGGATAACTTCTTGGAAGTGAATGAAGAAATTACCAAGTTTTAAACTGAATAGCAACATAAAGATAGACTTAAACTTTTAAAGACACCATTGACCTATTTTATAACACTTTTGAATTTTTGGGAAAAATGGTGAATTCTCTCTTCAGAAAAACCTCTCTTTGTCTCTGTCTCTCTGTATCTCTCTGTCTCTTTTTGTCTCTTTCTGTATCTCTGTCTCTCTCTCTCTCTCTCTCTCTCTCTCTCTCTCTCTCTCTTCTGACATTTTCAGCTTCTGGGTGCTATATATAGGTCATACAATACTAATTTCTGCTTCCCCGCTTATACTTTATTTTCCAGCTATGAAACAAATAAGTTCCTGACTCAGCTCAAACCTGCAGAAAGCCATGTTCAGCTTATGCAGGGTCTCCCCCTCTCCATCCTCTGGGTCTTCCACCACTGTCTCTTTGCAATGAGATTGAAAGTTTAGAGGCAGTTTACAGAAAGTGAAAGTTAGAAGCAGTTTTCAGAAGGCCATTAGATCAAACCAGGTAAAAGCCCAGATTATGAAGCAAACAGGGAAAGGGGACTAAGGAGAGGAAGTGACAAGCAGTCTCTCATCTAGGACGCAACTTGGTGGCCTCAAGAGCTAGGAGCACAGTGGGCATCTTGAGAGCATACTTTCTGCAGGTTCTTTAAAGGAGGCAGGAGCAGTGAAGACACTGGTGGGATACATACAGTGATGACCCGCCTCACAGTGTGCTTTGGACATAGACCTCTTCCTGGAATCTTGGTCCCAGTGTGGTGATGTACAAAGTGATGGCACCTGTCAGAGATGGGGTTTAGTGGAAAGTAATTAGGTTTTAGGGGTACTGTTCTAAAAAGCAATTGTTAATGTTGGTCTTGTAGAGTGAGTTAGCTCTCTACAGAGTAAACAGTTAATAGGAACAGCAAGTTGCCCACCCCCCCCCTCCCTGCATTGTGTTGGACTTCCTGTCTCTCTTATTTCTGCTTCAGCCATGACATCCACCTGAATACCCCTACCAGATGTCCAGTTAGTATTGCTGACCAATTTTGAACTGTAAACCAAATAAATGTCCTCTTTTGCTTTTGAATATCATACCTTTCTGAGCTTATTATTATTTTGGGGGGTTGTTTCAGCCCCTTGTTGCTTTTAAATACCTATTTGGAATTTCTACCCCACTTCAGATCATTTTGTTCCTGAATAAAAGACACAGGGACCTTTAGATTTATAATAAGCTTTAGAGCACTGGAGCTGGGCAGATATCAACCCTGTATGCTAATTTGTCTACTTCACTGTGGTGATCCCTGATATATCACTTGCTGTGTTCCTTCTGCGTCACTCCTACTATCAGGCCAACCCCCATGGCTTTGTGCTTAAGATTCACCTATCCCATGTCAACTTCCTTCTTCCTCTTCCTTGCTCTTCTTGTGATCCCCCTGCCTGAGACCCCAAGCCTGGGAATCCTTGCTCTTCCTACCCTTTTCTGCTCAGCCCAGGCTGTAGTCATCTTTATTAAACTAATCAGGGATAACTTTGGGGTAAGTTTAACACAACAAAAGCTGGTGGACCTGAAAAATTCACTCACCTTGAGGCAACCAGGTGTTGGGCTACAGTATTTAGCATTTGAACACATAGTGGCACCATACCAATCCCTGCAATGCCTATCCTCAGACATTTTGTTATTTGTTATTTGTTACAGGACAGGGATTAACACCATTGTTCAGCACAAACAAGAGATCGTACAAAATATGGTGCATATAACTAGTATATCTTTAGCCCAAAATTACGAGCAGAGCCCTGATGTGCTGACACAGTTCTGTAATTCCAGAACTTGGTGTAACAGGCCCTAGACCTTAATAGGCATCCATACCTTAGCACAAGTGATTCCAGGATGACGGACGTATCATCCAGACCATAAACCTCAGCAGGTAGGTAACGTAATCTGCCCACCAACCAACCAAACAAACAACAAAAGCAAAAACAAAAAACACCCGAAGACCTAATCCATCCAAGTCCACAGTTCTAGAAAATCTCTGAATATACTAGGCTCGCTTTTTGGCTTCTGTAGTTTTGCTCCTGGCTACTTGCTCTTGCTAACTGAAGAGGGTTAACCCAGGATGCATGTTTTGGTGTTTAAAAGCTCACTCTGAGAAAGGTTCCGGCTACAATAGGGTCTTGAACACTCAGTGTAGCAGCTGTTGGGCTAACAAAGACTTTCTGTTTCTTAAACCTGTGTCAGAGTAATTGTCATGACATTGGGAGGCAGAGGCATGCAAGTTTATGAAAGTTCAAGTGGCAAAGTGAGACCCTGTCTTAGAAAAACTGATGAAAAAAATTATTGAAACTTTTTTTTTCAATAATGTGTGTGGAGAAGGATTGCTTTGTCTTGACTTCTTAGGCCATCTTCTAAGAACATCATTCTCTCAATGATGTAGGAAGCAATTATCCACCAGAATAGCAGTTGATATGGCAAGCGTTGTTTCCTTTCTCCCCCAACCCCAGCTTCTAGCCTTACTCAGCAAAGAATGGGTTTGTGCTATACTTAATTCTTCCTGGTAGTTACTTTGTAACATTAAGTAAAATCTTATTTGTTGACTTCTAAATTTTAAGTGGATTTAAAATTTAATTTTAGATATAACTGTGATGCTCATTTTTACAGCTGGTAGATTTTAGCTGTAAAAATTTCCAATAAATAATTATTCTAGTTTCTTATTGCATCCGAATGAATTTTCCTTCAAATGAATACATTAGCACCATGATATTATTACTCTGTCTTAGCTCAATTTATGCTGCTTTAACAGAATACCTGGGACTTGGAAACTTGTAAAGGACAGAAATTCCTTGGTTTGTTGTTTTTAGAGGCTTAGCCATCCAGCAGTTTGAGGGATCATGCATGGTGAGATTTTTTTCATACATGGTTCAAGTCTTGTTAGAATGGCAAAGTGAAAGTGAATTCAGGACGAGAGAGGGAAGGGGAAAAGGAGGAAGGGAGAAAAAGGGAGGGATAAGGGAAGGAGGGAAGGAGAGGGAGAGGAAGAGAGAGATCCATTTTATTCTCTATCCATTTTATTCCACTCCCTGAAGAGTAGCATTAATCAACATCCTTAGGGCTAGCAGCCTCTCTTTAGTACCCCGACCCCCACCCCAGGATTTAGGTTTTCAGTGTGGGCTTCTATTTGGAGGACATAATCAAACTACAGGGGTCTTTTTTTCCTCCTTTTGTAAATTACACTTTCATTTTTACATCATAAGTGTTACTAAAGGTTGTCCTTGTGTGTCTGCCTGTTCTTGTGTCTACCCTCATGTGTCTGATCCTAACAAAAGGCTTTTCCCTGACTTTTATTGAACAGTAAAGAAAGCCTTGAATGCGGAAGGTACAGGGATACTTTACAGAACTCTTTCCCATAGTCCTACAAGGGATTAGGTCACTGCAACTGACCCAGATAACAAATAGTATCATAAACACTTTTTATCAACTAACAACCACGTTTCATTCAATATTTATGGTAGATATTCATTTGTAAGATCTATATTTGCTGTTTTAAGCAAATAATTATCATAAACCACATGTATTACTTTGGGTAAAAGGCATAGAAGAATGCATAAATTAAGATTGCAGCTGCCTATTAGCTTAGGTTATAAAAGTTGATTAGGTGGCAAATCCAGGGCAAGTCGGTTTGATTTTTACATTGTTCTCTTAAAGGCAGATGTCTTAATTCCTGTTCTCTTGCTAAGATGAGACACCATGACTAAGGAACTATATAAAGAAAGTATTTGATTGGAGCATTGGGTACAATTTAAAGAGAGTTCATGATCATCATAATGGGGAACATGGCATTAGGCAAGCAGTCATGGTGCAGGAGCAGCAGCTAAGAGTTGATATCCGATCCATAAACCTGAGGCAGAGCTAGAGACTCAGCCTGGAGAGGGCTTTTGAAACCTCAAAGCCCACACCCCACAACAAAACACCTCCTTCAATAATGCCATGCCCCCTAATCCTTCCTAAAACAGTTCTACCAACTGGGGACCAAACATTCAAATACATGAGCCTATGGGAGTCATTCTTATTTAAACGATTGCTGGTTAAATAAACAGGTTGAATACACAGTAGGAGAGCAGTTTTAAGTTTAAAGTGACATGAAAGCATATTATTAACTCCAGTTGTGAGGTCCAGCAAAAGGTTTAACTTCTTAGATTATGGTCAGACCCTGGTCCAAGAAATGAGTTGTCTGAAGAGATTTGAGTGCTTGTGAGAAGAACACAAGAGTCTTGTGACCTCAGTTTCATCAGAACACAGAATTGTTCTTATAACATGTTTTCCTATGTTTTCCAGGTCTATCAGATAGGAATGGGTTTACTTTAGCTATTGTTATTCATGTGTCCCTATGGAGAAATGTGCACATGTATGTGCAAGTGCGTTTTCCAGGTATGGCTTGTCCATATGATTGAATGTCTTATTCATGTGATTTTTCTTAACCTTCAGAGTATTAATTGATGCTTCTGAATTTTACATTGCCAGTAAAGTCTCTATTGCTCATTTATAGGCTCCATTTTCCCCAAGTCCCACTTCCCATAGAGTGGGAAAGAGATATTTTAAAGAATACTACATCACCACACCAGACTATGCTGTGTTATGGATAAACCTTAAATATCTCTAAACAAATAAAGGTTACGGCTCTAAAAAGAAGTGAAGAGACAGTATGAGATTCTCATCCAACAAGACTGACATTGTTATAAGAAGAGGGTGGGGCTGTGCACAAAGAAACATAACCAGGCACAGTTGAGGCCAAGCAGAAAGCACTGATGATAAATCAGCCTTGACAGTGTGTCTTAGTTAAGATTTGTACTGCTGCAATGAAACACCGTCACTGTTGTGGGAAATATTAAAAAATTGACATCATCCCGCACTGTACCCAGCTACTCTCTGCCCAGGCAGTCTTGCCACCTCTAGGCCAGCCCCAGGCAGCTTGTTCCTTCTCAGCCATCTACCCCCTGAGGCTTGTTGTCACAAATCTCCCTAACCTAGTAAATCAAAACTCTAGAAGTTTATAATTTATCATCAGATTTATATATCAATAAATTCTCAATTCATAAGATGCCCACACAATAATTTCAGAGCCAATTGATAATGATACAAGCTGCCCACCTAGATTAGACAAGTTATCCCAATTATTCTATCCTTTTATGAGATTCATAGCTGAGGGACTGTGATAGGTGGCCTATTTTGGGTGTATGGGACTTGCTCTGGTGACCCAATTGAGAAATCTACAAGGGACAGAAAGGTGAGCCACGTTCCCAGAATCAGGTGCCTGTCCATAATTCTGTGACTCAGTCACACAGACAATGTCTCAAGCTTCTGGCATTCTGGCTAGACTCCACCCCCACAGTTACCTGACTATAGCCAGGTATGCTCCTCCCCACAGTTACCTGGCAACAGCAAGATAGTCCAGCTCACTATAAGAGGGGCTGCTTGGCCCCTCCTTACTCACTTTAAGCTTTCTTACTCTCTAGCCCTACTTCTCTCTCTCCCTTCCCCCTTCTCTCCACGTGGCCGTGGCCTCTCTCTCTTTCTACCTTCTCTCTTTCTCCCTGCCTTTCTACAATAAAGCTCTAAACCATATACTGTCGTTGCTCATCAAGGCCCAGTGTGCTTGAATGACGGGATAGGCTTTCCCTTAAAGAGCCGTGTCTAACCTCCTGCCAGGAGGCCTACCTGTGCTGCAGCCACGGACTGGACCAAGCACTCTCACCCCCTCTCCTCCTATCTTCTAGTCCCTTCATCCCTGGGGCTGAGTGCTGTTCTGGGTCCCTTATTCTGTTCTCAGCCCCTCTGCTATATCCAGCATGGGATGCTGGAGGCTGAGAACCTCGTACCTGGAGCTGCCCCTTGTCCACCACCCACCGTGTGGAGTCAGTGGCTTAACACAGCCAGATGCCCACCCATGGCAGCGTGGAAAGCGGTCCTCCTGCATCCACCGGCCCAGAGCACCGGAACTCTGGCTGCACGCTGGTTCTCTCCCACTTCCCTCTATTCCCCCACACCCATGGCCCTGCACATAGCTACCTGTAGCTAGTTAAAGCCACATGGAATCTGGATTATCTTCTTCCTCTACCTTCCTTCTCCATACCTGTCCCCTATCAGAGATTCTGTCTTCTATCTCTTGTATTCTGTTGGTGATGCTTACATCTATGACTCCTGATATCTTTCCTAGGTCTTCTATCTCCAGTGTTGTCTCCCTTTGTGATTTCTCTATTGATTCTACTTCCATTTCTAGATCCTGGATAGTTTTGTTCAACTTCTTCACCTGTTTGGGTTTTTTTTCCCCCTGTAATTCTTTAAGAGATTTTTGTGTTTCCTTTTTAAGGTCTTCTACCTGTGTTCTTCTGTCTTTCTTTCTTTCTTTCTTTCTTTCTTTCTTTCTTTCTTTCTTTCTTTCTTTCTTTCTTTCTTTTTTTTTTTTTTGGTTTTGTTTTGTTTTGTTTTTCGAGACAGGTTTTCTCTGTATAGCCCTGGCTGTCCTGGAACTCACTTTGAAGACCAGGCTGGCCTAGAACTCAGAAATCCACCTGCCTCTGCCTCCGAGTGCTGGGATTAAAGGCGTGTGCCACCACCACCCGGCTCTCCTGTATTTCTTTAAGGGAATTTTTTTATGTCCTTTTTAAAGTCCTTGTACTGATTAGTTTGTGTCAACTTGACACAACTGGTTTATCACGGAGAAAGGAGCTTCAATTGGGGAAGTGCCTCCATGAGATCCAGCTGTGGGGTATTTTCTCAATTAGTGATCAAGGGGGAAAGGCCCCTTGTGGGTGGGACTATCTCTGGGCTGGCAGTCTTGGGTTCTATAAGAGAGCAGGCTGAGCAAGCCAGTAAAGAACATCCTTCTATGGCTTCTGCATCAGCTCCTGCTTTCTGACCTGCTTGAGTTCCAGTCCTGATTTCCTTGGTGATGAACAGCAGTGTGGAAGTGTAAGCTGAATAAACCCTTTCCTCCCCAACTGCTTCTTGGTTATGAACAGAAACCCTGACTAAGACAGTCCTATATCATCATCATGAGATGTGATTTTAAATCAGAGTCTTGCTTTTCTGGTGTGTTGGGGGTATCCAGGGTTCACTGTGGTAGGAGAACTGGGTTCTGATGATGCTAAGTAGCCTTGGTTTCTGTTGCTTATGTTCTTGCTCTTGCCTCTTTGCATCTGGTTATCCCCAGTGTTAGCTGGTTTTGATGTTTCTGACTGTGGCTTGTCCCTCCTGCAAGTCTGTGTGTCAGTACTCTTGGGGGACCAGTTCTCTCCAGGAGGAATTTGGTTCTGGGAGCTGTGGCACTGGTTCAAAGTCATCTAATACACAGTATCTTAATCTTTCAGTGCCAGACTACAGAAAGGAAAATTAATTTCTTTTTTTTCAAGGTTTTCTGGTCTGTGGTATTTATGGTAGCAAGAACTCATTTTTGAAAAAATAGAATTTAATGGGGGAGTATGAAAGGTAGTGTCACATGGAAAGGGGAGTGGAGATGGACTGAAGAAGGTAACGAGGGAATGTGACAGTGCACTTCAGGGACACTATGGAAACCTAGTACAGCAGAATCTTCCCAAAATACAGGAAGCCAATTCCAATGAGGTCTTCAATTATTGTGGGAATCAGAAACCGAACTGGCCATCTCTTGTCATTAAATGAAGTTTCCAGTGTCAGGACTGGTTTTCATCCAATGGAGTTGTTGACCAAAAGTGTCCCATGGAAATCCCCAAACAATCCAGATTATAGGTAGCTCTCTACAAACTGACAGGAACACCTATACCACTCATTGAACACAAAGTTGATACCTACATAGAGCCTTAAGCCCATGTTCTAGTATCTTTGATATGGAAAGGTACTCTGCAGGTTATCAAAGAAAAATGTAAATACCAACTAAACCACAAAACCTTTGATCTATAATTTGTTCTACTTGTAAAATATGCTAAAGAGTCACAAAGCTTGTGGGCATAACCATCCAACATCTAGTTTGACTAAAGGCCCACTCCATGAGATGGAACCCATATTTGACACTGCTTGGGTGACCAAGAATCAGTCTAGATAGCCTAAAGCTTAGTGTAAAACCAAATACTGGTAGGTTAAAATAAAATGACCAATAAAATGACTCTTAATTTTATTCTGCTATATGTATAGATTAACACCGTATTTAGCCATCATCAGTGAGACTTTCTCCTGCAGCAGATGGGAACAAATATAGAAATCCACATTCAGACATGTATATATGGAGAGAGAGAGAATGCAGCTTTAAATGGGAAATCTTCATCCCTTCAGAGCTCAGTGAATCCCTCAGAAGAGGAGGCAAAAGAGTTGTGGAGACAGAGGGTGCAGAGGACACCAGGAGAATAAGGCCCTCTAAAACAAGTCAGCAAATCTCATATAAACTCACAGAGACTGAAGCAGCAATTATGAGGCAGGTCTACATGATCTGCGCCAGGTCCTCTGTGAATATATTATAGCCTTCAGTTAGTACTTTTAAGTCACTCCTGAATGTGTGAACAAGTGGTTCTCTGATTCTTGTGCCTTCTCATGGGGCTCTTTTATCTTTCTGTTGGATTATCTTGTTCAACTTAGATATGATGGTTTTATTTTACCTCATTATATTGTATTTTCTTATGTAAAAAGTGAAGTGATCTGCTTTATTATAAGTTTTCATACTATATTTTACTTTAGTGGCACTAAGAAGTGGTGTGGCCTTGTAGTAGGTGTGGCCTTGTTGGAGAAAGCGTGTCAACTGTGGGTAGGCTTTGAGGTTTCAGAAGCTAAAGCCAGGTCGAGGGTCTCACATTATTTTCCTGCTGCCTGCTAATCAGATGCAGAACTCTTGGCTCCTTCTCTACCATCATGTCTGCCTGCCTGCTACCATGCTTCCCAACATAACGATAATGGACTAAACCTCTGAAACTGTAAGCCATCCCCAATTAAATGCTTTTCTCTATAATAGAGTTGTGGTCATCAGGTCTCTTCACAGCAATAGAAACCCTAAGACAGTAAGTATGGTCTACAGAAGAGGTCGACCATAGTACCTCGAGGTAGAGTAGGCAAGTCCCTACTGGATTCTGACATTAGATCTTTCTTTCTTTCTTTCTTTCTTTCTTTCTTTCTTTCTTTCTTTCTTTCTTTCTTTCTTTCTTTCTTTCTTTCTTTCTATTAGATAGTTTCTTCATTTACACTTCAAATGCTATCCCGGAAGTCCCCTATACCCTCCCCCCACCCTGTTCCCCAACCCACCCACTCCTGCTTCCTGGCCCTAGCATTCCCCTGTACTGGGCATATAATCTTCATAAGACCAAGGGCCTATCCTCCCAATGATGGCCGACTAGGCCATCTTCTGCTATATATGCAGCTAGAGATATGAGCTCTGGGGTTATTGGTACAGGTAGAAGACCTTATAGACATTTCTTAAGAAGTGTATAAGTGTGTTAATAATGCAAAGATATTTTTCAAGATTATAGTGCAGACTGAATTCACAATGGAGAAAACAATTGATATGATTGACTGTAGATATGTAACAGGTAAAAATTATACACAGGAATGAAACTGATGTAAACAATCTTACAGGGTAAATATAAGGTTAAGGGGAATATACAAGCAATACATTCTAAATACCTGGGCTCAATAGTCAATTCTTACAGATTTTTAAAAAATTAAAAAGGTGAGCATAATAGAAAACTGAAATAGGTAAGAAGTAGCTACCAGAAGAAATGCCAGTGTACAAAAGTGCTTCTGTTAAAAACCACAGGTAGCTTAGAGAAAATGACCCCCAAATGATGCTACCTGGTCAGAGAGGAGATGGGGAACACTGCTCGTCTGCTCATCTTGGGTTTCCTCCCAGCCAGCTATTTGGTATATATATCAAACAGCCATGGCCTAAGACACACCACTGTTAGGAAAGCTAGGCACAGAATGGATTGTGTCCTGTCATTCATGAACTTAGCCTACTATGTTTTTCTCTACATTAGTGAGGGCTAAATTAAATATATTCATCTGGCTGATATATTTATTGCTTGGTATCTAGAGTATTCATTTCATGTTTGACAAGCAGTTTTTAATCTCTAATAGCTGAAAAACATATGTAAGCTATAGCCTAGTACTAATGACATAGTCAGAGCATAACTCTGGAGAATAAAATGAAATTGCACAGTAGCTGCTTAAAGCTTCTCTAAGGAGTGGATATAACCAGCCTTTAGGATGGTGATTTTAGTTGCCTGAAGCTGTTTTAATAAAACACTACAAACCCAATGACTTAAATACCTGAAACACATTCACTCATGGTTCTGGAGGCCAGAACTCTGAATGAAATCAGAATTACTAGGCAAAATATGAGTCAGCTAGCAGTGATAAATCTATTTGTATGTTCAAGGGGAGTATCTGTGTATTGTTATTTCCCACTTCTGATGCTTGCTAGAGTCTATTGGTTTGTAGTTCTGTCCTCAAGTACTTTGTTCTCTATAGTCACGTCACCTTATACTCTGTGTCTGCAGTATGCATCTGGAGTGCTGGTACAGTGACATTTGTGATGCACTTAGGAACATTATCAGCCCAAATGTGCCTTCACTCAATCATATGTGCAAATATGGAAATATTTGAAGGTTAAAGAAATGAGGATCTGGTATCTTGGAGGAATCCAACCCTGCTTATTCCCAAACTTGTAAAGCTATAGGTGGTTTTTTCCGACTAATAATGACAGAAGTGATATTTTTTTATCCTGAGATGAAGTGAGAGGTATGTGGGGCTCTATGATAGAGCATTTGCCAAGCATACATGAGGTCATGTATTTGATATCAAACACAAAGAAGAGAGAGGGAGAGAGAGCGAGCGAGAGAGAGAGAGAGACAGAGACAGAGAGAGAGATAGAGAGCCAAAGAAAGATAAATGAGCACACACACATATGAAACTCAAACACATAGAGACAGACAGATATACTCCCAGAGAGAAAGGGAAACAGACAGACATACTCACAGAGATAGACAGAAACAGTCAGACAGACAAATAGACATACACACACACACACACACACACACATAGAAACACACACAGATGCTTCCATCTCAAATGTAACTTTTCTCCTTTCTCTTATTCTCTGGAAGTCTGGTTACTGTGTTCTGTGGACCATCTGCAGCCAAACCTAAGTATTAAGACCTCGTGGCTCTGACTGCATCCTGCAGCAGCAGCTACTTTTTTGTTGCTGTGATAAAACACTGATCTGAGTAACAACAGAAAAGTTCATAAAGGTGAGGCAGCTGCTCACACAGGGTCAGGAAATGGAGAGGGGTGAGTGCTGGGGTTAAGCTATTATCTCTTACTATCTTTTTTTATTCAGCCTAAAACTCCAGCACAGGGGATGGTATAAACTCAGTAAGAGCCTGTCTTGCACCTCAGTTAATTCTTTCTGGAGAAACCCTCACAGACATATCTAAAGGGGAGTGTCTTTAATTCCCTATGTGTTTCTTAGTCTGACCAAGCCAAGGATTTACATTTTCCATTACAGATGTACACTCAAAGATACCACTATAAATCTAAAGCATTATGTTCATTTCCTAATGTTAAATTCATCCAGGCTACTGGTGATTCAAAGATTATTTCAGTTCTGTAGAAATCTGCTTATAAAGTTCTTTCTTTGAGAGACAGCTTGACTCCTAGGAGGTCAGCCACAACCAGGCTCACGGGTGAGACACACTCTGCCCAATATCTGGCCTAACCGGGACCCTCACAGGGCCAAGCTGAGGCAGGTCCTCTCTGTCTTGTCCTGCTGGAGACACAACTTCCTTCCAGCCAACAACTCAGCCTGGAGCACAACCAGAGCTCCAGACCCCTCCCCAAACCCAGAGACAGCTTGACTCCCAGGAGGTCTGTCACAACCAGGATTACAGGCTCACAGGAGGGACAAGATCCAGTCAGAGACAGCAAGGTCAGTTAACATCTGAGATAACAAGATGTCAAGGGGCAGGTGCAAGAACATAAACAGCAGAAACGAATGACACTTGGCACCATCAGAACCTACATCTCCCACCACAGCCAGCCCTGGATACTCTAATGCATCTGAAAAGCAAGATTCTGACCTAAAATTTCAATTCATAAAGATGATAGAGGACCTTAAGGATGACATAAATAACTCCCTTATAGAAATATAGGAGAACACAGGTAAACATGCAGAAGCCCTTAAAGAGGACACATACAAATCCCTCACGCAAATAGAGGAAAACACATCAAACAGGTGAATGAATTGAACAAAACCATCCAGGATTTAAAAATGGAAATGTAAACAATAAAGGAACCACAAAGGGAGGCAACCATTAAGATAGAAAACCTAGGAAAGAGATCAGGAGTTATAGATGTAATCATTACCCACAGAATGCAAGCGATAGAAGAGAGAATCTCAAGTGTAGAGGATACCATAGAAGATATTGACACAGTAATATTATCTTTTACTATCTTACAGTAATCAATGAAAATGCAAAATGCTCTTAACCCCAAAGATCCAGGAAATTCAGGACACAATGAAATGATCAAACCTAAGGATAACAGGAATAGAAGAGAGAGAAGATTCTCCATGCAAAGGGCCAGTAAACATCTTCAACAAAATCATAAAAGGAAACTTCTCTAACCTAAAGAGAGAGATGGCCATAAAGGTACAAGAACCTACAGAATACCCAATAGATTCAACCAGAAGAGAAATTGCTCTCGTGACATAATAATCAAAACACTAAATACACAGAACAATAACAAAAAAAGGAATATTAAAAGTGGTAAAGGGAAAAAAGGCCAAATAAATATAAAGTCAGACGTAGCAGAATTACAGAAGTCTTTTCAACAGAGACTCTGAAAGCCAGAAGATCTTAGATTCTAAGAGAGCATTAAGAGAACACAAATTCTAGCCCAGGCTATTCTACTTAGCAAAACTCTCAGTCACCATAGATGGAGAAAACAAGATATTCCAGAATAAAACCAAATTTAAACAATATCTTTTCACTAATCCAGCCCTACAGAGGATAATAGAAGGAAAACTCTATCTAACACAAGGAAACTACACTCAAGAAAAACCAATAAATTAATCATATTTCTCTCTCTCTCTCTCTCTCTCTCTCTCTCTCTCTCACACACACACACACACACACACACACACACACACACACACACACACATCCAGAAGAAGAGAACCACACAAAAATAATACCACTACTAACAACAAAAGTAACAGTAGCCCATGATGGGTAAGACTGACAGGCAGTGTGCGCTATAAATTGGGACATGCAGCTGTGGCGTGCGCCCGTGGCAATTACATGTGAGGTGAGATCTGTCCTGATGTATCCTGAAGCCACATAGCTATCCATCATCATCTTACTGTGACAGAGGCAGTTCCTTCAGACAACCAGGCTTCCCTCCAGGTGGTTTCTGCAAACAGCCTACTTCCCCTCAGCCTCTGCGACAGTATTGCTTCTAGCCCTCTTGCTAGTCTTACCTTGAGACTGTGAGGGCCATGGCAGGGAGAGTGCTGGTGCCTACCCAGATACATGGAGCTGTTGGCTAGCTCATAGCGTTTTAAGCAGAACCCCAATGAGCTCATGAATACCTGGATCCTGCGGGTATATGACTAGAGAGGCTCTGCCGCCCCTGAATTCTGGGGAGCTAGGGCTGCTGGGTGACCTCACCCACGATGCCATCTTTAATTATCACTGCAAGGCCCTGGGGGCGCGGGGGGGGGGGGCGGCTGGCTGCCAGACTCTACTGAACTGGCTGTTGCAGGCCTGGCGTCAGTGTTGGGAATCCCTGCATTTTGAGGCCACTAAGTTACCCTTCAGGCCCTGGACGACCATGGAGGAAGGCATCCAACTGGTGCGTAAGCTGGGCATGATTGAGTGGCTCTACCTTGACCCAGAAGGGCCTTTGGATCTGACCTCAGAGGCTGTGTCCTTCCCTCAATGCCTACAGCAGCACCTGCTCACAGCAGAACCCTCTGAGTTGCGGCTTTCGCTGGTCAGCCTGCTGGTACGTGGCTGTGATGGAGTTTCAGACTATTGCTGATGTGGGCCTGCTCTGGAGCAAGAGCCATCTAGGCCGCACCAAGCTCATGTTGGGGCCCAACCCAACTCGTAAGGACCTCCTAGGCTGGCTGCTCAGCCACGGTGTACCCCGGGAGCAAGTAGACAGACAGCCCACCAAGGCACTCCTAGAACTCTATATCAAAGAAGCCAAGTGCAGTCGTGACCACCCCAACTATGGGCTGAACGAGGAGCAGCCCCCACCACCCCCTTACTCTGCTCCGACCAGGCATGTGGGGAAGAGCAATCGGTGCGTCATGACTAAGTCCTGGACTGACTTCAAAAGGACACTGACACCCTAGGATTGAAGGCGGGGAAAATGAATTGCAGAGAGGCTGCCTGTAACCCAGGTGACTAGGAAGCAGCTTGGAGAGCACCTCCTCCACATTCTCACCCCATAGCACTTAATGCCAAGCTCAGTGACCCCAAAGAGAAGTGTGCATGTTCCTAGCCACATAGTCCATATGGAGAGTGAGCCACAGGTGGCTATTGGTTGTGAATCTAGGGTGCTTATGGCCCTGGAATTAATCCCCTTCAACTGGAGCTTAAGGCCTTGCTAAGATGTGTGGCCACATCAGGGTCCCCACCCCTCTGCCTCCACATGGGCCCCAAAGCATTACATACAGGCTATATTGAATGTTTTACTTTTTCAATGCAACACTTACATAGTATTTTAGGTATAGGCTGCACTTCCATGGACTTTTACTGGATGCTCGACATTTAGTCTCCCTATTATAAAGGCTTAAAATAGCAAACTTTTCTAATGCAGCATTTTTACTTTATATTTTATTTTGAACTTATGTGACACTTTGGTTTGGGGGGGAGGAGAACTCCCTTTTGTAAAGATTGTGCTTTGGGGACCCTGTGTCCGTTTTCTTTTAACCATGCCCTTCCCTTTTGAAGCATCTTCCAGCTGGATCTGGTCTCCCTGGCTGCATAGATGGCCCCTGGCCACTGCAGATCTGGATTTAGTGGAGGGGTGAGGTGAGCAGCTCTGAACTTCTGCCTTCATGAGTTTCTATTAAATGGCTGGTTCATTGCCCTCAAAAAAGCAAAAAAGAGTAACAGGAACCAACAATCATTGATCTTTAATAGCTCTTAACATCAATGGACTCAATTCTCCAATAAAAGGATATAGGCTAACTGATTGGATATGTAAACAGTTCCCAGCATTTTATTGCATACAGGAAACATACATTAGTGACAATGGCAGATATTATCTCAGAGTAAAAGGCAGAAAAAAATTCCAAGCAAATGATCCCAAGAAACAAGGAGTAGCCAATCTAATATCCAATAAAGTATCAACCCAAAATTACCAAAAGATGGGGAAGGACACTTCATACTCATCAAAGGAAATATCCACCAAGATGAAATTTTAATTCTGAACATCTATGCCCCAAATGCAAGGGCACCCACATTTGTAAAGGAAACATTACTAAAACTCAAAACACACATTGATCCTTACACAATAATACTGGGGGACTTTAATACCCACTCTCACCAATGAACAGTCCATGGAAACAGAAACAAAACATAGACACAGTGACACTAACAGAAGTTATGAAGCAAATGGACTTAACGAATATCTACAGGACATTTCACCCTAAAACAAAACCTTCTTCTCAACACCTCATGGTGCCTTTCCCAAAACTGACCATATAATCGGACACAAAAAAGGTGCACCAGATACAAGAAGATTGAAATAATCCAATTCATTCTATCAGATATCACTACAGACTAAGGCCCATCTTTGAACAACAAAAAAACCCCAGAAAGCCCACTTATTCATGGAACACGAATAATCCTTTCCTCAATGATAACTTGGTCAGGGAAGAAGTTAAAAAAAAAAAAAAGAAAAAGTTCAAGACTTTCTAGAGTTTAACAAAAATAAAGGCCCAGCATGCACAAACTTATGGCACACAATGAAAGCAGTGTTAAGAGGAAACTTCAGGGCTGCACAGAAGGCTCAGCAGTTAAGAGCATGCTCTGGCTGTTCTTCCAGAGGTCCTGATTTCAATTTCCAGCAACAACATGGTGGCTCACAAACATTTCTAATGGGATCCAATGCCCTCTTCTATTGTGTTTGAAGACAGCTACAGTGTACTCATATACATAAAATAAATAAATAAACCTTTAAAAAAAGAGGAGAATTCATAGCACTGAGTACCTTCATAAAGAAATTGGAGTGATCCTACACTAGCAACTTAACAGAACATCTCAAAGCTCTAAAACAAAAGGAAACAAACACCCACATGGAGTAGACAGCAAGAAATAATCAAACTCAGAGGAAAGCAACCAATTAGAAACAAAAAGAACTACACAAAGAATAAACAAAACTAAGAGCTGGTTCTTTGAGAAAATCAAGAAGATAGATAAACCATTAGCCAAACTAACTACAAGGTGCAGAGATAGTATCCAAATTAACAAAATCAGAAATAAAAAAGGGAGTCATTACAACAAAAACTGAGGAAATTAAAAAAAAATCAGATCTTACTATAAAATCCTATACTCAACAAAACTGAAATATCTAAGTGCAATGGATGATTTTCTACACAGATATCAAATTCAAAGTTAAATCAAGACTAGATAAAATGTCTAAATAGTCCCATAACCCCTAAGGAAATAGAAGCAGTCATTATAAGTTAAAAAAACAAAACAAAACAAAACAACAACAAAAAACCAAACACAGTACCAGACAGTTATAGTGCAGAATTCTGTCAGACTTTCAAAGAAGGCCTAATACCAATACTTCTAAAACTATTGCACAAAGTAGAAACAGAAAGAATAGTACCTAATTCCTTATATGAAGCCACAGTATGCTGACACTTAAGCCACAAAGACCCTACACGGAGAAATTCAGACCAATTTAGCGTATGAATATTGATCCAAAAATACTAAATAAAATTCTCCCAAGCCAAATCCAAGAACACATCAAAATGATCATCCACCATGATCAAGTAGGCTTCATCCCAGGGATGCAGGGATGGTTCAATATAAGGAAATTCATCAATGTAACTCAATATATAAATAAACCCAAAGAAAAAAGTCACATAATCATTTCATTAGATGCTAAAAAAGCCTTCAACAAAATATAACACCCCTTCATGTTAAAAGTCTTGGAAAGATCAGGAATTCAAGGCACATACCTAAACATAATAAAAGCAATACATAGCAAACTAACGGCTAACATCAAATTAAATGGAGAGAAACTTGAAACAATCCCACTAAAATCAGGGACAAGGCTGCCCACTCGCTCCCTATTTATTACACAAAGTTCTACCTAGAGCAATTAGACAACAAAAGTAGATCAAAGGGATAAAAACTGGAAAAGAAGAAGTCAAAGTGTCACTATTTGCAGAGAATATGATAGTATATATAAGCAACCCCAAAAATTCTACCAGAGAACTCCTACACCTCATAATTTCATCAAAGTGGCTGGATATAAAATTAAATGAAACAAATCAGTAGCTTTTCTCTACACAAAGGATAAACAGGCTGAGAAAGAAATCAAGGAAACAGCATATTTCACAATAGTAACAAATAATATAAAGTATCTTGGCATAACTCTAACCAAGAAAGTGAAAGATCTGTATGACAAGAACTTCAAGTCTCCGAAGAAAGAAATCAAACAAGACCTCACAAGGTGGAGAAATCTCGAGGCTCATGGATCAATTCAATTGACATAGTAAAAAATGATCATCTTACCAAAAGCAATCTACAATCAATGCAATCCCCATGTAAATTCCAGCTCAATTCTTTACAGAGATAGAGCAATACTCAATTCCATCTAGAATATCAAAAGACTTGGAAAGTAAAAACAATTCTCAACAATGAAAGAACTTTTGGAGGAATCACCATCCCTGACTTCAAGCTGTACTATAGAGCAATAGTGATTAAAATAGGTATGGTATTTGTACAGAGACAGAAAGGTAGATCAAGGGAATATAATTGATGGCCCAGAAATAAACTCAAACACCTATGATCATTTGATCATTGGCAACAAATCCAAAACCATACAGTGGAAAAAAGGATGGAATTTTCAACAAATAGTGCTGGTTTAACTGGAGGTCTGCATGTAGAAGAATGCAAATTGATCCATTTTTATCTCCTTGTACAAAGCTCAAGTCCAAGTGGATCAAGGACTTCCACATAAAACGAGATACACTGAATCTAATAGAAGAAAGAGTGGGACAGAGCCTTGAACATATTGAAAATCCGTATGTGACCTTTGTGACTCAATGCTCCAAGGCATGCTAATCATAAAAGAGATAGGGACATTCCTCCACCCACCTGCTTCCTGGGTTCAGGGAGTGTTCGTTCAAAGAAAGTCACCCTGACCCAGCCTGACTGCTCTTAGAACCTGCTACGCAAATATGCTATTGTTAGGGGCTCATAGAAACTGTCTTGAGAAATAACCCTCACAATTACCAGGTATTCCTTGTGACTCTTGTGACTTTGCACTTCCTCATGACTCTTAACTGGTATTTTTGGTATTTTCCAACAACACTCTCCCCACCCCCTTGAGTTGTGGTTTCTTCCTTTAAATACCTCCTTTCCCAGCTACTCGGGGGGGGGGGGGCACCGTCCTCTAATACTGCATGGGGTATGACTGTGGGTTCCAGAGCGCTCCTGGAATAAAAATCCTTTTGCAGTTTGCATCAAGACCGTTTCTCGTGAGTGATTTGGGGTGTCACCTCTCCTGAGTCAGAAGGTGAGGAGTCCTCAAGTTATGGATCTTTCAATATCAGCATGGGGAAATTTTCCTGAACAGAACACCAATGACTCAGGCTCTAAGATCAACAATTGACAAATGGGACCTCATGAAACTGAAAAGCTTTTCTAAGGGAAAGGATACTATCAATAGGACATACCAGCAACCTACATATTGGGAAAGTTCTTTACCTTCATCTGATAGAGAGCTAATATCCAAAATATATGAAGAACTCAAGAAATTAGACTCCAGAAGACCAAATAACCCAATTAAATACTGGGGTAAGGAGCTAAACAATGATTTCTCAACTGAGGAATAGCCGGGAAGCACTTAAAGAAATGTTCAACATTCTTAGTCATCAGGGAAATGCAAAGCCAAATGACCCTGAGAGTTCACCTCATACAAACCAGAGTGGCTAAGATGAAAAACTCAGGTGACAGCAGATGCTGTTGAGGATGTGGAGAAAGAGGAAAACTCCTCCATTGCTGATCTAATTGCAAACTTGTTACAACCAGTTTGGAAATCAATCTGGCAATTCCTCAAAAAGTTGAAAATAGTTCTACCTGGAGACTCAGCTACATTCCTGGGCATATACCCGAAAGATGCTCCAACATATAACAAGGACACGTGCTCCACTCTGTTCATAGCAGTCTTATTTACAATAATCAGAACCTGGAAACAATCCAGATGTTCCTCAATGGAAGACTGGATACAGAAAATATCCATCATTTTCTGTCAAAATTTAGGGACATTGAAACAATGAAATACCACTCAGTTACTGAAAATGATAACTTCACAAACTATATAGGCAAAAGTATGTAACTAGAAAATATCACCCTGACTGAGATAACCCAGACCCCAAATGACATATATAGTATATACTCAGTGATAAGTGGATATTAGCCCCAAATCTCAGAATACCCATGATACAAATCAGAGACCATATGAAGCTTAACAAGAAGGAAGGCCAAAGTGTGAATTTTAACATGTAGTTCCTACTCCCCTGCTTTTAACTCTTCGAGGACTGGGCTACCAGTCTCCACCCAGAGAATAAGGATCTGTGGATGAAAAACACAGACACACACATTTAGTTCAATTTTAAGATACCCTATTGGCTCAATTGGGCACTTCTATTCTCCCACAGCTAGCATGCCCTTCCCAATGTTCCTAGCTCAGTACCTCTTAATCTGTCCTTAGCTTACTGTCCTGTTTACTAACTCCTTGTTCATCAACCCCAAACTGCCTTCAGCTTAGTTGTGTTTCTAATGTTCTGCCTGGAGAAGCAGCCTATGTTTGCTCTGTCCAAGATCTCACATGGCTAATCACCTTTTCTTCCTCCGAATCATGGTCAAATCATCCTTCCTGTTCTTGCATCTCTTAGCCTGCCTTTGGGAACCCAGAAATCCTGCCTCTTTCAGAAATTGGCCCCTGGAATCTTTATTGATCAATCAAGAAGCATTTGGGGAATAAGACCTTAGGGCCAGAACCAACCCCTATAGTGGATGCTTTAAAATCACTTAGAAGGGGAAACAAATCAAAACAAAAAAATCAAGGGAGGCAAAGAGAGAGAAAAACCTGGGTTGGAGATGGGAGGGAGGGAAAGGGGGCAGCAGGACCAGGTAAGGGAAGAGACAGGAGAGAAGTCCAGAGGGCCAGGAGAATGAAGAGAAATAAATAGCAGTAGGGGTAGGGTGGGGTGGGGACCTTGAAGAACCACTAGAAAGTCCGAGACACAAGGGATATGAGAGGCTCCCAGGACCTAATGGGGATGACATGAGTGGAAAGAGCCAACAGTAGTGAGATAGAACCGGAAGAGATTACCTCTATGGTCCCAAAAGGAGGGATCTGGCCACCCACCCATCTAACAATTTTTAACCCAGAATTGTCCTTGTCAAAAGGAAATGAAGGGACAAAAAATGGAGCAAAGGCTGAAGGAAATAACATACAGAGATTGCCCCACCTTGTGATCCATTCTATCCGCAGACACCAAACCCCAACATTATTGCTAATGCCAAGATCTGCTTCCACACAGGAGCCTGGTGCAGCTGTTTTCTGAGTGGCTCTGCTGGCATCTGGCTAAGAGATGCAGATACTCACAGCCCACCACTGGACTGTGTGAACTTCTCAGCTTTGATCAGGTCCTTCCCAGCCATGAGCAGGCTGAACCGACCTTGAGTGTGCTTGCCACATTGGAGTCTTATTGACCTTGGTGGAGTCACCTGCCTTGGTTGCACATGCAAATTCCCATGCGAACTTAAAAGAATAGACTGCCTGATGACCTTGCTTTGCAATATAATCCAGCTGAAACAAAGGATGGGGTCTGTGGGCTTTCCCTATATAAATGCAGTGCTAAATTTTAAACTTAGAGTCTCAATCAGAACCTTATCTTGGCTTCATTCTTCTCTTCACCCCACCACAGTCTCTTTTTCATTTCCAGCCCCTCTTTCAGGTAATCCCAGCTTGTCCATAGCCACTGGACAACTACAGGTGCCACCCAAATGAGGGGCATGAAAAGGGGAGACCCACTGAGAAACACTGTCTTGGATGGAGCTCCACAGAAAACAGAAGAAAAGTAACAGTATCTTGCTCAGTAAGCAATGAACAGCATTAATGCTAGTGCTACTTATAAAGTTTATCTTTTGGAGGCTGTTGTTGCAGGAGGTGAATTAAGGGGATGCAGGCTAGGTTGAAGAGGTGTAAATCTGATGCTGACTTCACCTAGGGATGACAGCACAATGGGACAGGGGAATTCTAAATAGTCATTTGTTTGCAGCCTCAGAGAGCTGCTTCAGGCAAGAGGAGCAGGGTTTTTAAAAAGATGTTAGAAAACTTTTTAGTTTAGATAGATTCATGCTGTCCATGGTTTCCAGAAGAAAGAACTTTGGATAAGGAAACCTGGGAAAAAGTTGGAGAAATTCTGAGAACCACTCAAGCAGATCCTATTGCCTTCTGCTTTTGGACACTTTTAAATATGCTATTGATGATGATGATAATAATAATAATAATAATAATAATAATAATAATAATAATATAAAGAGACCTCGAGGGTATTAGCTACTGCCCAGGAACAGCTTGAAAAACTTCAGGAAGAATGCCCATCAGAGAAGGCTTCCACAGAAAAATGCTCTCTCAATTCTAAATCAGAGAAGTTGATCTTGTACACCTTTTAGATCTCAGATAAAAGAAATTGGAGATACTGATGATGAATTAGATCCAGAGGAGGAAGCTGATTTAGAAGAAGGGGCTGCCAACTAGTATAATGACCATTGGCTTCCTTATGTACTTTCTGCTCTGCCTATGGCCTTTCCTGCAAGAGATGCTGCCTAGATAGACATGTAAGTATGTAAGTTAGAGTTGGAAATTAAGCTGCAGAAATTGACTAATGAGCTATAGGAGTTAAAGTGTGTATCAAGTGCAGGAAAGAGCAATGATTTTGAGATATGTCAATTTCTGCTACAAAGAGCTGTGAATCAAGCTCAAAGGGAAGGGCAGGATACATCTGATATGTTAGCTTTCCCTGTATCTGAGGTAATCGACCAGCAGGGCAATAGAGTCAGACAACATCAGATGTTGGAGTTCAAAGTGATAAAAGAATTAAAAACAGCTGTGGCACAGTATGGACCTACAGCTCCCTTTTACACAAGCTTTGTTGGATACTGTGATGGAAACAAATTTAATCCCCCAAGATTGGAAAACTATATGTAAGGCAACTTTTTCAGGAGGAGATTACTTACTTTGGAATTCTGAATGGTGTGAAGCAAGTAAGAGGGCTGCCATGATGAATGGTCAGGCAGGTAACACAGATTGGGATATTAACATACTTCTAGGAGAGGGTCAAAATGAAGGTAATGCTGATCATATTAGACTACCTGTAGGAGTGTATGCACAGACTACAATGTCTGCTCTCTGTGCTTGGAATCAATTACCAATTAAATGGAAATTTATCTGGTATCAAACAAGGTCCCAATGAACCATTTCAGAAATTGTGGATAGAGTGCTAAAAGCAACTGGTAGAATTTTTGGAGATCTTTAGGCAGGAGTTCCTTTTGTTACACAACTGGCTTATGAGAATGCTAATGCAGTCTGTCATGCTGCCATCCAGCCATACAAAGCAAAGACAGACTTATCTGGATACATTCATCTTTGTGCAGAAATTGGACCCTCATACAATCATGGTCTGGCTATGGCTGCTGCCTTACAAGGGACCACTGCACAAGCAATGCTTTCACAGAGATGAGGGAATAAAGGATGTTTTAAATGTGGAGGTTTGAATCATTTTAGAAATGATAGTCCCAGGAACAGAGACAGGATCAGACAATCAGGAATTTGTCGTTGGTGCAGAAAGTGTAATCATTGGACCAGGGAATGCAGATCTAAAACAGATAATCAAGGCTATCCCTAGTCAGAAAATGAGCAGGGGGGTTACCCTTAGGCCCCAAGACATTAACAGCAAGCAGCTTATCAGGTCATGAAGCTGTTGCCAAGCCAGGGAAATCTATTTCTGAATTGATGAAAACAACCTCAGGAAGTGCAGGATTGTATCTTAGTTCTACCATCTATGAAGGACTAACCCCAGAAATGGGAATTCAGATGCTGCCTACAGGAGTTTTGGGCCCTTGCCTCCAGGGACCTGGGGATTACTTCTGGGCTAAAGCAGCATTATAAAACGACTACAGATCTATCCAGGTGTTATAGGTAATGATTACGCAGGAGAAATTAGAATTATGAATGCTTCCCCCTATGGCATTATAAGTGTACCTGCTAACAAAAGAGTTGCTCAACTTGTTTTAGTTCCCTTGCATCTGCTACCTTCCTAATTTGTTAAGAATAAGAGGACAAGTTGGCTTTGGTTCCTCTGATGTGTACTGGGTTCAGTCTATTACTAGCAAGAGACCTAACCTTAAATTAATAATTGAAGGAAAAAGTTTTGAAGGATTAATAGATACTGGGGCTGATGTAACAATTTTTAGAGGACAAGATTAGCCTTCAACTTGGCCTTTATCTGATACTCTCACTCAAGGGATTGGTTTCACCAATAAGCCAAAACAAAGTTCTAAAATTCCTACTTGGAGAGATGAGGAGGGCAATTTAGGACAAATTCAACTCTATGTCATGCCACATTTGCCTATTACCCTCTGGGGAAGAGATATTTTGTCACAGTTGGGTCTTATGATGTGCAGTCCTAATGAAGCAGTGACTAAACAAATGCTAAGACAAGGATTTTTGCCTGGTCAAGGACTAAGAAAGGAAGAAAAAGGCATTAAGACATTTGTAAGGCCTAAGCTTCACTCTAACACTAGAGGCTTGGGATATTTTCTTTAATGGCCACTATCTTGCCTGTATCCTGTGCTGATAAAATTCAATTGCTTTATAATGTTCCAGTGTGGGTTGATAAGTGGCCTTAATCCAAAGAAAAAATAGAAGCCACCTCCTCAATTGTGCAGGAGCAACTAGAGACAGGGCATAAAATAGAATCTTGGTTTACCATGGAATACTCCAATATTTGTTATCAATAAAAAATCTGAAAAATGGAGATTGCTACAAGATCTAAGAAAGGTTAACGAAACCATGGTACCTAGGGAGCTTTACATCCTGGGCTTCCTCTTCCATAGCCATTCCTAAAGGATATTATAAAATAGTAGTAGATTTGAAAGATTGTTTTTTTACTATTCATTTGCACCCCCAGGATTGTGAAAGATTTGCTTTCAGTGTTCCTTCTATTAATTTTAAAGAAACTATAAAAAGATACCAATTGATAGTTCTTCCCCAGGGCATGGCCAATAGTCCTACATTATGTAAAAAATTTGTGGCACAAGCCATTCAGCCTATAAGACAGCAATGACCAATGATGTATATGATACATTACATGGATGATGTCCTGTTAGCAGGAAAAGATCATCAATATTGTTTTTATATTATAGAGATTTACAACAGGCATCAGCTGATAAAGGACTATAAATGGCTCCCCAAAAAGTACAACCTCAGGATCCTTGCAATTATTTAGGCTTTAGACTTGCAAATCAAGCCATTTATCACCAGAAGATAATTATCCATAGGGACAGTTTAAAAACTTTAAATGATTTTAAAAAACTGTAGGTGACATCAATTGGATATGCCCCTATTTAAAGCTTACTACCAGAGAATTGAAACCTTGATTTGATATTCTTAAAGGGAGTGCTGATCCTACCTCCCCTTGATCTTTAACCTTGGAAGGATTGTTGGCCTTACAACAAGTAGAAAGAGCTATTGAAAAACAATTTGTAGCCAGGCATGGTGGTGCATGCCTTTAATCCCAGTTACTTGGGAGGCAGAAGCAGGTGGATTTCTGAGTTTGAGGCCAGCCTGGTCTACAGAGTGAGTTCCAGGACAACCAGGGCTAAACAGAGAAATCTTGTCTCAAAAAACCGAAAAAACCAAAATCCACCCCCCAAAACAAACAAACAAACAACAATTTGTTACTTATATAGATTATTCTTTGCCTTTATGTTTGCTGATTTTTAAATATGACTCATACAGGATTATTGTGGGAAAAAGCTCCTCTTATGTGGTTACATTCAAGGATATCTCCTAAATGTAATATCCTGCCATATTATGAGGCAGTAGCCCATATGATTATACTTGGAAGGAAACAGGAAACAGGAACTGATTTATTTTGGCAAAGAAGCAGATATCATTATTCAGCCTTTTCATGTAGATCAAAATACTTGGTTAAAGCAGAATAGAACAGACTGGTTGCTTGCTCAATTAGAATTTAATGCTGGAATAATGGCACCACGGATAATAATTACCCTCAAGATAGGTTGATAAAAAATTTAAATGTACATAAGGTTAAATTTCCTAATATGACATCGTTATAGGCTCTATATAATGCTCTTTTAATTTTTACTGATGCCTTCTCTAAAGGACAAGTATGATATCTTATAAATAAGCATTCATAGAGACTCATAGATGCACTCATAGAGACTCCTGGGCTTTCTGCCCATCTAGCAGAACTGACAGCAGTACTGAATGTTTTACAAAATGTAAACAGTACTTTTATTTTATTAGATATTTTCATTTACATTTCAAATGCTATAAAAATCCCTCTATACCCACCTCCCCACCCTGCTCCACAACCCACCGGCTCCTGCTTCATGAACCTGGCATTCCACTGTACTGGGGCATATGATCTTGCAAGATCAAGGGCCTCTCCTCCTATTGATGGCTGACTAGGCCATCCTCTGCTACATGTGCAACTAGAGACACAGCTCTGAGGGTACTGGTTAGTTCATATTGTTCTTCCTCCTATAGGGTTGCAGACCTCTTTAGCTCTTTGGGTACTTTCTCTAGCTCCTTCATTAGGGGCCCTGTGTTCCATCCAATAGATGACTATGAGCTTCCACTTCTGTATTTGCAAGGCACTGGCATAGCCTCATAGGAGAGAGCTATGCAAGGGTCCGGTCAGCAAAATCTTGCTGGTATATGCAATAGTGTCTAGGTTTGGTGGTTGTATATGGGATGGATCCCAGGGTGGGGCAATCTCTGGATGGTTCTTCTTTCTGGCTCAGCTCTGATCTTTGTCTCTGTAACTCCTTCCATGGGTATTTTGTTCCCCATCTAAGAAGGAGTGAAGTACCCACACTTTGGTCTTCCTTCTTCTTGAGTATCTTGCATTTTGCAAATTGTATCTTGGGTAATCTAAGTTTCTGGGCTAATATCCAATTATCAGTGAGAGCATATCTAATGACTGACTTGTTTTGTGATTGGGTTACCTCACTAAGAATGATATCCTCCAGATACATCCATTTGCCCAAGAATTTCAAGATTTATTGTTTTTAATACCTGAGTAGTACTCCATTGTGTAAATGTACCACATTTTATGTATCCATTCCTCTGTTGAGGGACATCTATGCTCTTTTCAGCTTCTGGCTATTATAAATAAGGCTGCTATGAACATAGTGGAGCATGTGTTCTTATTACCAGTTGGAACATCTTCTGGGTATATGCCCAGGAGTGGTATTGCTGGATCCTCCAGTAGTACTATGTCCAATTTTCTGAGGAACTGCCAAACTGACTTCCAGAGTGGTTGTACAAGTTTGCAATCCTACCAGCAATGGAGAAGTGTTCCTCTTTCTCCACATCCTCACCAGCATCTGCTGTCACCTGAATTTTTGATTTTAGCCATTCTGACTGGTATGAGGTGGAATCTTAATATTGTTTTGATTTGCATTTCCCTGAACATTTTTTCAGGTGTTTCTCAGCCACTCGATATTCCTCAGTTGAGAATTCTTTGTTTAGCTCTGTACCCCATTTTTTAATGGGGTTATTCACTTTTCTGGAGTCCAGCTTCTTGAGTTCTTTGTAGATATTGGATATTAGTCCCCTATCAGATTTAGGATTGGTAAAAATCCTTTCCCAATCTGTTGGTGGCCCTTTTTTCTTGCTGACAGTGTCTTTTGCCTTACAGAAGCTTTGCAATTTTATGAGGTCCCATTTGTCAATTTTTGATCTTATAGCACAAGCCATTGCTGTTCTGTTTGGAAATTTTCCCCCTGTGCCTATATCTTTGAGGCTTTCCCCCAATTTCTCCTCTATAAATTTCAGTGTCTCTGGTTTTATGTGGAGGTCTTTGATCCACTTAGACTTGTGCTTTTTACAAGGAGATAAGAATGGATCAATTCACATTCTTCTGCATGATAACTGCCAGTTTTGCCAGCACCATTTGTTCAAAATGCTGTCTTTTTTCAACTGGATGATTTTGGTCCCTTGTCAAAGATTATGTGACCATAGGTGTGTGGATTCATTTCTGGGTCTTCAATTTTATTCCACTGATCTACCTGTCTGTCGCTGTACCAGTACCAGGCACTTTTTATCAGAATTGCTCTGTGGTACAGCTTAAAATGTCAGGCATGGTGATTCCCCCAGTTGTTCTTTTATTGTTAAGAATAGTTTTTGCTATCCTAGGTTTTTTATTATTCTAGATGAATTTGCAAATTGCCCTTTCTAACTCAGTGAACAATTGAGATGGAATTTTGATGGGGATTGCATTGAATCTGTAGATTGCTTTCAGCAGGAGAGCCATTTTTAGTATATTAATCCTACCAATCCATGAGCATGGGAGATCTTTCCATTTTCTGAGATCTTCTTCAATTACTTTCTTCAGTGACTTGAAGTTCTTGTTATACAGATCTTTCACTTCCTTAGTTAGAGTCACACCAAGGTATTTTATTTTGTTAGTGACTATTATGAAGAATGTTGTTTCCCTAATTTCTTTCTCAGCCCGTTTATCCTTTGTGTAGAGAAAGGCCATCAATTTGTTTTAATTAATTTTATATCCAGCTACTGCACTGAAGCTGTTTATCAGGTTTAGGAGTTCTCTGGTGGAATTTTTGGGGTCACTTATATATATTATCATATCATCTGCAAACAGTGATATTTCGACTTCTTCCTTTCTTATTTGTATCCCTTTGATCTCCTTTTGTTGTCGACTTGCTCTGGCTTGGACTTCAATTACTATATTGAATAGGTAGGGAGAAAGTGGGCAGCCTTGTCTAGTTCCTGATTTTAGTGGGATTGCTTGAAGTTTCTCTCCATTTAGTTTGATGTTGGCTACTGGTTTGCTGTAGATTGCTTTTATTATGTTTACATATGGGCCTTGAATTCCTAATCTTTCCAATACTTTTTATCATGAAAGGGTGTTGGATTTTGACAAATGCGTTCTCAGCATTTAATGAGATGATTATGTGGTTTTTGTCTTTGAGTTTGTTCATATAGTATATTAGATTGATGGATTTCTACATATTAAACCATCCATGCATTCCTGGGATGAAGCCTACTTGGTCATGATGGATGATCGTTTTGATGTATTCTTGGATTCAGTTTGGGAGGATTTTGTTGAGTATTTTCTCATTGATATTCATGAGGAAAATTGGTCTGAAGTTTTCTTTCTTTGTTGGATCTTTGTGTGGGTTAGGTTTCAGAGTAATTGTGGCTTCATAGAATGAATTGGGTATAGTACCTTCTGTTTCTATTTTGTGGAATAGTTTGAGGAGAGTTGGAATTAGGTCTTCTTTGAAGGACTGATAGAGCTCTGCACTAAACCCATCTGGTCCCGTGCTTTTTTTAGTTGGGAGACTATTAATGACTGCTTCCATTTCTTTAGAGGAAATGGGACTGTTTAGATTGTTAATATGATCCTGATTTATCTTTGGTACCTTGTATCTGTCTAGGAAGTTGTTCATTTCATCCATGTTTTCCAGTTTTGTTGAGTATAGCCTTTTGTAGTAGGATCTGATACTGTTTTGGATTTCCTCAGGATCTGTTGTTATGTCTCATTTTCCATTTCTGATTTTGTTAATTAGAATCTGTTCCTGTGCCCTCTAGTTAGTCTGGCTAAGGGTTTATCTATCTTTTTGATTTTCTCAAAGAACCAGCTAATGGTTTGGTTGATTCTTTGAATAGTTCTTTTTGTTTCTATGTGGTTGATTTCACCCCTGATTTTGATTATTTCCTGGTGTCTACTCCTCTTGGGTGAATTTGCATCCTTTAGTTTTAGAGCTTCTAGCTGTGCTGTCAGGCTGCTGGTGTATGCTCTCTCTAGTTTCTTTTTGGAGCTGCTCAAGGTTATGAATTTTCCTCTTAGGACTGCCTTCATTGTGTCCCATAAGTTTAGGTATGTTGTGGCTTCATTTTCATTAAATTCTAGAAAGTCTTTAATTTCTTTCTTTATTTCATCCTTGACCAAGGAATCATTGAGTGGAGTGTTGTTCAGTTTCTATGTGAATGTTGTCTTTTTATTATTTATGTTGTTATTGAAGATCAACTTTAGTCCATGGTGTTCAGATAGTGTGGTCCCCTCCCCCATGCCGGCTCCAACCTGGGATCAGTTCAGATCTGCTGCCATTGAGGTGGGGTCCCCTGGCTCTCCAGCTAAGCCTGGCTTCTTTTGTTGTGCTAAGCTGCATCTGTGCTTCTCTGGAATCCTGCTACCTTTCCTCGTGCCCCACCCATGTCCTGCCTCCAGCTGAGACTTCAGAATGAACCCAGTTGCACACATGAACTGGCTGTGGGTGGGGTCTACCCTCTTCTACTCTCTTTTAACCAAGAGAGTATTCTAAGTAAAATCAGACGCTTTGAATGGAATGATTTGTCTTGGCATCCATTATTTCTCTCCCACCCTAGTCTCCTTACAGTCCCAATCAGCGTTCCGGGCAACCCAGTATGTTCTGTGGGGGGACCGCGGACGGTGGACCCCAATACTTGGCGCTCTGATGTGGAACCTGGACATGGCGGAGTAAATCTGAGGGACAGCTAACTTGCGTGGAGCTCCACGAGAAGGAAGAAAAAGGAGAAGGATCTTATTGTATAAGGCACAGTAAGCACCAGGTAAGTATGCCAGTGCTGGGATGAAGACTTTGATTTAAAAAAAAAAGGTGTTGCTAGAGAGGTGCAATAGATATGGGCTAAGCTGGAACAGTACTGACCCAGTGCTGGTTTTCCTTAGAGTTGTCAGCAAAGTTGGGACTAGAAATTTCAAAATAGTTGATGGTCCGCAGTCTAGAACTGCATCAGGGGAGAGGTATAGGGGTTATATAATGGAATAAAAACTGTCAAGTTCAAGAAATGGATAAAATGAAAATAAGAGGGAAAGATTCAAGAAAAAAGGGAAATGGATTTTTGGAGCTCTCCCAGGGACTGAGAGTGACCAGGGGACACCCTGCCTGCTCTCTCTGGCCCTCTGCGGGAGAGGTTCTCTGTTGTCTTGGTGTTGTCTGTGTTCAGTGTGCCGGTCTGTCCATGTGTTAAGGTCCACGTGTCAGTTCAGGTTTCTTGTTTCGTTGTCTGAATGACTGATTGCTCTGTGTTTCATGTTGAAAAAGAAAAAAATGGTTAAAATTTTTATCTGCTGGTTTTCTATCTCTTTATTTAGTCTCAGTCTCCACAGCAGAGGTTGAGAGAGGCCCTGCGCTTTTGCCTGGGGTCAAGCAAGGCTGAGAGAGGCCCTGCACTGTAGCTAGGTGTGAGACACAGCAGGTTAGTGAGTCTACAGCTTCATAGTTCTAGGCAAGGAAGCTGAGAGCTGGTTTTTCCTAAAAATTCCTTGCAATTGAGTTCAGAAATTGACAAGGTGTTCTTTATCTTAAAATTATAGGTAGAAAAGGTAAAATTCTTTGATTGGTCTAATTTATATGACTAGTATAGCCACCTAATTTGGGTTTCTGAGTGGTCTTAAAGGTGAAAATATGCTTTGCATGTCTTGGTCATAGAATAATGGCTTATAAATTAGTCTGTATGATCAAAAAGGTGTAATATTTGTTACAGGAAAGTTGGCTTTAATTTGTTTACTCATATTGGAGCCGTTTAAATAGCAACACGTGGCATAAACAAACCCAGTAGACTGGGCCTCAAGGATGCTTCTAATTGATATAATTTTTTATGTGATCCTTATCCTAGAAAATGGTCATAGAGATAAGATTTATAACTTTGTCTCTTTAGTGAAGCATTAAAATGTGCACTGTCATGCATTCATAGGTATAAATTGGCTGCCAAGCCTCGTGGCATGACGGTGACAGTGACATTTATAGTATTGATTTTTAGATGATAAATTGTTTTAAGATTGGGTTTTGCTTTCTCAAAGTTGTAGAAATATTCTAACGTTGCAAAGGAAACTTAAAATTATGATTAAAAGTTTGCCAGCATTTTATTGGCGGCAGCCTGCAGTTTGATTGCAAATTTAAGATTCTTAACTCACCCATATATTGTTAATTAAGATCATTACAGGAGTAATTATGAGAGCCCTAGTACAGCTCTCTGCAGCCACACAGCCATTCAAAGCTGAGAACATCCTGCTGGCTTTTCTTTTGTTTCACAAACCGAGACTAAGGAAGCTCTCACACCTCACACACCCTCCCTTCCTCCAGGGAAAATTCCTCCTAGCTAAACTGCAATTTTCAGACCCACCCAGGTGTTATTAATTAAGGTCTAAATTTAAGATTTATGAAAGGTCAAGCGGTCTGTAGAACTTATAAAAGCATTACAGGCTGGCTTGCCTACTTCATATAAAATTATTGTGGATTGGAAAGTTTTTTATTAGCTAATGCCTCTAAAGAAAAGTTTATTTCAGATCCTTGCGCTCATACAATGAGCTTTAAAGTACTGGGAAGTAACTGTTGCTCTGAAGAGAATATTCAGATGCAATATTTAGGGTTTTAGTTGTAGTTGGAAATTGTGGTACAGAAAATCTTAGAAAGAAAAATTGATCTGCTTCAAAATTTTATTTTCAAAAGCTTCTAGGAGATTTTATTTGGCTAAGACCTCACTTAGAGTCTTAAGATGACTCAAACCTTTGTTGGGTGTCATCTGGAAAGACACAAATTAATTGGTAAAGAACAAAAGACTTTACAGAAAGTAAAGAAAGCTTTAATAATTGTTATCAATTATAATCCATGGTAATTGAATACTAGCTACTTATTTTAGTTATGGTTATTGAATGTGCCCACAGCTATTCTTTGGCAATAGAAAACATTATTGTAATATCATCTTTTCTTACCTCAAAGTAAAGTTTGAACATCCTATTAAGGCTGCTGTGGTGCTAATTAAGAATTGTAAGATAAATTTATATATTCTAGAAAAGCTATAACAAAAATTTTGTCTTAAAAACCCGACAAAATGTCTGTTCCTTATTCCAAAGAGCAATTAAGTTGGTTATTGCAAAATATTGATATGTAGCTTATTGCAGGCCATCATTTTAAATAAAGTTGATGATCATCATCCTAAGGATAAGTTAAAAAAATTATTTTGTGCATGCTTTTATACCCTCCAAAAATTCATGCATGCATTCATCCCATTGTCTGTATTTAAAAACAGCCCTTCTATGGGAGAAAAGTATACGTGAATTGGAGCATATGTTTATCCTTTTGAATTTCCTCCTGCTTCAGCACAGATAATTAAATTGTGTGCTATAAATGGTGTTTTAAAATGTTAAATAATAAAACTTTAATTTGTATATTAATAGTTTCTCTATATATATCAGAGCTTACAATTGCTAAAATTATTTGACCCTCAGATATTATTAATTTTCAAATTTGCAATTGTTTTAGCATGTACAAGTCATAAGAAAAAATGCTGTTCTTTTACATTTAAGGATTTGTCCTAGATTGCCTGGACAAGACCTCTTAAAGCAATGCCCTGTTAGATTTATATTCCAGGTAGATTATAGACCTTGTACTAGAATAATTGGCCATATAATCTCATTCTTTACATCATCAAAATAGCAATGGCTTAAGATAATGCTTTGATATTTTACAGAATGTGCATGTTAAATTGTAAAAATTTGTTCTTAGTGTCCTCAGCTTTTACTTGTTTCTACATAATGATATCAATTCTTGAGAACGTACACTTAATCAGTTGTTGCAATTGGATACTCTTATTTCTTATAAATAAATAAATAATTAAATAAAATGTGCACATGTGATTTAAACTTTTCAAGCTTTCTAGTTACAACTACTCTTCAGGAGAAACAACTAAAAGTGTCATTGCCTATGCTAAGAAATCTTTTATGTGCTTGGTGTTCCAAATCAGGTTTATACAAATATTGGAACTAGCTTTAACAGTCAAGTAATTGAAATGTTTTGTCAACAATTAATATTACCCATATTACTGAGAATTTTTATAATTCTCAAAGACAAAGAGTTGTTAAGCATGCTCATCACACTCTGAAAAATTGGCTTTTAAAACAAAACAGGGGCAGTTAGCCCCCCCCACCACCACCAAGGCCACCAAAAGCATATCTTACTTTTGTTTTATTTTTTTAAACTTCTAGCAAACTGATGCTAAGGGTCAGTCTGCAGTGGATTGCCATTGGCATGCAGTTACTTCCAGCTTTTATGACATAGTAAAATGGTGGGACCTTAACTAATAAATGGAACGGTCCAGACCCTGTAGTAATTTGGGGAAGAGGTTCTGTCTGCATATTCTCACAAGAAGAAGACAGAGTGCAATGGCTGCCAGAAAGACTGATTCACTAAGTGGACACAGAACCTGAATCTTCCAGTAAGTATGATTCCTGCCCTGAGGATGACTGAAAACCCTTTTCAGCCATGAGAGCTGACTGGGAGCCCAACCCTCATTTCAGAGAATACACAGTCACTGTGAATTCTCAAAGTCACCTCCCCCACATCGGGAGGTCAGAGCCTAAGCTTGATCATTGCTAATTTGCAACTGAATAAGAGTACCTGGACATTCTTCCAAAATAAGTTTTTATCCTATTGTGTTTCAAATGTTTTTGACTTTGTTTTCCAAGCAGGTCTGTCTTTCTCTACAGCCTGGTTCCAGCAAGCATGCAGGTCACTTCCAAGAGGCACAGGCAGCAGATTTCCAGCTTTATGAAAAAGCCATGGAATATATATTTGTGGCCTTAGTCTGAATTGGGGAATTAGGTGTGTGATGAGGGCCATCAGCCTATGACAGGCAACCAGATCTTGTAATTATATCATTCTAAAACAGAGGTATATGCCAAGAGGCCATGGGTTGTTAATATTACACCACAGAGCCATGTTTGTGAAAAATATTCACAAACAAGCTGCATGTATTCTCAATGATGGAAATGAATAGTTTGGGAGGATCTGAGAATAATCCTAAAACATTGTGCGGTCACCAGCTACCATAACTCCCAGGCAGGACTATAGAGCATAAATAAATTTTATGCCTCAGTCCCGCTTAATTTTATTATATAAGTAAGGAGGAAATGTGGTCCCCTCCCCCATGCCGGCTCCAGGCTGGGATCAGTTCAGACCTGCTGCCCTTGAGGCAGGGGAGGGGGGCCCCCTGGCTCTCCAGCTATGCCTGTCTTCTTTTGTTGTGCTAAGCTGCATCTGCACTTCTCAGGATTCCACTACCTGTCCCAGTGCCCCACCCATGTCCTGCCTCCAGCTAAAACTTCAGAATGAACCCTGGTGCACACTTGAACTGGCTGTGGGCGGGATCTATCCTTTTCTACTCTCTTTTAACCAAGAGAGAATTCTAAGTAAAATCGGATGCTTTGAATGGAGTGATTCGTCTTGGCTTCCATTATTTCTCTCCCACCCTAATCTCATTACAGCCCCAGGCAGTGTTCCAGGGAACCCAGTCTGTTTTGTGGGGGGACTGCGGATGGTGGACCCCAACAAGATAGGATGCATAGGATAATTTAAATATTTTTTTTTATCTATGGAGGCCTGTTTTGTGACCAATTATATGGTCAATTTTGGAAGAGTTACCATGTGGTGCTGAGAAGAAGTTATATCCTTTTGTTTTAGGATAAAATGTTATGTAGATATCTATTAAATCCATTTGTTTCTGTTTAGTTTCCATTTCCAGGATCTGTCCATTGGTGAGAGTGGGGTATTGAAGTCTCCCACTATTATTGTGTGAGGTTGAAAGAGTAGTACGTAACCAAAGACAAAATAGAGTCCCTTGTGTCAGGGGGGAAAGTGAACCTTTAAAATAAAAATACTGGCAAGCCTTTCCTGGAACAATCACAGAATAGCCAACGCCCTCTGAATATCTCTGTAGAATGTCTCAATGCCCCAGGAGGTTGCCTAAGGTAGCACATGACTTAATTGTTAGGTAGAT
>LR750011.1:296342-375041 GCA_902729485.2 Mus minutoides
AATTTTCGAGCCACGAGGTCGACCCCCCTGTCCCCTGCGTGGGATACGGGTCGTCCCGGAGCTCCGATTAAAAATCCTCATGCTTTTTGCATCAAGATAGGTCTCGTGATTCGTGGGGTGCACGAACAACCCGTGTTTGAAATAGGGGTATTTCTGGTTGGATCTTACAAGGTGCAATGTGTGCTTTGAGCTTTACTACAGTTTCTTTAATGAATGTGTCTGCCCTTGTATTCAGAGCATAGATATTCAGAATTGAGTGTTCATCTTGATTGATTTTACCTTGATGAGTATGAAGTGCCCCTCCTTGTCTTTTTTTGATAACTTTGGGTTGAAAGTCATTTTTATTTGTTATTAGAATGGCTACTCCAGCTTGTTTCTTCGGACCATTTGTTTGGAAAATTGTTTTCCAGCCTTTTACCCTAAGGCAGTGTCTGTCTTTTTCTCTGACATGGGTTTCCTGTAAGCAGCAAAATGTTGGGTCCTGTTTGTGTAGCCAGTCTATTAGTCTATGTCTTTTTATTGGGGAATTGAGTCCATTGATGTTAAGATAAATTAAAGAAAAGTAATTGTTGCTTCCTGTTATTTTTGTTGTTAAAGTTGGGATTCTGTTCTTGGGGCTATCTTCTTTTAGGATTGTTGAAGGATTGCTTTTTTGTTTTTTTCTAGGGTGTAGTTTCCACCCTTGTGTTGGTGGTTTCCCTTCATTATCCTTTGAAGGGCTGGATTAGTGGAAAGATATTGTGTGACTTTGGTTTTATCATGGAATACTTTGATTTCTCCATCTATGGTAATTGAGAGTTTTGCTGGGTATAGTAGCCTGCACTGGCATTTGTTTTCTCTTGGGGTCTGTATAATATCTGTCCAGGATCTTCTGGCTTTCATAGTCTCTGGTGAGAAGTCTGGAGTAATTCTAATAGGCCTGCCTTTATATGTTTTCCTTACTGCTTTTAATATTCTGTCTTTATTTAGTGCATTTGTTGTTCTGATTATTATGTGTCTGGAGGAATTTCTTTTCTGGTCCATTCTATTTGGAGTTCTGTAGGCTTCTTTTATGTTTATGGGCATCTCTTTCTTTAGGTTTGGGAAGTTTTCTTCTATTATTTTGTTGAAGATATTTGCTGGCTCTTTAAGTTGAAAAATCTTCATTCTCATCTACTCCTATTATACGTAGGTTTGGTCTTCTCATTGTGTCCTGGATTTCTTGGATGTTTTGAGTTAGGATCTTTTTGTATTTTGCATTTTCTTTGACTGTTGTGTCCATGTTCTCTATGGAATCTTCTGCACCTGAGATTCTCTCTTCCATCTCTTGTATTCTGTTGCTGATGCTCACATCTATGGTTCCTGATTTCTTTCCTAGTTTTTTCTATCTCCAAAGTTGTCTCACTTTGGGTTTTCTTTATTGTTTCTACTTCCCTTTTTAGGTCCTAGATGGTTTTGTTTAATTCCATTACCTGTTTGGTTGTGTTTTCCTGTAGTTCTTTAAGGGATTTTTATGTTTCCTCTTTAAGGGCTTTTACCTCTTTAACAGTGTTCTCCTGTATTTCTTTAAGTGAGTTATTAATGTCCTTGTTAATGCCCTCTACCAGCACCAGGAGATATGATTTTAAATCTGAGTCTTGCTTTTCGGGTGTGTTGGGGTATCCAGGACTGGCTGAGGTGGGAGTGTTGGGTTCTAATGAAGGTGAGTGGTCTTGGTTTCTGTTATTAAGATTCTTACGTTTGCCTTTCACCATCTGGTAAACTCTGGAGTTGGTTATTATGGCTTTCTCTGGTTGGACCTTGTTCCTCCTGTGATTCTGTTAGCCTCTGTCAGTAGTTCTGGGAGTCTAGATCTCTCCTGAGTATCAATGGTCTGAGTAGTCTCTGCAGGCAAGCTCTTCTCCTCAAGCTCTCAAGGGAAGGTGCACCAAGGTCTGGCTAAAGATGAATGCCCGATATAGGCCTTGTCCCAGAAGATGTGTTGCCTCAGTGGCCTGTACACTCACTTGCACAGACTGGTCTCTGAGGGACCCAGGACCCATGTTGGCTCCCTTCGGAGCTCAGGCAGGCAAAGCCCTCCTGGGCAGATACCTCTCCCCAGTCAGGGAAGTTGACCAGATATCTGGAACCTGAAACTAGTTCTGCCCTAGAAGCTGTGTTGCTTTTGCCTGTCCAAGAAGTTGTGTTGCTTCTGCAGTCCGCACTCTCACCTGTTCAGACTGGTGTCTGAGCGACCTGGGACCCATGATGGTTCCCTCACAAGTTCTGGCAGGGAAAGCCTGCCAGAGCAGACACCTATCCTCAGGCAGGGAGGATGCCCAGATGTCTAGAGCCTGAAGCTGTGTCTGTCCCAGAAGCTTTGTTGCTTAGCAGTCTGCTCACTCACCCTTTGCAATCTGTGAGCTGACTTGAGCAGACTGGTCACTGAATGACCTGGGACCCAAGTTGGCTCCCTCACCAGCTCAGGCAAGCAAAGCCCTCCTGGGCAGACACCTCTCCTCAGGCAGAGAGGGTGCCTGAATGTCTAGAGCCTGAAACTGGGTCTGTCCCAGAAGCTGTGTTGCAAAGAACTTTCTTAATCTGATGAAGATGTTGCAAAACTAAACCAAGCAGTCACTATCTCTAATGAAAAAGTATTTAGAAAATTCTCCAATAAGTTTAGAAGAAAGGGAACATCTATTCACGTAGCACATAGAGGACTGTACAGTGGAGGGTCTAGCTGCTTCATTTCACATGTTCATGTTTGTCAGCTTTTTGTTACTGGTTGGTACAGATATCCAAGAAAGTCCCTTAAAAGGTTTTCTCTGCCTCAGAGTTTTGTAAATTTCAGTCAGTGACTAGCTGGCCTGTTACTTTGGAGCAGTTAGTGAGGCTGCATATCAGAACAAACCTTTAAGAAGGGCAGGTATACAGTAGGTCGTCTTCTCTTCTCTTCTCTTCTCTTCTCTTCTCTTCTCTTCTCTTCTCTTCTCTTCTCTTCTCTTCTCTTCTCTTTTTCTTTTCTATTTTCTTTCCTTTTCTTATTTCGTTTGATTACCTTTCTTTTTAAAAATCTTTTTATTGTTTCTTTGTGATCTTCATTAACAACATGCACCCCAGTCCTGCTCAATTCACTGTCCCCCCCATATTCTGCCCTTTATTCTTGTAACCTCCTTGCCTAAACACACACACACACACACACACACACACACACACACACACACACACCTCAAAAGTATAGAAAACATCTTATTGTGGAAGCTGTATTGTGTCACAGTGTGTCCTACAGTACACTTCTCTGTCCACACATTTTCACATACAAATGTTCATTTCAGTGAGTATTGAATTGATCTGGTTCATGGTCTTAGGCTCCTGTGACACCATCAGTATTAGATGCTCACCAGGACTCTTCCCAGTCATCCTGTTGCTCCTCTGTGCAATGGAGATCCTGCAGCTTTAGATCAGCAGGACTGACCTTTTCAGGTGTCCCAACCATTTGCAGATAATATAGATGTTGGGGCAACTCAGAGACCTGAATCTAGACCAAGTTGATTTACAGGTTCAGTGTAGTCCAAGTCAATGTAATATTTTTCTTTTAATGGAAACTATATATACTGATTATAATCTTAGTTTGAAAGTATAAAACACTTAACTTAGCTGAGATCTTCAGTAAAAATCAATACAGATAGTCATGATATCAAGACTCACTCTTAAGATCTCATGAGGACATTGCATAGGCACAGACTAGAGGAACAAGACAGAGATTTTGGAAACAATTTCCATCTATATTTAAGGTTCTATATAAAAGCAAAGACACTGAGTTACTGGGGATGTGGACTTGTCAGTAACTTTTGTACCTTCAGTAACATGAATTCCAGGTGGATTATAGTTATATAGATGAAAGACCAAATCAGTAATTATAAGATTATGAAGCTTAGACAGCAGTACAAGAAGATATCTTCATATTGATGGGACTTCTTAAAGTGAAATATGAATCACCAATTCTAAAGCAGTGTTACAGATTTGACTTCAGTGAAATTAGGAAGTTGCAATCATCAAAAACATCTAGGAAGCAAGTAGAAAGGTAAGGCAGGACATGGGAGATACCTGTGACAACCACCTACAGATGACAAAGCTCATGTCCAGACCGAGGGGATATCTCCTGAGACCTATATGAAGTACACAGCCCATCTGAAACTAGTTTCTTTTAAAAACAAAAATTAGGTCTTCAAATATATGAAAACATGCTTAACTTCATTGGTATATTAGTCAGGATTCTCTAGAGTAACAGCTTATAGAATGAATCTCATTATATAGACAGAAAGGGGATTTATTAGAATGACTTACAGGCTACAGTCCAGCTAACCCAACAGTGGCTTACTGTGAATGGAAAGTCCAAGAATCCAGTAGATTATCAGTTCATGAGGCTAGATGTCTCAGCTGGTCTTCAATATATGCTAGAATCCTGAAGAAGTAGGCTCTTCTACCAATGAAGAAATGGATGGGCTAGTTAGGCAAGGGCCAACAGGTAAAGACCGGCAGTCACTGGGTCTAGTTTGGGCTTCTGAAACTGCAAAAGCCACCTCCAGTGACACACTTTGTCCAACAAGGCAACACACTCTCCAACAAAGTCATACCTTGTAATCTCTTCCAAATAGTGACCACTTCCTAATGGTTAAGCATTTAAATATTTGAGTCTATGGGGAACATCCTATTCAAACCACCACAATTGATAATCTGAAATGCAAATGAAAGTAAAAAATAATCAACACTACTAGTGGAGTGTTTAATGTAAATGAAGGAAAGATGTTTGCATAAAGTCAGCATTTTTGGAAATAAAGTTGTTTATTATTGAGATGTTGGCTATTTTAAATCAATCATATGATATGTAAGTATCATTAAGTATAATGAATGTATTTTTTTTTTTTTTTTTTTTTTTTTTTTTTTTTTGCCCTATCAGAGGGAAATTGCACATGGGCCTGCTGCCTCTGGAGCAGGCATGCCTCAGCTCCCTCTGGAGTCTGCTTTCTCTGCAAGTCTGGTGTGCTCTAGGGTACCGCCAACCCAGCGCAGGGCCAAGACTGCAGATATGAATGTATTTTCAATTGAACTTTTTATTTTTAAATATTATTTTATCTAGAAAGTATAGCAATAATTTTCTATTAAGACTTCAAAATAAATATGGCATACAACCAAAAAGAAATGAAGAAGAAACCAAGCAATACAAATGTTGTGCAGGAAATGGCCTCCCAGGTGCTCTTAAATTTCTGTTAGAAAATGTGAATTTATACACTACTAACAATAGGCTGGAAAAACTGAAAATATGTGTCCCTTGACAGCTTTCTACATTTTATATCTACTTAAAAGTTTGTGCTAAATAGTATAATGTCACATGTCAAAAGAGGTTCTTAGAGCATTATCAAAAGTTGCTCACATTGGAAATACCCACACACCAACCTGTAACAGAATAAATAAGTGATCCTTATAGGGAGTATCTATTTATCTATCTATCTATCTATCATCTATCTATCATCTATCACATATATATGAATATATATATCTTTACAGGGATAAATGTACATGATATACATATATCATAAAACTACATTCTCCAATGTAGATGAGCCTCAAGATTCTCTAGTTGCCCAGGAATAAACAGGCTTAGACCACATACAGTCTTTCAAGGTGCACCAAGAGGAGACATGCTCTGTGATCCCATTTCTACAACCTAAAACATCTTATTTACTTAGGATTCCCAGAACTTAATGTCATTACATTGTGAACAAAGAGAAGAGGATCACTAGGGGTCCTTTTATGTCCTGAGAATGTTGTATTTCAGAACACAGGCATTATCAGTACTTTATAATTATACATTTGCTTATCCATAAAGGGAACATGACAGTCAGCCTTTTGGGACAAATAATAAATTTATAACCTCAAGAAATATCCAACGGAGGTGCACTTAAATACTTAGTATTCATAATTCTGATATTCATAATATCAGAAACTTGGGTCCTGCTGAACTTCTAGTCATGTTTTTATGACAAGTGTTGGAGACAGAACAAGTTTTAATGGAATTTGTTGACAATGACAATCTGCTACATCAGATTTTGCAGAAAATGTGAGCCAATTTCTTTTATTATTACCATATGGAATGTGAAACTAAAAGTCAAGATTTTTCTGAATGTACTCCATTTTCAGTATATGCCTCCAGGCAGTTAATAGGGGGCCAAGGTAAAGATTAAAAAAAAAAAAAAAAAAAAACCCAACAAAAATCACTCCCAACAGCAACCTTTTCCCCCAGCTCCACTTGGTGGCGCTAAGCTAACGTCGAATGCAGGTCCTTCTCTGATAAGTTATTATGCTTTCACTTTATACAGTCCTAGGGAATTTTAAAGGTGTGTTAAGGTTTAGGACTTTAGACATATTCGGTAGGGAAAAGGGTTCAAAACTCTTAAAGAATTTGTGAAAATTTGTGAAAATTACAAAGAATGTACTCTAACTCTAGGACCAGTCAAGCTTTCATGTCTTCTTGCTTTGTGTTTCTTTGATGACTTTTATGAGCCCTAGGGAGATAAATAATTTTGTATGCAAGGTATTGGGTACTTTATGGAAACACAAACCAAAAAATTTCAATGGAATTATAGTGTGTGAGGGATTGGACAAGACACGTTTTGCAGCACAGTCCTTCGAACAGATAGAGAATGCCTTTGATCCAGGCATCTAGCCCGGATGCAGTTCTGCGGCCGAGGACTAGGGGTGACAGTAGCATAGATGCTGCTTTCTTTCTTGGAAGAAGCTCCCTTGCTATGTCCAGGCTGGTCTCGAACTCTAGATATTTCTGCTCCAGGCTTTCATGGCTAGGGTGGCCTGAACAGAATGAGGCATTTTTCTAGGGTTTTTCAGCAGTGAGCAAAGGCAAGAGATTCTAGACTAGGAGGGGTGGAATGTAGGAATACAGAAGAGTCTCTAGGATCCCTTTGCTAACAGTGGGAGGCATCAAAGTCTTCTGTTTCCACAATACACAGCATGTTTATTCTGTTTATGAAGATGATGGTATATTGTACACCCATAAATGCATCAAGATTATCTCGTTCTTTTTTTTTTAAAGTTTAGTCTAAGCCAGACGTGGTGGTCCATGCCTTTAATCCCAGCACTTGGGAGGCAGAGGCAGGTGGATTTCTGAGTTCGAGGCCAGCCTGGTCTACAGAGTGAGTTCCAGGACAGCCAAGGCTACACAGAGAAACCCTGTTTCTAAAACAAAACACAAACAAAAAAAACAACAAAAAGTTTCGTCTAAAATTATGTGTATGTGCATGTCTGTATGGGGCATTAGCACTTTTCTGTAGTTCCTTTACATGCCAAAAGAAGGTGTCAGATGCCCTAGAACTGGATTGTAGGGAGCCTCAAGATATAGGTGCTGGAAACTAGACTTAGGTCTTTAAAAAGCACTTTTTAAAAAAAATCACTGAGCTGTCTTCCCAGCCCCAAGATCATCACATCTTAAATCAGACATCATAGCAGGACATGGGGGCACACGTCTTTAATCCCAGAATTTAGAAGGAGGAGGATCTCTGTCAGTTCAAGGCCAGCTTCATTTACATAGCAAGTTCCAGGACAGCCAGGATTACATAAAGAGACCTTGTGTGGTGGTTGAATGAAAAGAGCCCCGATAGAATCATAGAGGGAAGCATTACTGGAGGTGTGTTCTTGTTGGAGTAGGTGTGCCCTTATTGGAGGACGTGTGTCACTAGGGCGTGGACTTTGGGGGTTCAGAAGCTCAAGCCAGGCCCATTATCACTTTGTCTTATTGTAGAATTCTCAGCTCCTTCTCCAGCCCCTTGTCTGCCCCCATGCCACCATGTTCTTCTCTGTGAGAACAATGAATTAAACCACTGAGGCGTAAGCCAGCCCCATGAAATGTTTTCCTTTATAAGTGTTGCTGTGGTCATGCTAATGTTTCACAGTAATAAACCCTAACTAAGACACCTTGTCTGGAAAAAATAAAATGAAGCAAAATAAAATAAAATCTGATGCAAAAATGAAATAGGCAATGTATGTGATTTTAAATTCCAATGCTGTAAGTTTTATGCCAGTGCTCCACAGTGCTTCATACTGACTTTCTCCTTTGTGAAGGTTCACAGGCTCTGCCCACCTATTTCAGATGGTAGTTACTTTTCTCAAGAATGGGGGAAAAATAAAAATCTTTAAGCAGTGCTGAACCATCTTAAGCAATATCAGTGGTCTGTCCATTTTTAAATCCTGCCCATAAGAAACAAAAAGAAATATATTGTCCTTATGAGAATTAAAAAAATAATTAGATATAGACAAAAACTCTCTCACATAAAACGTGGTTCTTTTTATAGGCTTATCCTGGTGTTTCTTGAACAGGCATCACTGAATGCTGAAATCAATATTAAATCTAACCTTAACTCATCCAGGAAGTAGTCTGTGAGCTAAATTTGTATTTCATGTAAATTTTATAAAATAGAGTAATAAGAAATCATCACAGTGTGTATTTCTTAAAATTCAACAAAATGCAATTGAAAAGCTATGAATCGAAGATTTTCCATCTTTAATGGTACTCTCCTGATGCAGAAACATCCTTGCAGACAAAATGAAAGATTGCCTTTGTAATATACTTCTTCTACACATCTAAAATAAAAACCAATTTTATTAGACTAGAACATAGAAGAGTTGCTAAGACCTCATATTTCTTTTTGACCAGGTCTAAAGAGGAAAATATTTTCATGTTTGACTCAAAATGTATTTTCTCTCCATACCTTTTTTTTTTTAATAATGCACACAGGACAAAAGTCAGGCACTGAGTCTATAACCTGAAATTTGAATTTCTGTGTCAAAATTGAAAGATTGAATAAATTGCTCAGACTGAGTTTAGTGCACAAAGTATTGTCTTGATTTGGTTGTTCATGTCTATCCCAGTGCTTGGACAGTGGTAGTTACACTGTGAAGCAAGCTCTGAGGGATGAGCTGGCCACCAGACACGGCTTTCTCTGGAGTCCCACACCTACCTCCTTCCTGAGGTAGCTTTCTTAGTACTGGTCTCCATTATTACTCATCAACTGGGGACTAAATATTCAAATGTACAAGTTGATAGTGCTATTCTCATTTAAACCACCACATTCCTCTCACTGACCCCTATAGGGTTGTAGCCATATCATAATACAAAATACATTTAGTCCAACTTCAAAAGTCCCCATAATCTATAAAAGTATCAATCCTTCTTAAAAGTCTATAAAGTCCATAGCCTCTTCTGAGATTGAAGGCAGTCTCAGACTGTAACCCCTTAGAAAATCAAATTCAAATTCAAAAAGCAGATCACATACTTCCAGCATACATCAGTAGAGAATATATATTACCAGTCCAAAGAGGAGGGAAGCCAGCCCAGTGAGGAGATACTGGACCATAGCCAGAATGAAACCCAGCAGAGACCACTCCAAACTGCAGTTCTATCTATGTCTGATGTCAATGGGTTTAGCTGAGCCTTCCCTTTCAGCTTTACTGTCTGTAGCACACCACTTTCTCTTGGGCTGGCTCAATACCTTGTATGTAGTTTTCCTTGGCAGGTATCTTACTGGCATCTCCAAAATATGGGGGTCTCCAATGGAATCCAGGTGTCACCTTTATAGTTTCATGCAATGGCTTCTCTGTTGTTGATGATTTCTTTTGTGAATTAATTTTTTCTTTAATTATTTGGGAGTTTAGCTGGGTGAGGTCTTGCCCTGGGGGTACCACTCCCTTTATTCCATGTTGAATCAGATATTTCTCTAACTTTTTTATCTCCTTGAGCACAGGAGCAGGAAGATACATACATACATACATACATACATACATACATACATACATACATCCCAAGAATCTCTTGAAAGAGGAGGCAAAAGGAGACCAGGAGCCTTCCTACCTGTCCCCAACCCACATAACCCTTCTATGCCACTGTGTGTGTGTGTCACTGTGGATATGGGCTTAAAAACCCTTATCCATATATATATATATATATATATATATATATATATATATATATATATATATATATATATCACTAATAGCCACATGATACTGTCAATACTAGCCTGTCTTGAAATCTCTTTCACTAATGATGTTAATTGAAAATCTATCAATTCAGTCTCAGGCAAATCCTTATGACAATGGAAAAGCAGTCAGATTCTTTGCCAAAATATCACAAGAATTGTCTTTAGGCCAGCGAATAATATATTTTCCCCTTGAAACCTCTTAATTTCTATCTTCATCCGGTTTTTATTTGGTAGTCAGTTGAGCTTTCATGAATTGTATTATTTCTTCCATTTCTATGTTGATGTGTAGCTTTCATCCATGAGGGGCAGATAGGATACAGGCATTATTTCAATTTTTAAAAGTATCTATGAAACTTCCTTTGTGTACTAATATACAATCAATTTTGAAGACAGTGCCATGAGGTGTTAAAAATATATATTTTTAAGTGTTTTGGTGGAAAGTCCATTTGATTTATGATTTTATTTAACTCTTGTATTTATCTGTTTAGTTTTTGTTTGAATGACCTGTCTATTGGCAAGAGTCAGGTATTGAAGTCACCCACTATCAGTATGTGGGCATCAATATGTGATTAAAGCTGTATTAGTGTTTCTTTTATGAACTTGCATTCCCTTTTGTTTGGTGCATGAATACTTAGAATTGCAATATCATCTTGGTGGATTTTTTTCTTTTAATGAGTACATAGTGTTCTTCGCTATGATTGCTTTCTGCTTGAGGTCTGTTTTATTAGACGTTAAAATGGATGCACAATGTGCTTCTTTTTTTTTTTTCTTAGAGAACAACATTAATTTGGGGCTTATAGGTTCAAAAGTTCAGTCCATTATCATCAAGGCAGGAGCATATCAGCATCCAGGTGGGCATGGCACAGGAGGAGCTGCAAGTTCTACATCTTCATCTGAAAGTTGCTAGCAGAATACTGACTTCCATGCAGCTACGATACGGGTCTTTAAGCCCATATCCACAGTGACACACACACAGTGGCATAGAAGGGTTATGTGGGTTGGGGGCAGGTAGGAAGGCTCCTGGTCTCCTTTTGCCTCCTCTTTCAAGAGATTCTTGGTATGTATGTATGTATGTATGTATGTATGTATGTATGTATGTATGTATCTTCCTGCTTTAGCTCCGCCTGCTCCATCCCCACAAAGAGCGCATCAGATCTCATTACAAATGGTTGTGAGCCACCGCGTGGTTTCTGGAAATTGAACTTAGGACCTCTAGAAGAGCACACAGTGCTCTTAACCACTGAGCCATCTCTCCATCTCTCTCTTGGTATTTTTTAAACAAAATCTATGTTTAATTTTTACCAATGAAGACCTGGAAAGCTAGATGATATTATAAAAGTCTGCTAGCCCAGAGAGGCAGAGAAAGCACCCACATGACTTTCCTCTTCAGCTAATGTACCAAAAAGAAGCTCTCCTCCATGCTGTCTCAAAACCCCTTCAAACTAAACCTCTTTCCCCTCTACTTCCTGTGCAGGAAATATTAAAAAAAGAAATAGCCAACACATTCCAGCATTATGCAGCACTGGCAACTCTCTTGTCTGCAGCTCCTCCCAGGAGAGAGGAATTATTGGGTGCCACCTGTTGCAGGAAATATTAAAAAGAAGGCCCGTGCATTCCTGAGCTTGTCTCGGCAACTCTCTGCACTGTGGGGCCTGGCTGCCCATACAGCGGCAGGCAATGGCCGACCTGTTTTTATCTCTTGCAGACTCTGACTCAGGGCTCCAAAATCTCCCCATCCAGCTTGATAAGTTCTTTTTTAAAAATTATTTTATTTTATTTTTATTTTTTTATTAGATATTTTCTTTATTTACATTTCAAATATTATCCCATTTCCTAGTTTCTTCTCCAAAATTCCCCTGTCCTCTCTCCCCTTCCCCTGATCCCCAACTCACCCACTCCCACTTCCTGGCCCTGGTATTCCCCTATACTGGAGCATAGAACCTTGACAGGATCAAGGGCCTCTCCTCCCATTGATGACTGACTAGACTATCCTCTTCTACATATTCATCTAGAGCCATGAGTCTCTCCATGTGTTTTCTTTGATTGGTGGTATAGTTCCAGGGAGCTCTGGGGTACTGATTAGCGCATATTGTTGTTCTTCCTATGGGGCTGCAACCCCTTCAGCTTCTTAGGTCCTTTCTCTAGCTCTTTCATTGGGGACCTTGTGCTCTGTCCAATGGATGACTGTGAGCATCCACTTCTGTATTAGTCAGGCACTGGCAGAGCCTCTCAAGAGATAGCTATATTAGGTTCCTATCAGCAAGCTCTTGTTGGCATCTGCAATAGTGTCTGGGTTGGTGGTTGTTTATGGGATAGATCCCCGGGTGGGACAGTTTCTGGATGCTCATTCCTTCTGTCTCTGCTCCGAACTTTGTCTCTGTAACTCCTTCCATGGGAATTTTGTTTCCCCTTCTAAGAAGGATCGAAGTATCCACACTTGGTCTTCCTTCTTCTTGAGTTTCTTGTGTTTTGCAAATTGTATCTTGGGTATTCTGAGCTTCTGGGCTAATATCCACTTATCAGTGAGTGTATCATGTGTGTTCTTTTGTGATTGGGTTACCTCACTTAGGATGATATCCTCCATATCCATCCATTTGCCTAGGAATTTCATAAATTCATTGTTTTTAATAGCTGAGTAGAACTCCATTGTGTAAATGTACCACATTTCCTGTATCCATTTCTCTGTTGAGGGACATCTGTGTTCTTTCCAGCTTCTGGCTATTATAAAAAAGGCTGCTATGAACATAGTGGAGCATGTGTCCTTATTACAAGTTGGAGCATCTTCTGGGTATATGCCCAGGAGAGTTATTGCTGGGTTTTCTGGTAGTACTATGTCCAGTTTTCTGAGAAACCGTCAAACTGATTTCCAGAGTGGTTGTACAAGCTTGCAATCTCTCCAGCAATGGAGGACTGTTCCTCTTTCTCCACATCCTCAACTGGCAGGTCACTACCATACCAACCCCATGCTTCAAATCCCCTTTGGCCTTTTGTGGTGCACCTCAGGCAAACCCACGTTTCACTGCCCCCCCCCCTTTTTTTAACCCTTCTCTCTTGAACCTGGGCAAGTGAAGGGAAACACATCACAAACTTAGTTCAGAAATGACGTTAACTCAATTGCTGGGCGCAGCAACTAAAATCCTAATCTTATAAGGCTTCTTAAATCTAAATCCTACATTGGCAAACCCTGACAGATCTACCATAGTACCACAGAGACACTCACACCTACATCTTGACCTCTTGATATCCCTGTCTAAAAGGACCTAACTCTTTCCTGCTTCCTCTCTTCCTCTGACCAACCTGGAAGTTCCTCCTACTTGCCCAATGATTGGCTCCTTTATTCATTAGGGGATTGGTTCACAAGAAGTCACATGGGTATGTAGCCTCTCCCAGGAGAGCAGAATTAGCATCAAAATACAAAAAGCACCAGGCTTATCCAAACACATCTGTATCTTTCCATCCTCCTGATTTTGTCTTATTCTGTTTTTTTTTCCTATGTTCATTCCATGTCAACTTGTTGCTAGCTTTGCCTCTTGACTTGTGGTTGACTTTATTTAATCCTGTTTACAATATTCAAGCAGTATGCTCTTGCATTAAAAGTACGTGCTAGGGCTGAGCACACCACAACTAGTAACAGACATTTCCAGCAAACAACATGATCTCACTTATCTGTGACCAAATAACCTGCAACATTCCCCCCTTTTTGTCTAAATAAAAGGGAAGATTTTTAACTCTCATCACAGTAAAACTATTTACAATAATGAAGCTATTTCTGTTGAGCTTTCACAACATTCATCTTGTTTGTATTTGGCAGTTCAGAATTTTTGAGTTCAAAGTTCTGTAAAATGTTCATGTCAAGTCTCATATGAACTCAGCAATTTGAATGCCCTGAGCAGTATGTGGTCCGGAGTTTATATTAGGGTGGTGTTTGACATCTCAGTGGCAATCCTGGTTAGGTAGGACATAGTCAACGCAAAGGTGTCCACTTTTGTACAGAACCTAGTGGCGGAAGGAGTATGGGATAGTTTTTTCCAGTGGTTAGTGTTACCACAATCCAGGTGGATTCATCACTGTGGGGCCCCATCATCTTCTTAGAGACATCAAAGGTTACTAATAATGGGAAGTCCAAGAATCTAATAGTTTCTCAGTCCCACAAGGTTAGGTGTTTCCTTATGTGGAAGCTTATGGCCTTCCACATAAGCTGAAATCCTGAAGAAGTAGATTCTAACAGATATGCCAGCAAGTGCTGTTTTTCCTCAAGATGCATGAGGTTTGGGAAGGTTCAGAGGTCAGTTCATTATCATCATGGTGGGAGTATGGCAACATCTAGTCAGGCCTGGTGCAGGCAGAGCTGAGAGTTCTACATCTTCATCTGAATTCTCCTAGCAGAATCCTCCACAACGTCCTTCTTCTTTGCTTGGAACGCTTTTTCCCATCATTTTACCCTGAAGTGATGGCCATCCTTGGTGATGGGGCATATTTCTGGATGCAGCAGGACGATGGGTAGTCATTTTGAACACAATTTGTTGGTCTTTATTTTTATTAGAGAACTGAGATTATTGATTTGAGTTATTAATGAGCAGCATCAATTAATTTCAGTTATTTTATTGTTGCAGTGTTGGGTGTTTTCCTTTTCTTTGGCTTCACTGTTCTGGGATTATTTATTCCTTGTGTCCTCTTTTGTGCAATTAACCTTCTAGTGCCCTCTGGATTAGTGAACAGAAACTGTTTTAAACTTGTTTTTATTGTGAAATGTTATTCTTTCTTTTTCAATGCTGATTGCTAGCTTGGGTGGACATATTAGTCTGGTCTGGCCTCTGTGGTTTCTTAGAGCTTGTGTAACAGCAGTCTACTTCCTTCCGGCTTTCATTGAAAACTCAGGTATTAGTCTAAAGGGTCTATCTTTATTTGTGATTAGGTCTTTTTGCCCTGTAGCTTTTACTATTTTTTTTTAACGGTTCTGTACATTTAGTGTTTTGCATGTTGAGAATTTCTTTTATGGTTCTGTATAGTGTTCTGTATGCCTTTCATACTACCATAGGCATCCCTTTCTTAGGTTGGGAAAATTTTCTTCTTTGATTTTCTTAAAAATAGTTCCTATGAGTTGGTAGATTTTCTCAGTGGGTAAATATATATGCCCCCAAGCTTGATGAGCTGAGTTTGATCTCTGGAAACCACATAATGGAAATAATTGATTACCTAAGTTGTCTTCTGACTGTTACACATGCATCACAGGTAGGAGTACTTCTATATATATACACACATAATAATTTAATAATAATAGATAATTATAAAAATAATTTTAAGTGAGGAAAATTTGTATATGAGTCATGCTATGCAGATTCTTTTTTTTTTTTAGATAGAATTTCACATATACTTGAGGTTGACCTCAGGATTCTACTGCTTATGCCTACCAAGTGCTGAAATTGCAGGTGAGCCACCAGGGCAGGCTATGACATACTAGGGATGGACCCCTGGGTTGTAAATGCTGGCAAACATTCTAACTTGGCTACATCCCTAGCAGTTTCTTTTTGAGACAGAATCTCACTGTGGCACAAACTATATAGAATTTTCTAACAGGACCTTTTGCTACAGATATTGTAGTTATAACATAACTAGGAGGCCCAGGAATCTCTCCATGGAGGTGGCATAAGTGGGTGTGAGCAAATGGGACCCTACCATAGACCCAAACCGGAAACCCCCGGATTCAAAGATCTTCCTAAACTTGGTCGCACCCGGGACGCTTTAGCATGCCAAAATGGCCAACTCTTTTTTTTTTTTTTCTACTCATGTCAATATTCTTGAACTTTTTTTTTTTTTTTTCACATTGAAGTTAGAGGCATGATCCTCTACGGTCTTGATTTTTAACATTTATTGCAGAACTATATATGAGTGGGCAAATGCTGTGCCCACTCAGTGATAATTTTCATAATGTCAACCTAGATGCCTTGGGTGCTCTACTCAGTGTCTTGTGGTTATGGTTCCAGTTGGGCTGGTAGAGATGAGTGCTATTCCTGGCCCTCATGAAAGTGTTGAACACAATTATTTCTGGTGCTTTGTGAGATACTTCGTTTGTTTGCACATTGAATCTATAGTCTTCTGAATGTTCTAGAGAATCACCTCAGATCTCTCTTTTCTAGGGAGCTGTGAACACTGCTTCTCTTTGTCCTTCAAGATCCATCTCATGACCAGCAAGAACCCTAGGTCCCTCACTTTTCCTCTTACCTTTCCTACTTTCTGTCACTCTATCAAGTCTCCTAATAGAGCAATTGTGGGATGATATTATTTGTTTCCTGTTTCTCATAGATAATTGTTCTTTGTTGCCTGACTCCTGTGCCTTTCATTTTTCTTGTTTCATTTTCTTGTTCCATTTTGGCTATTTCAAGTGGAGGGTAAATTCTGTCCCTGTTTTCTTTTGGTACCAAGCCCAAAATACTCTGATTAAATGATAATGGAACAATTGTATACCTTTCTGTCACATCTCATATTAGCACACAAATTCAGTGTGACTGTTTACATGTTTCTGAACTTAATTCAGTTTTTCCCAATTTAGTCATGTTATTTCACTTATGTTTATATTTATAAAGATGTGGAGACTTTTGCTGGTTATATTCAATGTGACAAGCACTGAGCCTTGTCTAGTACAATAATAAAATAGTAATATAATCAAACAAAAAATGAAGAATCATGCTTGAGTGGGTCTCAGAGAAAGTTAGCAAATGTTGGTGGGAATTGGAGAAGATGGAATTTGTGTGTCCTATTGGTTGAATGTAAGGCAGTAGATCCACTTGTGACATAGTAAAGGCTCCTCAAAACCAAACATAGACTATGTTGTGATAATTTTTTTCCCTTTACTTTCCTTCTCTCTCTCTCTTTCTTTCTTTCTTTCTTTCTTTCTTTCTTTCTTTCTTTCTTTCTTTCTTCCTTCCTTCCTTCCTTCCTTCCTTTCTTTCTTTCTTTCTTTCTTTCTTTCTTTCTTTCTTTCCCCCTCTCCCTCCCTCCTTCCCTTCCCTTCCCTTCCCTTCCCTTCCCTTCCCTTCCATTCCCTCTGCTTCTCCTTCTCCTTCTCCTTCTCCTTCCTTCCTTCCTTCCTTCCTTCCTTCCTTCCTTCCTTCCTTCCTTCCTTCCTTCCTTCCTTTTGTTTTTGTTTTTGAGACAAGGTTTCTCTGTATAACCCTTGCTGTCCTGGAAGTCTCTGTATAGCCCTCGCTGTCCTGGAAGTCACTGTGTAGACCCTGCTGGCCACCTACCTCTGCCTCCCAAGTGCTGGGATTAAAGGCGTGCACCACCACTGCCCTGCTTGGATATAATTTTAAAAATGAAATCACCACAGGAAAAAGAAGTCTACTTTCTTATATTAATTGCAGTATGAATCACAAAAGGAAGTTACACAGGCAACAGATGAATGCATCAAGAAGATTTTATATTTGTAAACAACAAAATGTTATTTCTTCAAATGATACAAAGTTTCAGTTAGGTAGGGATTGATTTGGGGCAGAGACTGAGGGAATGACAAACCAACCACTGGCCCATCTTAAGACCCACCCCATGGGAGAGAACCAACACCCAACTCTATTAGTGATACTCTGCTATGCTTCCAGACAGGATCCTAGAGAGGCTCCACCCAGCAGCTGATGGAAACAGATGCAGAGACCCACAGCCAAACATCAAATAGAACACAGGGAGTATTGTGGAAGAATGGGGCATAGAATTGAGTGAGCTGGGGGGTTGCTCAAGGACAACACAAGAAGATCTGCAGAATCAAGTGACCTGGGCTCATGGGCGTGCATAGAGATTGAACCTCCACCCAAAGAATATGCAGAGGCTGGGCCTATGCCTCCTACACATTTGTAGTAGATGTGCAGCTTGGTCTGCAGTGATCCCCTAACAATTGAAGTGGGGGCCGTTTCTGACTCTGTTGCTTGCCACTGGATTCCCTTCCCATAATTGGGACTACTTTGTTGGCCTCAGTGGAAGAGGATGTACCTACTCTTGCTGTGACTTGATGTCCCAGAGGAGGATGATACCCACGGGAGACTTCCCCTTCTCTGAGGAGGGGTTTGTGATGGTGAGAGTCAGAGCAGGGCTATGACAGGGGTGTAAAGTGAATAAATAAATTACCAGGAAAGTGATCTATAATATTTCAAGACAAGACAGTTGCTAATAAAGTACTGTATACAAAAAAATACAAATAGGTTTCAAAATATTCTCACCAAAAATATGTGACTCTGACATTGCAAAAACGCAATGACAGACATGTTAAAGAGATTTAATTATTCATTCATACACATAAATTACAATATTGTATCCATAAAGAGATACAACAAATACTTGTCAGGTCAGAATAAAAAAGAGAAAGAAAGAATCAAGTCCCAGTGAAACATGGCATGCGAAGTATTTGTGTTTAGGGTGTGAATGTCTCTGAGGTGATAGGTGAGCAGATCTCTGCCCTGCTGCTCCTTGCTGGAGAGAGGCAGCAGGCATGGAGATGGCTCAGGCAGGCAACATTGTGTTGAGATTTTTTCTGCATACTCATCCTCAGGTCAATTCTTTCATTGAGCCACACAAGCTCTGTCAATCTGCTTTGCATAACCTAGCTAAAATGTGTGTTGTTGGAAACCTTGTCAATACAACCCAGGAGACCCAGCTAAGGCCTGCAGAGACATTAAAGGCTGACAGAGCAGAACAGTATTATTATTATTATTATTATTATTATTATTATTATTATTATTATTATTATTTTTGAGATCACCGGATTCAAATTTTTTCTACTATTAGTCCTTTCAAAACACCTTGCATTCATGATGTGTGTAAGTCTGCAGTGTATGTGATGATATACAAGGGAAATATTTTAGCATAGCAAAATGAGTATGACAGAAATGTACATGTGAACAAATATCTAGACAGTCAAAATATACATTTTTTATTGTGTTTTGTTTTAACAGAGAAGGAGACTGAGGCCCCAAGAAGTTAAGTAAAGTAGATAGAAAGTTAGTGATCACTATGCAGGGTGGTGGTGGCACACATGGGAGGCAGAGGCAGGTAGGTCTCTGAGTTTGAGGCCATTGTGGTCTACACAGCAAGTTCCAGGGCAACCAAAGCTACACAAAGACACCCTTGGGGAAGCTTTCTGGTATATTTTGTTTCACATTTCTAAGAAGCAGTCATCCGGGCATTCCTTCCTAAGTGAGGGATGGAGCAAGGACACTCAATGGAGGCATGAGATGGAGTCCACCACTCCCCTCTCTTATTGTAACCACTTAACAGATATCCATAAGCCAAATAAGAATTTCAACTATTACTGGCACCTTCTCAACACCATCTCTGTTGCCCACAGCAAAGACCACCATCATGTGGCTCCTTCAGTTGGAAAAAACACACAAGAAAAACTGAAACCTGCTAGAAGTGTCCAAACCCATTCACAGTGCATGTCTAAATAAGGATATGCACACAACTGTGTGGTAGCAAGGCTCGTAGACACACACCATCTTAATACATTTTTTTAGGAAACAAGTTTTCCATTTGTATACTGATTTGGTTCTTCCATGAAAAGAGATTGAATAGTTTCCCCATAATTATTAGAGGTTCTGAACACACCTATAACAAATGTTGACAATAGAAAACTGACACGAGGTGCATGAAAAAAGAACACAGGAGTATGCAGTCTGGATGCAGTGGGCCAACCTGGTTCTCCACAAATTAACCTTGTTCATGCATTCCATTCTGACAGCAGGATTTATAGGGATGCCTTTAAGCTGTCGAGCAAACCTGCTGTGCACTTGACTCAGCCTTTCCTAGTTAAAAGGTGGATTAGGCAAATGGATGGACCTGGAGGCCATCATCCTGAGTGAAGTAACCCATTCACAAAAGAACTCACATAACATGTACTCACTGATATGTGGATATTAGCCCAGAAACCTAGACTACCCAAGAAACAATTTAATAAACACATGATACTCAAGAAGAAGGAAGGTCAAAATGAGGACACGTCACCCCTTCCTAGAATTAAGNAAAAAAAAAAAGGTGGATTAGGGAACTGGCAACTGGTTTTCCTTTTCTCTTTTATGGTGTTGCTTTTCTACTGACTTCTCTCCTTCTCTTCTCCCCCCTTTATGTAGCAGACACATGACAGATGATTGAGGATTATTGCTCAGGGAAGTTTATGACTATAAAGCATTTGTATATGAGTAACACTAAATACTTAGCAGGTTGTATTTATATATTCATGCATATATATAATATATATTATATATGCATATATGACACAATAATAACTAATGAAAATAGTGAATGAATTTGAGAAGGCATTGAGAAGGCTGAGAAAAGAGATAGGAAGGAGATGATGTAAATACACTATACATATATGAAAATTTAAAGAAAATAAAAAATAATATTGTTGGCATTTTGACAGATATAGGTTCAGTTCCTATGAGAAAATCTGAAGTTGCAAATGACCTGAAACTTGAAATTTTTTGACCATTAACATGGCAGCTGAAGAGGAAAATTCCAAGTCTTGAAAATTTGTATTATTAGAAAAATTTAAAAGTTATTGCATACAACTTTAGTATTTTGTGCAACAGTTTCCTTCGAAATCAAGACCTTCCACCCTATAGGAAAACTCCTTAAGCAGAAGCTTAGAATAGCTTCAGGAAGTTGCTAAAAGTGACCAGATCTACTAGGCCCCTCCCTGCCAAAGTAAGCAACAGACACTGAGAGTCAGAAAGACTCAGAAAGAGCAAATGAAGTTGAGCTGGAAAGAACTGGAACAGCTGCCAGGAGGAAGCCAAACCAGCTAAGTTGCTTGGAAGAGAACCTGGAAAGGACATATCCTAACTTGTTGAGCTGCCTGTAGGCTGTGCAGTGTGTTCTGTTTCCAGCCTGTGAGCTGTCACATTTGCTGGGGTAGGTTTTGTTGATGGAGCTGTCTTTGAGTTATTTCTGCTCCTGTAAGAAATCCCTCAGCCATATTCCTGTAAGTTACTTCAATAAAACTCGTTTGTCAACGTGTTGGACATTGGTGGTACTCATGCTTTGGTCTGTTGTGGGATTCCTATTCTGGGGTGTAGATGTGTGCTGTTTTTCTCCAGAATGATGTTTTTTTTTTTTTAGACACAAGTATGCATACATTATGCATACATGAAAGATAAGCACATTTTTGTGTTTTTAATATCTCTATATCTATCTGACTGTCTATCTATCTATCTATCTATCTATCTATCTATCTATCTATCTATCTTTCTATTCCTAAAGTCCAAAAAGTAAGATTAAAAAAAAAAAAGGCACTTTTGGTCCCAAGCATTTCAGACCAGTGACATTCAGTCTGTATTTGAAAACTGAGGAATTGAAGGAATAGACACTGGGGTTCATACTGGAACTGCATGGCCGTTGTCCTCCTTGCATTGGGGTCGCTGTGGCAGGAATGTTTTAGCCATGGTGAAGAGTAAGGAATGAGCAGATAGAAACAAGCATGGAGAGTCCTGATGCATAATGCGCTGGGACAAAATCCACAGGCACTACCCAAATGGTCTCTGTTAATGTTCTTTCCCTATGAGGATGATGGGTTCAAGGAGGTTTAGTAACTTGGGTGTAGTCTAACAAGAGTCTCAATCTATGATCTTTTCCACAAAGTTATACTTTGAGCACTGTGACTTACTGACAACTGGAATGGAGGGGAATCATTCATAATATACATATTTTAGTAGATTTACAAAACAGTAGGTTTTATGATATTTTATATGAATCTATGTATGTAAATTACCCATCCCCATTCATATATATGACACATATGCACATATATGCTTATATAATAGCTAAGTGTAGATTCTACATATGGGAAAGAACATGGGATATTTTCTTTTTCTCTCCAGTTGCCCATTCCTCTTCTATTCCTCCCTCTCATCCCTTTGGCCACTTTCCCTTCACATATAGTCTTTCTTCCATTTTCATGTCCTATGTGTATACACTTCTACAATTTACATTCTTCATATGAGAGAGAACTCATGACACCTGTCTTCCTGGGTGTTTCTGATGTCATATGGTATGTGATCTAGCAGTTCTATTATTGTCTTGCAGATGATGTTATTTCGGCTCTCTTTATGGTTGAGTAGGACTCTGTTGTGTTTAATGACATGTGCATTTTTTAAAAAAAATTCTGCTGATATATTGATAGACTGATTTCCTGCTTTGGTTATCATGAATAGTCAACAGCAAGCATGGACATGTAAGCATGTCTAAGGTATGTTGACTTAAATTACTGTATTTACTCAGGAGCAGTACAGTTGTTTCATAATACAGTTCTATTTTAGTTCTTTGAGTCATGTCCATACTAATTTCCAAGTGCTGTGCTAATATACATTCCTACCAGCTGTGTATAAGGTTCCTTTTCATTACATCTTCATCCTCATTTGTTGCTATACTTTTAAAATGTATTAGTTATTGAGGATTTCATATGATCTTTTTGATCATATTTAACTCCCTCCAGTCCTCCAAGATACACAGTCCTTTCTCTACATGCCCTGCTCTTTGTTTAGTTACTTTTCTTTATGACAACCATTTTGACCAAATTAACTAGAATCTCAATGAAGTTTTAATTTGCATTTACTTTGATAGCTAATGATATGGGACACATTTCCACATATTGGATGGTTCTCTTTCTTCTTTTGAAAATTGTCTATTCGATTCCTTTGCTTATTTATGGGTTAATTGATTTTTTTATGCTATTTAATTTTGAATTATTTTTGTATTCTAGATATTAATCCCCTGTCAGATTGAGAAAAACACTCTCATTCTGTATTCTGCTTTTTGACTTTTCTGATGTAAATTTCTTACAATCTCATTTGTCAACTTTGCTGTTGTTTCTTGAGCTATTGGCATATATGTGAAAAAGCCACTAGCTATGCCTACACTATAAAGTTTCTCATGTTTCTTCTAGAAGTTTCAATGTTTCAAATCTTCCACTAAGGTGGGTTTTTATTTTTTTCTATTTTGACTTGATTTTTGTACAGGGTCAGGAATGGATCTGGCTTCATTCTTGTACATGTGGTAATTAGTTTTACAGGTGACATTTGCTGAAGCAGCTGTCCTTTCAGTAGTGTCCTTTTCTTTGAATAAGCACCATGCTCTTTTTGTCACCATCACTCTGCTCTGAGACTGGACACTGTGGTGCTTCAGGATGGTTACTTCTGTTAGAACAACTTTGTCTCTTCAGAATATTGTGTGTCCACAGTTTTTTAATCTTTATTTTCGATTCTGCTACTTTATTGAAAGTGTTTATCAGATCCAAGACTACTCTGGGTGGACTGTTTATAGTATTTTAAGTGTAGCCTTATCTTATCTGCAAGTAAGATTATTTTATTTCAATTGCTATTTGTAATCCCTTTCTTTCTTCTTGGCTTTTCCTTGTTGTAATGTAGTTAAGTATTGTGTTAAATGAGTGTGGAGAGAATGAACACACCCAACTAATTTTTGATTATAGAAGAAATAGTTTTAGGTTTTCCTAATTTATTATAATATTGGCTATAGTTTTTTTACATACATATTTAATTGTGTTGTTTATTATGTCTATTTCCAAAGTTTTCAGTTTTTTATCTGATTTAGGAAAAGACAAAGCAAAACAAACAAACAAAAAGCAATTACTGAATATCTACTCCATCATCTCGCAGGTAGAGTGTTATATGCTGGTAAATTGCTACTCACTCCTTAAAATTAAATGTTGTTAAAATTTTTCATCAATTTTCTATACCAGCTGAGATAATCATGTAATTCCTATTCTTAGTTTATTAATATGGTATATTATACATTTTTTGCTTACATATGCTGAGCCACATTTGCATGCTTACATCTAAAGCAAATTGATCATGGTGCGTATGTTAGATAGGTCTATTGCCATGACCAAAAGCCACTTGAGGAGGAACAGGTTTATTTGGCTTACATATCCTGACTTACTGTAAGAAGTCAAGGCAGAAAATCTAGGCAATAACCTAGAGGCAGGCACTGAAAGAGAAGCCATGGAAGAAGACTGCCCACAGACTTGCTTCACCTAGCATACTCAGTTTGCTTTCTTATATTTACCAGAAACATGTGCCCATGGACGGGCCCTTGCACATCAATCAGTAATCAAGAAACTATCCCAGTCTTTTTCACAATCCAATTTGACAGGTTCAGTTCCCCAACAGACATTGTCTATTCCTAGATAACTGTGTAGCTTCCATGAAGTTGCAAAAACAAACAAAAAAACCAAACTAATACTGTGTGTGTATTTATATCTATATTTGTCAGATATAGATATCCTTATGCTGGCAATGTGCTGACATCACAGAACAAGTTTAATGGTATTCTCTCCCTTTTGCCAGAATAGTTCAATGTGTTAGTTCATTCCAATCTTACAGCATTTAGGGGTCAATCCACCTGGTACTATATATTTTTGTGATATATAGTACTGCTTTAATATTGTTTTCTTTTTTGCGTTGTTATTTGTTTTTGTTTACATCTTTTTTTCTTTTTCCAATATTTTTATTAGTTATTTTCTTCATTTACATTTCAAATGCTATCCTGAAAATCCCCTATACCCTGCCCCCATGCTCGCCTACCCACCCAATCCCACTTCTTGGCCCTGGCATTCTCCTGTACCCGGGCATATAAAGTTTGCAAGACCAAGGGGCTTCTCTTCCCAATGATGGCCAACTAGGCCATCTTCTGCTACATATGCAGCTAGAGACCTGAACTCTTGGGGTCCTGGTTAGTTCATATTATTGTTCCACCTATAGGGTTGCAGACCCTTTAAGCTCCTTGGGTACTTTCTTTAGCTCCTCCATTGGGGGCTCTGTATTCCATCCAATAGCTGACTGTGAGCATCAACTTCTGTGTTTGCCAGGCAGTGGCATAGCCTCACAAGAGACAGCTATATCAGGGTCTTTTCAGAAAAATCTTTCTGGCATATGCAATAGTGTCTGGGTTTGGTGCCTGATTATGGGATGGATGCTGGGTGGGACAGTTTCTGGATGGTCCATCTTTTTGTCTCAGCTCCAAACTTTATCTCTGTAACTCCTTCCATGGGTGTTTTGTTCCCAATTCTAAGAATGGGCAAAGTGTTCACACTTTGGTCTTCATTCTTCTTAAGTTTCATGTGGTTTGTCAATTGTATCTTGGCTATTCGAAGTTTCTGGGCTAATATCCACTAATCAGCAAGTGCATATCATGTGAGTTCTTCTTTGATTGGTTACCTCATCAGGTAACCCTCCAGATCCACCCATTTTCCTAAGAATTTCATAAATTCATTGTTTTTAATAGCTGAGTAGTACTCCATTGTGTAAATGTACCACATTTTCTGTATGCATTCCTCTGTTGAGGGACATCTGGGTTCTTTCAAGCTTCTGGCTATTATAAATAAGGCTGCTATGAACATAGTGGAGCATGTGTTCTTATTACATGTTGGAGCATCTTCTGAGTATATGCTCAGGAGAGGTACTGCTGGATCTTCCGGTAGTACTATGTCCAATTTTCTGAGGAACCACCAGACTGATTTCCAGAGTGGTTGTACAAGCTTGCAATCCAACCAGCAATGGAAGAGTGTTCCTCTTTCTCCACATCCTTGCCAGCATCTGATGTCACCTTAATTTTTGATCTTAGCCAATCTGACTGGTGTGAGGTGGAATTTCAAGGCTGTTTTGATTTGCATTTCCCTGATGATTAAGGATGTTTAACATTTTTTCAGGTGCTTCTCAGCCATTCGATATTCCTCAGTTGAGAATTCTTTGTTTAGCTCTCTACCCCATTTTTAAAAATGGGGTTATTTGATTTTCTGGAGTCCATCTTCTTGAGTTCTTTATATATATTGGATATTAGTCCCTTATTGGATATATATTGGATATTAGTCCCTTATTGGATTTAGGATTGGTAAAGATCCTTTCCCAGTCTGTTGGTGGCTTTTTTGTCTTCTTGACAGTGTCTTTTGCCTTATAGAATCTTTGCAATTTTATGAGATTCATTTGTTGATTCTCAATCTTCAGCACATTGCTGTTTTATTCAGGAATTTTTCCCCAGTGCCCATATCTTCGAGGGTTTCCCCCACTTTCTCTTCTATAAGTTTCAGTGTCTCTGGTTTTATGTGGTGTTCCTTGATCCACTTAGACTTGACCTTAGTACAAGGAGATATGAATCAATCAATTTGCATTCTTCTACATGATAACCACCAGTTGTGCCAACACCATTTGTTGAAAATTGCTGCATCCACTCCAGTAGTGACAAGCGCAACAGGCCCCAAAACCTGGGTGCTGTCCGGAGGTGAAAAGTTCACAGAAACTTAGTCTCCTGGAATCATGGCATCCTGTATAATGAATGCTCCAATGTCCTTGCTTTAGGTGGTAGACGGATCTGTGTGCTTTCCCTTAATATTGCATTATTATAAGTGCCTCTATTTGACATATAGCTAAGTTAGATTCTAGGCAGTCCTTGATCTGACCCTGGGCATCGATAGCTAGGTCACTGCCCTACACAGGAATTTACCATTAACTAGGAAGAAGGAAGTTTGTAATCTAAGAAGAAACCAGAGTAGATACTTAGAACTATAGATAGCTGAGTTACACTCATATACAAGTATTTACAATGGCCTAGGGGGAAGGTGGACTATACAATACACTAGAATAGGCACTATGGCAAGGGCACGAAGCCCTTGCCCCTGGCTTCTAAGGTTAAGTGAACCTTAGGTGGAGGTGTTTTTAGATCCCAGTTGTTAACATTGAATTTTATCCCAGTTGATTCCTGCCAGTCCTTTCATGTTTGCATTTCTCTGTTTTGTGTAAGAATCCAGTGACCTCATTGTACCTCGCCAGTGTGTCACCTAACTTTGCTGTTTTCTTCTGTATAAAAAGTTTGATGCTCGATTTCACAAATTACATTCCGATCCAGCACACTCCCCTGTGTTAAGTCTGTTTGTAACCTCAATTCCCGCCGACTCTATGTCCATCTGCCAGAACCCCTGGTTCCCACAGATTGAGGGGGGTTGACTAGGCCCAGTCCGTGCCAGAAAATGCTGTCTTTTTTCCACTGGATGGTTTTAGCTCCTTTGTCAAAGATCAAGTGACCATAGGTGTGTGGGTTCATTTCTGGGTCTTCAATTCTATTCCATTGGCCTACCCGTCTGTCACTATACCAGTACCATTCCGTTTTTTATCACAATTGCTCTATAGTACAGCTTTAGGTCAGGCCTGGTGATTCCACCAGAGATTCTTTTATCATTGAGAATAGTTTTTGCTATCCTAAGTTTTTTGTTATTCCAGATGAATTTGCAAATTGCCCTTTCTAATTCGTTGAAGAATTGAGTTAGAATTTTGATGAGGATTGCATTGAATCTGTAGATTGCTTTCGATAATTGGTTGCATCTTGATTTAATTTTAGCAAGTCATATGTATGTAGGAATTTATCCATTTTTTTAGGCTTTCCCATTTATAATACAGGTTTTCAAAGAATTCTGCAATGATACTCTGGATTTAATTGGAATCTGTTGTAATGTGACTTTCCACTTCTAATTTACAACTTGGATACATTTTCTCCTTCTTTGGGTTAGTTTGAATAGCAGCTTCTCCATATTCTTTATGTTTTTGAAGAAACAAGGGGTCTGCAAACCTATAAGAGGAACAACAATATGAACTAACCAGAACTCCCAGAGTTTGTGTCTCTAGCTGCATATGTAACAGAAGATGACCTAGTTGGCCATCAGTGGGAAGAGAGGCCCCTTGGTATTGCAAACTTTATATGCTCCAGTACAGGGGAATGCCAGGGCCAAGAATTGGGAGTGGGTGGGTAGTGGAGCAGGGTGGGGGGAAGGTAGAGGGAACTTTCAGGATAGCATTTGAAATGTAAATTACAAAAATATCTAATAATAATAAAAAAGAAACAAGTGTTTGTTTCATTGTTTTTCTGTACTGCTCTTTTAGATTCCATTTCACTAATTTCTTCTCTGATTCCTCTTATATCCTCACATATTTTAATTTTGTGTTTGGCTTGGTCTTTCTAGACCTTGAGGTACACCATTAAGTTATTTTTTGGAAATTTGTTCTGAAGTAGCTATGGCTAAAAACCTTCCTTGTAGAACTGCCTCCAGTGTATCTCAGAGACTGTGGTAGCTTGTGTCTTCATTTTCACTTATTACAGAAATTAAAAAAAAATTGTTATGTATTTTCAGTGACTCACAGATCATTCAAGAGTGTCCTTTACAGACTCATGGAGAGTTATTTCTCTTTCTATTTATTTCTAGTTTTATTTTACTAGGATATGCTAAATTAAAGGAATTACCCAATTCTTCTGTTAAGACTTACTTTATGTCCTAAAATGTGATCCATTTAGGACATGCTCCTTAGGCTGCTGAAAAGAACCTGTCCTCTGCAGTTTTGCAATGCAGCATTCTACAGATGTCTGCCAAGTCTATTTGACCCATAGTGTATTTTAAGTCTTGGATCTTCATTGAATTTTCTTGTCTGTATGATGTATCCACTGGTTGGAGTTGGGTAGTGAGGTCACCTACTACTCTTGCACTTGAACTTACTTGTCACTTTATGTCAAGGAGCACTTGTTTTTAAGAAATTGAGTGATCCAGTTTTCAGTGTGTGCATTTACAATTATGTTTTCATGATGCCTTGTTCCCCGCTGCAACATTTCTTCCTACTAATTTTGGTTTGAAATCTGCTTTGTCAGATCTAATATAGTCGCTCTTGATTGGCTTTGGTTCCCATCTACTTAATAACTTGACTTCCATACCCTGCTTATCCTTCTCTGTGTGTTTTTGCTGGTGAGACGATTTGTAGTTAACAAATAGTTGGACCTTGTTTTTTATACTTTAATGATATAGTCTGTCTTTTAGATTATTATACCTTTACATTTAAGATTATTATAGAGAAGAATTTCTCTATTCCTGTAATTTTGATGTTTGCTTTCTCCTTGGTCCAACTATACTTCATTCTTTCTTCCTATTTATGTTTATTACTTACTGAACTATGTATGATTGATGCTCTTGTCTTTATGTTTTATCTATTTTGTTCATGAAAATTCATCCTTTCCATGTCCTCATGATGGAGACTATCTTTATTCCTCCTCTATGTGCAGAATTCTTTTAAATATCTTCTGTAATTATAGCTTGGTAGTCATGATTTGTTACAGTTTGTGCTCATTTTGAAATACCTTTATTTCTTTGAGAGTTAACTTTCCTTTTAGGCAGAAAAAGGAACTGCTAGTGTTTGCTTTTCCTTATACTTTTCTTCAGGATTTTCTCCAGATGAGTCTGACTTTACCTATGAACATGTTGCCATACACAGTGAATTCTCATATTCTCTGCCACATATTCAGTGATGGTGGGAAATGTGTGTGGGATGTGGTATAATTGTAAAGAAATACAATTGGTTGGTTCTGAGGAACATTGCAAAGATGGAAAAGCATTAAAATCACCCTAATCTCATATTCGATGACAGTTCACTACTGGCAGAATGTTCATTGAGTAGAGCCATTTTTCATCAGTAGCCTTACTTAGGAAATGTGTTTAAATGATTTTACTATTGACAATCAAAAACCCAGTGCAGTAGATAAGTAGTCTTGGTCAAAGTCCTGATTTTGACAAGCTTCAGTCCATGAGAACATGAACTATAAAATCAACTTTCCTTCTGGTTATCTGATTATCTCACACATTTTGTCATGGTGGCAGAAAGCTAACAGGAACATGTATCAAAATGCCTATCTGTACAAATAGGCTAATGTTGGTAGGTGCTCAATATTCACATGCAGGGGGGTTAAAAATTGAAGTTTCATTCCAAATCCCCTAGACTGCTATTTTTTCTTATAAGTAAACCATGACTAAAGTCATCTCTGTGTTTTATCTTTTAATGAAATATTTGTTTCAACATGTACAATTGCCCCAACACATTATTTAGTGAATTTTATTTTATTCTGCTTTTCCAAATTCAGATACAAGAGGTATTTTTTATCACTAATCTTGTATCATGTGTCTTTGATTTATTTTGAATGACCATATATTCACACTACCCCCCTCCCCCAAATGAGGAGACCTTCCTACATATGGATGGTCCCATAGAACCAGTAGATGCACTGTCACAGTTGTTCATTCCTCATGGTCACTCTCCATTTCATCACAATGTTTATAGTGCATGAGTCAAGTGAAACTTCCCAGGAGAGAGAATGAGTTTTTGACATGTATGAGTAAGACTAAAATTTTGAATTTCACTTAAAACATCTGCTATGGGGCCAGTGTGAGAACCTGTTAAAATCACAGCTTTATATCTCACCAGCAAGCAGACTGACACAGCTCATCTCACCAGTGAACAGGCACAGGAATACTGCAGTTTTCTCATGTGTAATACTAGATACAACGTTCTTTTCAGACTGAGCATATCACTGACTATATAGGCCAAGGATATGACTTCGCTGTATCAAAGAAATCCACTGTGTCGTGCTTATGTGCACTTTTCATATCAGTGAAGGTATGTAGTAAATGATCTATCCATCAACAGATGAATGTGTATGTATGTGTGTGTGTATTTATGTTTCCAGCACATTTTTACTCAGAGTTTTTTCTGAAAGGTTCTAATTTCTGTTTCTTCACTTTACATATGAAACATACCTACCTCTCTGCCCACTTTCACTAGGCCTGCAGCACCAGAAACATACAGGTTAGATTCCCCCATTCCCCTGCTTGATGAATCCTTTGGGGTACCCAACAGTTACTCTGAGCCATGCAGCGCTCCCTGAGTTCCATTGTCTAACTCAACACTGTCCACTGCTGGCCTGCTGTACCAGAAACATTCAGGGACAAACAGATGATTAAAAGCCAGCTTAAGAACACAATCAACAAAACCCAGGGTAATATGGCATCTTTAGAGCACAGCTATCCTGCCACAGCAAGCTCTGGATATCCTACCAGAACAGAAGCACAAGAAAATGACATTAAATCAATTCTTATAAAGATGACAGAGGCCTCTAAAGAGGAAACAAATAAATCCCTTAAAGAAATACAGTAAAATACAATTAAAAAGGAAGGAAATGAGTAAAACTGTTCAAGACCTTAAACTGAAAATAGACACAATAAAGAAGATATAAACTAAGAGAATCCTGGAAATAGAAAACATAAGAAAGAGAACAAAAACAACAAAGACAAGCATCACCAACATAATACAAGAGATGGAAGAGAGAATCTCAGGCATAGAAGATACAATAGAAGAAATTGATACTTCAGTCAAAGAAAATGTAAAATATAAAAATTCCTGGCACAAAACATCCAGGAAATCAGGATACTATAAAAAGGCAGAACATAAGAATAATAGGAATATAAGAAGATAAAGAGTCTAAGGTCCAAGGGCCAGGAAATATTTTCAACAAAATCATAGAAGAAAATATTACAAACCTAAAGAATGAGATGTCTATAAACATACAAGAAGCTTACAAAACAGCAATAGATTGGACCGGAAAAGAAAATCCTCCACATAAAATCAAAGGAACAACAAAAAAAGAATATTAAAAGCTGTAAGTAACATACAAAGGCAGGCCTATCAGAATTACACCTGACTTCTCAACAAAGACTGGAAAAGCAAGAATAGCCTAGACAGATGTCTTGCAGATTCGAAGAAACCACAGTTGCCAACGTAAGCTATTATATTCAGCAAAACTCCCAATCCCCATAGATGGAGAAAACAAGATATCCCAAGACAAAACAAATTTAAACAATATCTATTAAAAAATTGAGCCCTATAGAAAATACTAGAAGGAAAACTCCAATGCAAGGGGGTTAACTACACACAAGAAAATTCAGGAAATAAATAATTGCACAAAAGCAAACACAAAATAAGGGAAACACACACACACACACACACACACACACACACACACACACACACACACACAAACACAGAAACACCACTAACATCAAAATAACAGGAATTAGAAATTGTTGGTACTTAAAACATTAATGATCTCAATTCCCCAATAAAAAGACAAAGGCTAACAAAATGGATGGAAAAACAGGATCTGCCTTTCTGTTGTATATAAGAGATGTGTCTTAGCAACAAAGATAAGTATTACCTCAGAGCAAAGGGATGGAAAAAAGTTTTCCAAGCAAATGGATCCAAGAAGCAAGCTGGAGGAACCATTCTAATATCTAATCAATAGACTTTCAACCAAACTTAATGAAAAAAGATGGGGAAGGACACTTTCACACTTACCAAAGGGGAAAAAAATCAACCAACATGACATCTCAATTTTGAACATCTAAGTCCCAAATGCAAGGTTACCCACATTTATAAAAGAAATATTACTAGAACTTAAATAACACATTGAACACCATATATTAATAGTGAGAAAATTCAATACCCTACTCTCACCAATTGACAGGTCATTGAGACAGAACTAAACAGAGAAATAATAAAACTAACAAACTCTATGACTCAAATGGACCTAAAATATATCTACAGAACATTTCACCCAAATATAAAGGTTATATTTTCTTCTCAGCACCTCATAGAACCTTCTCCAAAATTGACCATATAGTTTGTCACAAAGCAAGTCTCAACAGATAAAAGAAAGAACAACACTCCTCCATTGCTGGTGAGATTGCAGGCTGGTACAACTCCTCTGGAAATCAGTCTGGTGGTTCCTCAGAAAATTGGGCATAGTATTACCTGAGGTCCCAGCTATACTACTCCTGGGCATATACCCAAATGATGTTCCAACATACAATAAGGACACATGCTCCACTATGTTCATAGCAGCCGTATTTATAATAGCCAGAAACTGGAACAAACCCAAATGTCCTTGGTCAGAAAATGTGGTACATTTACACAATGGAGTAAACTCAGCTATTAAAACAATGAATTCATGAAACTTTTAGGCAAATAGATGGAACTAGAAAAACATCATCCTGAGTGAGGTAACCCAATCACAAAGGAGCACACATTGTGTATACTCACTGATAAGTGGATATTAGCCCAAAAGCTCGGAATACCCAATATACAATTCACAGACCACATGAAGCTCAAGAAGAAGGAAGACCAAAATGTGGATTCTTTGGTCCTTCTTAGAAGGGAAAACAAAATACTCATGCGAGGAGATTTGGGGACAAAGAGTGGAACAGAGACTGAAGGAAAGGCCATCTAGAGATTGCCCTACCTGGAGATCCATCCCATATACAGTTACCAAACCCAGACACTATTGTGGATGCCAACAAGTGCTTTCTGACAGGAGCCTGATATAGCTGTCTCCTGAGAGGCTCTACCAGAGCTTGACAAATACAGAGGTGATGCTTGCAGTCAACCATTAGACTGAGCACATGGTCCCCAATGGAGGAGTTAGAGAAAGGACTGAAGGAACTCCATAGGAAGAACAACAATATCAACCAATCAGACTTCCCAGAGCTCTCAGGGACTAAACAACCAACCAAGGAGTACACATGGAGACAGCCATGACTGTAGCAGAGGATGGCCTTGACGGACATCAACAGGAGGAAAGGCCTTCAGTCTTGTGATGGCTTGATGCCCCAGTGTAGGGGAATGTGAGGGCAGGGAGACAGGAGTGGGTGGATGGGTGGAGGAACACCCTCATAAAAGCAGGGGCAGGGGGATGGAAAAGGGTGTTTCAGGGGTGGAGATCAGGAAAGGGGATAACATTTGAAATGTAAATAAAGAAAACATCCCCCCCCCCAAAATATGGAAAGATCTCCCTTGCTGATGGATATGGATATGTTGTAGATAGCTCTGAGCTATTTGTATTTTGATGCTAATTCCGGTCTCCTGGGAGGGGCTGCAAAGAAGGAATGAGTCAGCACTCAGGTGATTTCCTTTAAACCTTCTTCCCACCTTAATTTGTAAAATAAAGGCTAGAGCCAATGATTGGGCAGAAAAAGGGAGGGTGAAGCTGAAAGTTTATAGAGAGAGAAGAAGGAGGGTGGGAAAGTGAGAGGGTGATGGAGGAGGAAGTGAAAGGAAAGCAGATCAGAAGTGTCCTGGAGAAACTGCAAGGTCTAAGGGGTCTCAGAGATGGGGAAGATGGTAGTGTCGTGGTAGAGCTGCCCAATCTAGGTGCAAAGCTTTTATTCATATTAATTGAGTTGTGTTTTCATTGCTGGGGCATATTTGGGTTGCAGAATTACTGCAACATAGGTAGGATTAACATAGTAAAAATATCCATCTTGCTAAGAGCAATCTACAGATTTAATGCAATTCCCATCAAAATTCCAATACAATTATTTATAGACCTTGAAAGAGCAATTCTCAGCCTTGTATGTAAAACCAATCAAGCAAATAAACAAACAAACAAACAAAAACCCAGGATAGCTAAAACAATCCTGTACAATAAAAGAACTTCTGGAGGTATCATGTCCAGATTTCAAGCTATAGTACAGAGCAATAGTGAGAAAAACTGTATGGTATTGGTATAGGAACATACAGATTGATCAATGGAATAGAATCGAAGACTCAGAAATAAACCCACACACCTATGGTTACTTTATGTTTTACAAAGAAGCTAAACCATGCAACAGAAAAAAGAAAGCATCTTCAACAAATGGTGCTGGCCTCACTGATGTCTGCACAGAAGAATACAAGTAGTCCCATGTCTATCACACTGCAAAAATTCAAGTCAATGTGGATTAAAGACCTCAACATAAAACTGGATACTCTAAATGTAATAGAAGAGAGAGTTGGGAACTTTCTTGAACACTTTGACACAGGAGACACATTTCCTAAGCATAAAACCAATAGCACAGGCAAAATGGTTGTCTACAGAATGGGAAAATATCTTTACCAACCATACATCATGCAAAGGACTAATCTAAAATATTTAAAGAACTCAAGAAATTAGACATCAACAATCCAAACAACCCAATTAAAAGTGGGGCACAGAGAATCAAACAGAGAATTCTTTAAAAAAAAAAAAAGATTCATTTTTATCTATCTGAGTACACTGTTGCTATCTTCAAACATACCAGAAGAGGGCATCAGATCCCATTACAGATGGTTGTGAGCCACCAAGTAGTTGTTAGGAATTGAACTCAGGACCTCTGGAACAGCAGTCTTAACTGCTCTTAACTCTTAACTGCTGATCCATCTCTCCAGCCCAAATAGAGAATTCTTAACAGAGGAATCTCTATTCTTCAAGAAGCACTTTTAAAATATTCAGTGTTCTTAATCACCAGGGAAATGTAAATCAAAATGACTCTGAGATTTCATCTTAAACCCATCAGAATGGCTAGTATCAAAAATTCAAGTGACAGCACATGTTGGTAAGGATATGGAGCATGGGGAACACTCTTCCTTTGGTGGTGGGAGTGCAAACCTGTGCAACCACTTTGGAAATCAATTTGGTTGTTTCTCAGGAGGGGAACAGGGACATTGATTAGGTGTGTATATGGTGGGAGAGAGGTGTGGGAGTGAGAATGGAAAGTGGTTTTGGGCATCTCTGGAATTAGCTGGAGACTGGGACTGGGGAGTCTCCGGAAGTCTATGAAGGTGATGCTAGCTGATAGTTCTATCATGGGGGATATGGAGACTGAAATAGCCACTTCTTGTAGCCAGGTGGGACTCCCAGGGGAGGGAGGGGAACATCAACCCACCCACAAATCCTCCAACCCAAAATTTGTTCTCCCTATAAAATCTACCAAAATAAAAATGGAGCAGAGACTGGGGAAACAGCCAATCAACATCTGGCCCAACTTGAGCCCCATTCTACATGAGAGCACCAACTTCTAACACTATTAATGATACTCTGGGAGTCTTGTGAAAGAGTTGGATATAGAATTAAGTGAGCCACAGGGGTCAAGGACACCACAAAAACACCTACAGAGTCTACCAACCTGGGACCATTGTGGGCTCACACAGATAGAACCACTAACCAAAGAACATGCAGGGGCTGGATCTAGGCCCCCTACACTTTTATAGTAGATGTGCAGCTTGGTCTTCACATGGTCTCTCTAACAATTGAAGTTGGGGCTCTCTGACTCTGTTTCTTGCCATTGGATTTCTTTCCCCTAATTGGACTGTCTGGTTGTGCTTCAGTGGGAGATGATGTGTTTAGTCCTGCTGGGACTGGATGACCAGGGTGGGATGGTATGCCAGGGGCAAGGGGTCTTCCCCTTCAACTCAGAGAAGGGGAGAGGTTATGAAGGGAGAGCTAAGGATGGGACTGAGAGGAGAAGAGGAAGGAAGCTGCAACCAACATATAAACAGAATTAAAAAAAAAGAAAATCAATCAATCAATCAATCAATCAATAACATACGAAGCATATCATTGTGAAAATTAAATCCTCTGAATCTCTTCCAGTAGTGATGTTTCACTTAAGGTATAGGATGTCCTTTTCTTTTTCTTTGGGATAATTTAGACCATGAATAATAAACCATTTAGTGGTTCTGCAAAGATAAATGCTTGTTTCCTATTCTGCAATGAACATAACATCTTGTTTTCTGTTGTGGAAGGGGCAATGGGGTAAGAACAAAAGCTGTTAGAGCCACAACATGATACATTCTTGGTATTCTTTCTTTTGTATACTCCTGACTCATCGTGTCAGAAAATGTATACTTGGAATCATTTTGATGACCATAAATAACAATTAAACTTCAAGCCTGGATGTTTTAACATCTGCATCAGAGTCTCAGCTCACACCTTCAATGAGCAACCACCTCTGCTACAATTGCAGCTGTCATGTCCTTGTACGTGAGTATTTTATTGTCTGCCATGATGCCACTGGTAGTGTTTTTAACAAATACCAACTGCAGAGCATGAAACTCTGTCCCATGGAGGAGGAAGAGGTATTTCATAATGAGCTCAAGCCAGAGTATTTTCTCCCAGGAGCTTTTTGTCACCAGACTAACAGGTATTTGTGCTATCCCTGATCTGGACCTAAAAGAAGATCAGATCTGTGTAACTTGAGTTCTCACTTGCAAAATTTCCTAACACTGGGAATGAAAAGACTGTGGCAAAGCCTTCTCTCAAGGCAGGATAGTACATTTATTCTAATTGGATGCATTTTCTAATTCCTTACTTTGTCTATAGATTGTAATTATACAATGATGACATTGCTTTGTCATTGTACAATGATTACTGGTCTGGCTGCTCTCTGAAGTTGAAAGGAAGTACACTCCCAAGGAGAGTAGTTGGTTCTTGGTATCTGTAGGCCTGTGCTCTAAGTATACCAGAACATTCAAGTGCTCAGGTCCCTGATGTAAAATGGTACATCCTGTATATATTACACACTCACATCCTTCTGTTTATTTTAAAGCATCTCTATGACTTATAATATCTGCACTAATACAAATATCACAAATAGCTGTACTGTCTGGCTTAGGAAGCAATGACAAGAAGCAGTTAATGAATTTTCCTTACAAATGTGTTTTAATGAATATTTTCAATCAACAGTTGGACAAAAAGACATGTACACAACCCACAGATGTGGAGGGCAAACTGTACAATAGAGAACTGTTGTATTCTAACTTCATAACTCAGAGAGCTGACCCTAAGCTTCTAGTGGACAGTGCAGATAAAGGGCAAGAGGCATGGTGTGAAAATGCCTTGCCATACTTAGTTCAATCCCAGAATTTTTTTTATCTTACATGATAAACCAGGCAAACTTGGTAAAGGTCTTTGAGAACACCAGTAGTGGTTTCCAGAAAGTATTATTACCACAGATGTTACTGCAAGATAATCAGTACACATCTGACTCTGGTACAGAATCCTTGTTTCTCTTGCTGATTCCATCATTTGAAGCTTTCAAAGCTGAAGGCTTTCATGATTAAGCACATATTATCCTCCTGGAAGATATTTCTTTTTTGGCAGATGAGATAGTGGAACAGATCCACAACTTGTCAAGAGGAGTTACTATGTCATTAAAAAGCCTTTAGCACAATGTTTTTCCTCTTTCCATGCTGGTTGAAAAGATTTGAATGCAGAAGCACAGATATAACAATAACAATACAAAACCTAAATTGTCCATGGAAAAGCTTAAACCAAGTTAAAAATTTCCATTTGCCAAATGTTCTCCAGGCAATTTAAATGTAATTCAAAACAGGCATTCAGTAGCCACAGATGTGTGTTGTATCAAAATGGTCTTTGTCTTGGTTGTATACATCCAATTTCTTTCTGAGGATGATTGTAAAAATTAGTCTATTACCACAGAAGAAAGTATGCACAAATTCAATTATAAAATTTACACAATTAAGTTTTTCTTATTAACCCTAGGAACATATTTTCATTCATTGAACAACAAAGTTCTTAGTTACATGGCTCTTTCAAACTTAGAAACGGCTCTAGAAAGGTCTTTTGCAGCCCTGGGTGAGTTGGTTCAGCTCTGGGCCTCTGAATTGAAGAAGAAACAACTGATTCCTCTCAGTTTGGAAAACATGCAGAAGAGCTCTTTTGTTCATTGTACTGTGAAGATCCCACAGCCTTCTCTATCCACTAGAGAACAAAACTAGACACTGAACATTTATTAAAGGATGCATACCATGGACGGATGGTGCTTTGCCCCTTGCAGGGAGCTCCCTCAAACTTTGTAGGAACTGTGATGACCATGAGAATGCAGGAGACACACAAACAAAATGAGTCATGAAAGGTTTCTGGGAAGTTTTTGGACATTAATAAAAAAGTTTCTTTTATCATGGAAAATATCTGATTTCTCCATTTATCACCTTTGGGCCTTTGTAGACATTATTTGTGATAAGACTCCCACAAGAGAAGAATCTAGAAAGGAAGCTCAATGGGGACCTGCTTACTCTGTCCTGCAGCTTCTGGGCTCTCAGCAGAGGCCTGCTGAACTTCTGAGCCACGTCATTTGGTCGTATTGCACCCTAATGCAGAGAATGAATAATTGGTGTTTCCCCTCTTTGAATGACTGGGTAAAACTATAGTTCCTTGTCTAATTGTAACTTCCCTGACTCTCCAAAATGGAACAAGAACCTTAGGATACACCACACAAGGTTGAGACTTAAGTGAGATTTTATGTGCGGATATTTAACACACAACCTGGCACAAAGTAAATTCTCCGTAAATAAGGACAAGAGATAGCAGCAGCAAGATCAGCGACATCAACGTCTATTCTTAGTGTGTGGTAGGACACCGGTACCTAGACAGTTTGTATTTGGAAAATGCATAGTAAAATAGTCATGGAGAATGAGAGCACACTGTTTCTCCATTAACATCTGTGCAAATACACCACAGGTTCCATTTAGATTGCCAAGGCCAGTGGTGGATAAAAATCATGTGGTCCACCCCAAAGCTCTTCAGTAGCCTCCTAATTCCATTATAGACCAGTCTTACACTGTCACATGGGAAGTTACTGAAAAAAGCAGTGGGTTTGCAAACCATTTTCTTCCTCTCTTTCCCCTTGTACTCTTCTGGTGAACATCTGAAGGGTAATACTGACAGAGAGCTAAGCATTATAAAATTGTATGTTCAGGGTTGTTTGTAGTGAGCAAATCAGGAATTTCTGGATATAGAGAGTTTTGCCTCCTAGGGCATGCATATGTGCCAGTGACTTTTGTGTATGGGTTGGAAAAATGTGGCCAAGGTAGCTGTCTTCTGCAGAAATCACATGAACTTCATGTTAGAGCTTGCACATGATGATATGGCCAGAACATGTCCACCCAATAATTTTTAGGGAAATTATTAGAACTAGCTGCTATGTGTGACCTCTTATTCTTATGTTCTTATTGCCATATTCAATAGCAAGGTAAAGATATGGAGACTTCTATTCTTAAGTTACTCTGAACACCACAAAGGAGTTATTGTAGCTGCTATGAATATCTTTTCTCCAAATATTTGATAAATGAGTAGAAAAAGGAATAAGAAAATAATTTGACAATCATGTTGAATGGTGACTGTTTCTATTCCTGGACAAAACATCATGACCAAGAAGCAAGTTAGGGAGGAAAGGGTTTATTTGGCTTACACTTCCACATTGCTGTTCATCACCAAAAGAAGTCAGGACTGGAACTCAAGCAGGTCAGGAAGCAAGAGCTAATGCAGAGGCCATGGAGGGATGTTTTTTACTGGCTTGCTTCCCCTGGCTTGCTCAGCCTCCTTCTTATAGAACCCAAGATTACCAGCCCAGAGATGGTCCCACCCATAAGGGGCATTTCCCCCTTGATCACTAATTGAGAAAATGCCTTACAGTTGGATCTCATGGAGGCATTTCTTCAACTGAAGCTCCTTTCTCTGTGATAACCCAGCTGTGTCAAGTCGACACAAAACTAGCCAGTACAATTGACCCCTTGTCAACTTGACACACAAATACATCACTAGTAAGCCTCAATCGTTAGTTCTTATTCAACCCCAAGGTCTTAAATAACTTTAAAAGTCCCACCGTCTTTACATATTAAAAGATCAATTCTTTTAAAATATCCAGTATCTTTTAAAATTCAAAGTACTTTAAAATTCAGTCTCTTAACTGTGGGCTTCACTAAAAAACTTCCTTCAAGAGGGAAAAATATCAGGGCACAGTCACAATCAAAAGCAAAACTCAATCTTCAACCATCCAATGTCTGGGATCCAACTCACGATCTTCTGGGCTCCTCCAAGAGCTTGGGTCACTTCTCCAGCCATGCCCTTTGTAGTACACACCTTGTCTTCCAGGCTCCAGCTGCCTGTACTCACTGTTGCTGATGTTCTTGGTGGTCATTTCATGGTACTGGCATCTCCAAAACGCTGCTGTCTTCCACTGTAACTAGGCTTCACCACAGCCTCTCATAGGCTCTCTTCATGGTGCCAAGCCTCAACTCCTTTGCATGACCCCTTCAGTCCAGGGCCATCAATTGCAACTGAGGCTGCACCTTCACCAATGGCCTTCCATGGCCTCTCACAGTGCTTCCGTGGCCTCATCTGCTCTGCATGACCCCTTCATGCCTTCAAAACCAGTACCACCTAGGTAACTATTACACATTACCAAGTCCAGCCACAGCACAAGGTACAACCATGGCTATCTCTGGAACACAGCCTCCTGTACTTTCAAAATACTTCCCAGAAGATGTCACCTCAACGATGCTGGTCTCTTCTTAATCACCGCTAATTTCTTAGCTCCAGCTAACTAGCATCAATAGTCCCAGTAATGCAAAGGTTTTGCTTTAGTAGTTCTGGTATCTTGTTAATCACACCTGATTCTTCAGCCCCAGATAACCAGAACCACAGAATAATCAAACTCAAAAATAGCAATGGCCCTGAGAAGAGTCTTTAATTTTCCCTCTGAAATTTCACAAGCCAGGCCTCCATCTTCTGCACTGTTCTTAACATTATCTCCCAAGCACCTACACAACATCCGACAAAGCTCTTAACACAGAATGGATCTTCTAGCCCAAAGTTCCAAAGTCCTTCCACAGTCCTCCCCAAAACATGGTCAAATTGTCACAGGAATACCCCACTATGCTGGTACCAATTTGTCTTAGTTGAGGTTTCTATTCCTGGACAACACGTCATGACCAAGAAGCAAGTTGGGGAGGAAAGGGTTTATTTGGCTTACACTTCCACATTGCTGTTCATCACCAAAGGAAGTTAGGACTGGAACTCAAGCAGGTCAGGAAGCAAGAGCTGATGCAGAGGCCATGGAGGGATGTTCTTTACTGGCTTGCTTCCCCTGGCTTGCTCAGCCTGCTCTCTCTCTCTTTTTTGCTCAGCCTGCTCTCTCTCTTTTTTTTCCTTTTTTTCCCAACTTTTATTAGATATTTTCTTCATTTACATTTCAAGTGTTATCCAGAAAGTTCCCTATACCCTCCCCCCTCCCGGCCCTGCTCCCCTACCCACCCACTCCCACATCCTGGCCCTAGCGTTCCCCTGTACTGGGGCATATAAAGTCTGCATGACCAAGGGGCCTCTCTTCCCATTGATGGCCATCTAGACCATCCTCTTCTATATATGCAGCTAGAGACATGAGCTCAGGGGGTACTAGTTAGTTCATGTTATTCTTCCCCCTATAGGGTTGAAGACCCCTTCAGCTCCTTGGGTACTTTCTCTAGCTCCTTCCTTGGGAACCCTGTGTTCCATCTAATAGCTGACTGTGAGCATCCACCTCCATGTTTGCCAGGCACTGGTATAGTCTCCCACGAGACAGCTATATCAGGGCCCTTTCAGCACTATCTTGCTGGTATATGCTATAGTGTCTATGTTTGGTCTCAGCCTGCTCTCTTATAGAACCCAAGACTGCCAGCCTAGAGATGGTCTCACCCACAAGGGGCCCTCCCACTTGATCACTAATTGAGAAAATGCCTTACAGTTGGATCTCATGGAGGCATTTCCTCAACTGAAGCTCCTTTCTCTGTGATAACTCCAGCTGTGTCAAGTTGACACAAAACTAGCCAGTACAGTGACTTATCTTTTAGAACTCTCCAGAAGATAGTAGTAGAAACAAAACACCAGAAAGCAACTCCTAAATTTGTAGGATTTTCAGGAAAGATTGGCAGAAAGAGAGAGAAAGAGAGAGAGAGAGAGAGAGAGAGAGGTCTATCAGTTGGTTCCTTAAAAATCTTTAGGTTTACAATCTAAACTCCTGTGAGTTAGTTTTCTATGGGTTGTTTTTGCCAGGAAAGAAACTTAGTACATTTTTAAAATGATATCCCCAGAGGAATGGTTTTAATATAAGGCAAAGAACAATTGGCCAGATTACACACCATGTTCACAGACTTCTGAGGAACATCTTGAGAAACATGTGTCCATTGTGACTGTACTGAGTTGAACAGTCATCAGAATATTCTTGAACACACTTATAGGCCAGAGTTTAGGTTATTTGGCCTCTTGCCTCTTGGCCACAAACCTGTATCTTAGCAACAGCTGAGATTAAAAATAGTGGTCCAAAGCTTGACTAACACATGGCCTAGATCTCAAGAACTGATTATTTTTCTCATGCAGTAGCATGCGTAGCAACTTCCAGCTCTATGAAAACTAGCCAGTAAGTATGAATTCTGTAGGTCAGAGCCAGCTGGATTTCTCCATGTCCTTTGATTCAAGTATGTAGTATCTTCAGGGACAGTGTCTTACTGTCAAGATCTAGAGGATAAGAAACAGGAATGGAAATTGTTTGTAATGGTCTGGGGACTATTGGACCCTTCTGGCCAACAGCTCAAAAAGAGGTAACACATTCATGGGACTGGATTTTTAATTTGTTATCATGTAACGTATATGCATATTTTCATGTGACTGTTTCTATAGTAGTAGGTTTTCATATGGATTTTTAAAAAGGCCCTCAGTGTTATTAATCTGTCTCCATATTTCATGCTCTAACATCCCATCCTATACTCCACCACACTTAATCCTTCTGGAAGGTCTCACAGACAGGAACATGCAGAGAGCTTTCTGTTCCCTTTGATAACAGTAGCCTCTGTAATGCATCCTGAAGACCTACCTATCTGAGGATGTTTCATGTTCACTTTTTATACAAGTAGGAGAAGCACAGGGAAGCTACAGGGGAATAGTATAGTAAATGCAGGAACCAATAATGGTAGTCCATATTGTACATAACTGTACCTGAGCCAGGCAATTGTAGCACTGGCTGTGCAGTGGGTCTCTCCACACTAGCACCACTACATGGGGACAATATGCTGCACTTAGACCTTATAATAGCTATAACACATGAGCTGTAGAAATTTTTCTGTTCCATGTTAATGGTATAGGTCCATGGTCCTGTTTCTGTCTCTGGCTCAAGTTTTATCACCCAACACATGACTCTACTTAATTCTGGGACAGCAGGATATTTATAGATTAGCCTGACAGCAACGAATTTTAAGGGGACATTGCATAGAAATCAGCAGCTTTTTCTAGTTATAAACTAAAAGGATTGATATTATACATCATATACAACACTATATTATCATGTATTATAATTGTATGTAATATAATTATATACTTTTTCTATATACATATCCTTATACATTCATTACAATTGTATGAAGTATAATAATATACTTTCTCTCTTCCCGTATGTGTGTGTGTGTATGTATGTGTGTGTACACACACACACACACACACACACACACACACACACACACATACATATACATACACACATACACATAGAGAGAGCTCTTAAAAGAATTTCTAAGATTCAAAAAAGTGTGAGCTGGCCTAGATCTACTGAATGTATTTTGGGATTTGAGACTCTGTTCTTTGGCTCAGTAGGCAAATTTTTACACACTAAAGATTTCATCTTAGCGTAGTGGGGTCTTATCCAAATGAAGTCCAGTATGGATAAGTGAGCTGCTGTTGATCTCGTTGGAGTGTTTGAAACCTTTGTCTTGGCATGCCTGACAAATACTCTGCTTTACACCCCAGCTCCTGAAGTGACTTTAACATCCTTGTGTATCATCTATCTGGAAGAGCAGGACATGCAGGATACCATCAAGTCCTTAGGCAGCAAGTGTCTACTGCAGACTTTGGCAAAGACAGTCATATTTTAGGATATGGTCTTTTGTACTATAAGGAGCCAGAGTTAAATCAATGATGGTTTTTATAAACTAAATGTAAACAAAGCAATTGAAATCTCCAAACAAGCTAAGTTCACTGATGGAAAGTTTTCTCACCTTTGTCCTGAGGTTTGTTCTATGGTATAGTTCTGTGCTTTTGTTGTTGTTGTTGTTTTGAGTCATATATATATATATATATATATATATATATATATATATATTTTTTTTTTTTTTTCTTGTTTTTAAGGTTTTTTTTTTAAAAATTGAAAATAGATTCCTTTCTCATTCAATAGACCCTAATCCCAGTTTCCCCTCCTTCTGTTCCTCCTGGCTTACCCTCACTTCCCTTTCTCCCAGAGCCACTCCCATGTGTTTCCTCTTCAGACAAGTATAGGCCTCCAAGATATGATGGTTAAACCAGACAAAATAAGATGCAATAAGACAAGGCAAAACCCTCCTATAAGGACTGTACAAGACAAGCCAACAGGAAGAGCATTCACAAGACTTACAGAAACACATGCTTCTACAGTTATAAGTCCCACAAAAACACCAGAACCAATGTTTCATTTGAGTACCAGGCCCTGAAAGAAGGCTCATGCCCTACACTGCCTGGATGGCCAGGAACTACAGACACAATAGCTCAGAGACACAGGGTAGAACCAAACACAAATGGCAAAAAGTTAATGAAATGATTCCTATATTATGCTACTCTCATAGATCAGTCCCGTGTCCAGTCATCTTCAAGGAGGCTTCCTCCAGCAGCAGATAGGAACACATGCGGAGTCCTACAGCCACATATTATGCAGACAGAATCTAAATTGGAGGTCTCTATCAGGACCTTCCTTTCTGAGATCAGTGAACCCTGCAGAAGGTGGGGAATTCAAACTGTAGAAGTTCGAGGGGATGGTGGACATCAGGAGAACATGAATCACCAAATCAGCTAAGCAGGACTCATATCAGCAAGCTGTGAAGTTGCAAGAAAGCAAGAAATAGGCTTGAAAATTCAGAGGACCAAGTGCTGATCAGTCCCACGGACAAGGGACTGATCTAAGAGTGTAGCAGAATATCATTAAGAATCATATTATTTTGGTCAGTTGTGTTTGTTTCCTACCCTGTGTCTCTGGGCTATTGAGTCTGTAGTCTTGGCCATCCAAGCAGTGTAGGGTATAAGCTTTCATTCATGGTGTAGTATTCAAGTTAAACCAAACATTGATTGGTCTTTCCAACAAGTTCTGTGCCAACATTGCCCAAGTGCAAATACATCTTGCAGGCAGGACATATGGAGTGCTTTGTGGCTGGGTTGGGTCCATGTTTTTCTTTCCATAGCCCACAGAGTACTTTCTCATGCCAATGAGACTAAAATGTAGGGGCGAAGGGTCCAAGTCTACTCAGCAGACCTCTCTGTGCTCAATGAGCTGTGTTGGAGTTGTCCTTAGGAATGAGGCCCTGCTGTCAGCTTTTAGAGTGACCTTCTGTCCTAGAATAAGGTTGGGTTGTTTGGGAATATCTATGAAATTTCCTAGGTCAACAACTCAATCAAATGTAAACCAGTCCAACCACTAGAAGCCTTCCTTGGCTATAAAAGTTGGCCAGTTCAGATTCCACATTCTCTTATTACTAGGAGTCTTCTCTAAGGTCACCTTCATAGATTCAATAGGTTTCTAATCCGCCCAAATAGTGCCCCCCAATTCCATCTGTCTCTCTCTCTATCCTCTCTTTTCATCCTTCCCCCGACCTGATTCTTCCCTCTTCCATTCCCACCTACCCCTAGTCTACCTGCAGAATATAATCTATTACTCAAACTTTTCAAGATGTGGAAAATGGTAGCTTGGCATATTTTTTGACTTGTGGTAAAGATTAAATAAAAATTTACTTAATGTATGTAGTAATAGAACCTGTTTATCATTCCTTCAATACTGACACTTCAAAATGTTTGTGTGAGCTAGGCCTGGTATCACAGACCTGTAATCTCAGCTTTTTGGAAGGATGAGGCAAAAGGATTGCAAATTGAAGGCACTGGACTAGAGAGTGAATTCAAAGCCATCTTGACGATCTATTAAGACCTTAATTTCTAATAATAAAAATTTAAAAGGAGGTTAGCTGAAGAGGAGGTTAGCTTATTGGCAGAGTATTCATGCATTCTATATGAGGGCCTAGTTCATGTCCCCCTATAATTAAAAAAAAAAGGAAAAAACAAAAACAAAAACGTGACTACTAGGCACTCATAGCATCAGTCAGTCTTTCTGTCCCCAAGTCCTGTGCTTTGAATGCAAAAAAGGACAAGCTGCATTTGTTTGCTCTTCTGTCTGGTTTGTGAAAAGTTTCAGGAACGAATATAAGATTCTGGCTTTGCCATGGCATTTTCAGGCTTTCTACTTCCAGAGGAATAGTTAAGGAAAGCAATCTTGTAGTTGCCTTAGCCAGGGGTTTTAAGTAGAGAAAGCTTCATCCCTCCAAAGTGTTTTGAAAAAGAGACATATTGTTGATTTGTTCCACATTGAATGACTAATATAAACAAGCAGACTCCTGTCTTTTGTCATATGTCAGGCATTCTGTCCTCTATAAGATTAGAAACTTCATTGGAAAACACATCTGGTTTCTGAGTTCAGGCCTGCCCATCAACAAAACAGACAATCTGAAAGCACCAGAAGGTGGGGACGCTCACTGGGGTACAGGCATTTTTCCAATCTATTGCTGCCAAGTAAAAGCAGAGTAGTCTTTGTGAATGGGGGAAATAATAAGAAGCACTGGAAGAGAAAGCGGCACTCAGAGAACCATTGTGGAGGGTGAAGCATATGACGCTGAGCTTCAGACTGTAAATGCAGTGGAGTTAGCAATGGGAAAGGCTTATTAGAGAAGGCTTTTGGACATGGGTCTAGGATTGGGATATAGGAAACAAAGATTCCCATCAGGGGAAGCATGTGCTGACCATCTTCTAGCAGCTGGCCATCTCTCTGCTGGCACATGGGCCTGTGAGAGGGAGCAGGCGGTGTGTTCTCACCATCCATGAGGAAAAAAAATGTAGACTGACATCTTTTATTCATGCAGTACTATTTCTGAAAAGCTAAAAGTAACCTCTGGAGCCTTATCAATTTTAAAAAGACAAATCTTTTCTGCAGACTTTTTGGAAGCTGATGGGACTATTCAAAATTTTGAATATTTGTTTTTGTAAAAAAAAAAAAAAAAAGAAAGAAAAGAAAATTGAATGCTATCCAGTATGACTGCTACTTTTTTCTCCTCCTGAATCTGTAAGAAATTATCAAAGACCAAAGTGATTACTGCACCTGAGATTATAAATTATTAAAGCACATTCAAACTTGATCTTTCCTTTCTTTTTAGCATAAATTAGAGACACTTAACAATTGTTTAAAAGGAAGCTAAAGCCTGTGTCCAGATGAGGCCCACATATTTGCTCAGTCTGATTCAGTGAGGGAAAAAGAGCTGAGACGTTGGACTATTGTATTTAAATGTACACAGACACACTAACAAAAGAAAAGGGAAACAACACATTTCTAATGCACCCGTGCATTGCATTACCTTCTTTCTTCTTCACACTGTGGGAAAAAGTATTCATATTCCTCTCCTAGAAAGGTGAAAGCTGTGGTGTTTGGAAGGTCTTGTCCTTCAAAAGAACAGAAAGTAATGACAGACCACAGGCAGCTTTCTGATTCATTAATCAAGTGTTTTTTTTTTCTTTAAAAATAACTTTTATTGTTTTATTTTATGTGGTTGAGTGCTTTGCCTGCATACATTGATGTGTACCAGATGAGGCCAGAAGAAGGCAGTGGATCCCCTGGAACTGGAGTTACAGATGCTTGTAAGCCTTCGTGTGGGTGCTGGGAATTGAACCTGGGTCCTCTGGAAGTGCAGTCAGTATTCTTAACCTTGAGTCCCCCATCTTTCTAGCCCAGTACCCATGTTCTTAATAACCTCACTTGGCTTCGTGCACACGTGTGGTCTGCAGGGACTTACAGTTTGATGAAATCTCCTGTCAAGGTCAACTTTAGTACTGTGTTCATAACCAGTGCCACTGCTGCTGGAAAAAGGATATGTTTCCCGGTAGAAAGGGCAGGAATGGTGAGTGCATGACGATCAGATTGCAATGTGATTTTCCTTATAGCTCCCTGGTTCTTTCCATGGAATCACATTTAGCAGCTTAGGAGTCAGAAGAGAAACAGCTCCTCTTTTTCTTAGGTCAGAACTTCAACTCAGTTACCAGATTTTTCACTGGACAGATGCAAAGTTCATTTCAAGGAGAAGCTCACAGTTAGATGGGACCATGGGAAAGGCTCTCCAGTACTCTCAAAAGTAGAAGGTACCCAAGGCACTAAAGGTTATCTGTGAAGGGGAAGATGCAGCTAGCCTGTTGCCTGAACATTTTTTTCGTGACTATGTGCAAGGCTACCTGCCATAGCTGTCTGCAAAGTCCAGATTCATGGACACGTGCTGTGTTTCGCATGGCTAAAGGCACAGTCGTGTGTTACTACTTGATGCTTCACTCTGTAACAGTCATCCCATGACACAGGAATGAATCTGAAAACTCCTTTGCCTAGGGACATGGCAATGTCTCAGTGTGGCGGCATTGTTAATTACATTTTTTTTTCTGGTGTTCTTCATACTAAAAGAGCTACTGTGTAGCCAATCATGAAAGCAGAGACTCACAATTACATAGATACAACTTGGTAATGAATGGCTAAGACATAGCTTATAAATTTATTATACTATTGTTTTTATTGATTGTTTTGTTGGTGCATATTTGTACTCATAAAAAGGTTCACTCTAAGGCAGTATCATGTGACAGCTGATGCTGTTGTTCTCTTCTCTACAACCCTGTGATTACACCAAGAGACCATATTCAGTGGCAGACCTAGGCCTCAGAGGCTTGCCTAAGTGTTCTCTGTGCTGGTCACAGAAACTCACCCAATAATACATTGCTCAAAACATATGCTCACTGGTATGTGGCATACAATTGTGCTCTGGTAAGTTACATAAAGTATTCAGGACATCAAAGATGGAAGAAATTGAAGATTGGTAACAAAAAGAATTAACTGGGACTCTTATTAGGACTTCAGAATTCAAGATCAGCTGAACTGATATCGGGCGTTATAACAAATCCTTTCTGAAAGGAAAGCCCATTTATGGATTTTCAAAAGTAGCCACATTTCTCTGAGGAACATTTTGAGTGCTTGAGCACTTGTGGTTAGTCCCCAGAGTTTGGACCCCCCCCCCTGCCCCCGCGCATTCTCTCCTTTCTAGTGCAAAACAGAAGAAAAGAAAAGCTAACAATGAATTCTACCCCTGAGTTACTTACTTGTTTTTGGCATGGCAAAGTGGTAATGGTAAACCTAGCTGTCTTTCATGTTTTTGTTCTAGAAGTGAGTGAAACTGGGCTGGTAAGATGACACAGTGGGTAGAGGGCTTGCTGCAAAGCCTGAAACCATGAGTTCAATGCCCCAAGACTCACATGGTGGAAGAAAAGAACTGATTGCTATAAGTGATCCTCTGACATTCACTTAAGTACTTTGGCATGCACGTGTGCTCAAGCATATATACATACACACGTGAATACAAAGCAAATAAAAAGGTAATACAAATTTATAATTAAATTACATATTCCACATGCAAATATGCTTTGCTGTAATATTCAGTGCAAAGTAGAAACACAAAAAAATAGTTATTTTGGTAGATTCAATTTTATTATTTTCTGTATATGAGTGTTTTGCCATGTCTTATGTGTACCACATTTGTGTCTCATGCCTGAGGAGGTCAGGAAAGGTTTCAGGACCCTTGTGACTGTAGTTAAGTTGGTTGAGAGCCACCATGTGGATTACAGAAACCCAACCTAGGTCCTATGCAAGAGCAACAAATGCTCTTAATCTTTCTAGCTCCAAAGTTATTTTTATTGACAATAGCAAATAAAGTGTAACCATTAAAAGCGGCTTTTAGACCTTTGCCTTTTTGATAAAGAAGAACTGGTCTATGATGCTAGAATACTTACAGTCGGTTGTGTCCTTGATTAAAGACACAGACTAGGGAACTCAGAGGACAGGGCTGTGTGTACAATGGTTCTTCCAATAGCTACCATTAACTTGGTTTTAATATGACAAGACTAGGCTTCTCTTTGATATTCTTAATCAAATGTGCTGAGTATAGATTTAAAATCTAGTTTTTGTTTTGTTTGTCTTGTTTTTTTAATTGTGTGACTATTGCTTTATTTTTTTTTTCTGTTTTGGAGTGACTTTACCAATTATTTTAGAGCCAACTGGAAAAAGTTGGTCACAAAATGATCAGAGCTAAATAGTTCATTTTTGTACTTCACATGTGCAACTTAATTGGCCACACATTGGGGCTTATGTTTCCTTTCCCCACATCACATCAACATAATCATACAAAAGCAATGAAAACAAAACAAAGCCATCACCTCTTCCCCAGTCCCCCCCCCATTTTTTTTCTCAGAAAAGTAGCAGATGTGTATTGAAATAGTCAGTCTTCTTCTTACCATGGGATTCTATTACAGACCTATACAGATTATATAATACAGAAAATATATACAAGCAATCATTGCTTATGAGCACAGGTAGCATTGGATGTATTTTGCCTTGTGTAGCATTAAAAAAACAAATCCAGCTCTGCCTCTAGAATACAGCAGGCTTACTTTATCAGTTTGAGGATGTTGATAATCATAGGCATTTTCCAGACACCTGGATATGTATGAATGGTTGAGAACTCACTGATAGTATTTTCCTCCAATAGCTCCTTGAAGTTAGAGATTATTTGTGCTGGGCAAATTTCCAAAACACACAAAATCAATGTCAATTAGAAGCCATGTGTGGTAATCTTTCACTCTGGATTTGCTGTTCTCTTAAAAGGTAGGTCAGATCTTGGGAGCTGTGATGGCTATCCTATAGCACATACTTCCTTACTAACACACACTGGCTCAGTTTTTTGTTGGTCTCATGTAATTTGCTTGATTTCTTGTAAGATAAATAAAAAACTCTCACAGAAATGTACAAAATGATTCACCTAAATCTACATTCACTGGTTGCATGAGGAGCTTGTAGCTTTGAAATCTAATGGTGATATTTTCTAAAGACTTTCAGAAAATTCTTCTCTGTTTGGAAGTTACCCAGGCACACTGGAACACACTGGATGGCAATATATGGATTGGCTGTAAGTATAAGTGCTACTAGCAGGCTCTGGGACATCACCCGTGAGCTTGCATCTTACTACAGCTACTCACTGACTGAGCTTACCAGAAGAGAGGCGTGTCTAAAGGTACTGTCGGAGTCCATTTACTTTTGTTGCTGTCCCACAGTGTTGTTCTTGGCATGCTGCTATTTAAGTCACCGATCTAAAAGAAAAGCAAGATGCTCTACACACATCTTTTCAAGCTTCCCCTAAACAGCTCAATGATGAATTGTCTATGGTAATTTGAAATTTGCCTCTGACTTTCTAACAAGAGATAAAAAGGATATTTCTTTGTCCGTAGCCTTTTATCTCCACATGTTATTTTACACATCTTTGGTTTTTAGTCTTTTTTTTTGTAATGGTTTACTCAGGTTTTCTCCCAAAATAAGTTGCATATTTTAGTCATAGTCTTTAATGTGTTTCCTTTTACAAGAAAAATTTTTTTTCCAACATTAACACTGGTGTATTTTGCAAATGTACAATACAGGGAGCACGGCCCTGCATGACTGGTGCAAGGTGACATGGGGCATGGTTCCTCTTCCTCATCAGACAGTGTCTTCATCTTAGGACAGACTGTATGGAGCATAAGAAAAGCAAAGGACTTGGGGCACAATGAAGCAGACAGCCCTTCATGAGCCGGCCCCAGTCAGATACACTATGTTTATGAGTTCTCTTTCTGTGCAGATGACAAGAGAAAGATGTACCATGCTAACAGAGGATGGGGCAGGCAGGCAGAATCACTGTGGGACAGAAGGCTGGTGTGCTTAGGAGCACAGCAGTGGAGGCTGTAGTGGTTGGAAGGGCTGAAACTGTGAAGTACAGCCCGTAAGTGATTCAGACACAGGAATGGGGATAGCATGTGGCTCCAGGGGAGTCCATGGTGTCACACACAGAAAGACAAGAACACAGTTTGGGCATGTGGGACCTGGCAGCTCACTGGAATGTGAGAATTAGTAGGAGCTTCACCTGGCCAGGGTCAAGCACTTATTAGCCAGGCTCAGTGATTTCACAGCAGTCATAATCACATGGCTGCCTGGAATTACAATGATTGCTATTGCCACTCAGAGCAGAACATGGGACACACACATACTGCCCTGGGCTCCTCATACTACCTGCCTACTGGGGCTGCAAACTGGATGAGGAATTATGGCACTGAGTTGACAAAGACGAGTAGTAATATTTGTTGGTGATTGGTCCCTCTGCCACATGGGCCTTAAGGATTGCTGATGAGGGTGACTGTGGCTCACTATGTACAGAGGGAAAGGATGTAGAGCTTGGGGTTCAAAATTATGTTAGAATTTGTATATGTCAGTATCTATATCTAGAGATCTATGGACCTGAGACAGCCAGCTATAGCCTGGATACCCTATGTTGTGGTAAGTCTCCAATGCCAATAAGTCCATGCAAAGAACACACAACTCAATTATAATATTTATAAGATGCACAGCTAGATTGGGCAGATATACCACTACACTACTCTATTCCTAAGCTATGAGATCCCTTACTACTTGTGGCTCCTCCAGGCCACCTGGTTCTGTTCCATCTTCCTTCCAATTCCTATTCCTCTGTCTTTTTCTCTCTCCTCCATCTCCTCATCTCCTGTCCTCCTTCTCTCCCCTCTCTAAAACTTCCAGTCCCAACTTTTCCCTTCAGCTGCTCAATCACAGGCTCTAGCCTTTATTTGAACACTTAATATAGAAGAAGGGTCACATAAAATCATCTGAGTACATGATCCACTCTTCATCGGGGCAGCCCCTCTTGAAGAAGAGGAATTAGTATCAAAATACAAACAGCACCAGGGAAATCCTCAACATTTCCTCTTTTTTTCATCCAATTAAAAGGCCCTTTTCTTTCAGATATAAATTGAGCACAACTATTAACATTATTCAATTTACAAAATATAAGATACAATAAACACCCAGCCCATTACTTTTGTCAATTTAGATAAAGCACTCTATCATCTATCCTAAATTAAAATAGTGGAAATTCTACACCTGAATTATGTCCTGGTTTTAGCTTGTATACCATTTGAAAACCATCCCATAAAATCATTTCTTTCAATGCTAAACAGCTTGGATTAGCTTTGAGACCACAACCAGTCTTCAAGCCCATCAGAAATCTGAGAATGACTTAAATATTACTTGAAAATATAGGGTGCACAAAACATAGCTTAAAAAACTTAACCAATTTATAGAGAGAGCTGACTACCTGAACAGTTCCTCATTCCTCAAAATGTTGGAGCATCAGTCTTCAGCCTTCTGGCCCAGGATCATCTGACAGGCCTTTGTAATGCAGAATTTTGAAGGACTGTTTACTCTGGCTTGGAAGAGATATCAGTTGACTATTTTTGCATAGTGTGTTCTTTTCTTGGACAGTATTTTTGTCTGTAGATGAATTGAGGCCATTCTTGGCTAGTGGCTGTCTTCCCACAACTGGAGCAACTCCACTGATGCTCAATTTCCTCTTTGAATCCAAGAAAGAGGTCATGTCAAGAATAGACATGTCTTTAGTCAAATGATCTTTACAAAAGAAATGGCCATAAATGTCATATTCTGTGGACTTCTGAAACCTTTGAAGACTACTAGTCTATGCAAATCATTTCTGAACTGTTAAGCCTTGACTACTCTCAGCCATTTCTAATTGAAGTATCCCTCAAAAACACCCTTTTAATTAATTCAAAACCATGAGCTTGCTAGTTGGCCCTTAACTTGTATTGCTTAGTAATTTAAAACAGTTTATAATAGCAGTTATAGAAGGACTGGGTATAAGCTTTGTATTCTTAAATGCTTTGCATAGGCAAAATGTCTATTTAAGGGTAATAATTTTAATCCCAATTTTTGTATCAATATAAGAAATTCATAACAATGAAAACCTTAACTCTATTTCAAGATAAATTCTGTACCAATGTTAGATATTATAACTTCAATTTTCCATCAATATATTAAGATGCAATATTTGGTTTAAGAGTAAATTTGATAATCTATCCCTATTTATCTATTCCTCTAATTTCTATGATATTACTATATCTCCACTTTTCTCTTCCACCTCCCTCTACTTTATCTAACAGGAAAGGATAGGGAAGAGAAAAGGAAAGGTCGAAATCCCTGCATTTAAGCTTTCTAGTTCCTTCCCAGTCAAAAGCTACATTTGTAAAGTATCCCTTAAAATGACAACATGTCTATTATTTATAAAATAACCAGAACTATCCACCCCAACATAAGCACCTGGGATGGTGATCTTTTTTCTTCTTCCAGCTGAGTTGGGACAAAGAATTCCCTTCTGGGAGCCCAAAGAGAAATAGGAAAATTGGCTTTGTCAAAGGACAGCTAGCTGGCATCATTTGCATTCCCGTCACTATGTGCTGAGAAAGTTCATTGCTTAGCTGACATCTTGACTATGATAGTCTCAAAGGCTGAATAGGTGAGTTAGCTGTTCTGGAAAAGTTCTGGAAGCAAGTCTTTAAAAGAAACAGCTTTAATGTACTTGAGGTAGAATCAAAATAGGAAATGGAATGGAAGGTCCCAGAATTCTCAGCATCCTGGAGTGTGAATTTTGTCAGGGTTATCTTTCTCTTCTTTCATCCTGCAGTATAGAAAACTTACAATCAACATATAATTTTGTAAAGACATTCATGTGAAGTGTGCAGGGTGCACAGATCAGTTAATCAGATCAATAAAGAAAACTGCCTTTCTTCAGATGTTAGTTTGATCACATAATCAAACTGCAATATCAATTTCTATACATGCCACCTTAAATGATGGCATGTAATAACAAGTCATGAGAATTTTGTACCCAATAAGTGTTATTGGCTTTGTATAGACATTTTAGTCTCTGCTGGTTCCAGACTGTCTCCATATACAGGGACATAAATATCACCACATATACATCATCTATTGTGCTGATTGTGTGAGGCTCGCTTCTCTTCTTCTATCTTTCCTGATTTATTGGCATCAGTGTAAAATGTAGGGGTTCCAGATAGTGAAGTTCCCAGCACCAGGGAAATCCACAATCCTAAGTACTAGGGTAGAGGTAACTGTGCTTTGCCTAGTTACTTACTGGAGATAACAGCAGTTATAATACTACTTAGAATAGCACTGTGTTAATAAAATATGAGTCTATACAGAGAAGAACAGGTATTAGACAGGTGTTTTCTTACTTTGCACAGTGAGCCATGAGCCTGTAAAGTTCCAGTAAGACTGCAGGGAGTTTCTGTCAAATGAAAATATGGAAGGATCTGGGTTTGTTCTAGCAGGGATTTTTGTCTACACACCCAAAGATAACAATTTTTGAAGGGTGACTGACTGAGAAGTCCAGGAGGCAGATATTAAAGTCCAGGAGGCAGATATTAAAGTCCAGGAGGCAGATATTAAAGTCCAGGAGGCAGATATTAAAGTCCAGGAGGCAGATATTAAAGTCCAGGAGGCAGATATTACAGGTTCTAGACCTTACTTCCTGCAACCTCACTGTCCTTCCCTCCAAACAAGTGTCTAAAGAGGTTTTGATCTTGCAACAGTATTCATAACATGGGTAAGTTCACCCCACTATTGAATTGCAAAGGTATCAACTGAGAGTTTCCACATAGGCTATGGACATTGAAATGGCTTTCCTAGTGTGCACATGCAGACTGCACTCCGGCTAATGCTCTCACCGTGCCTCCACCAGCATCGTCCCTTGTATTGTCTATCGTAGGCAAACAGAAAGATGAGGTAAGTACAGTAAGACAATCCATCACATCCATTAGGATGGCTGCTACAAAAATACTAATAACGGGGGTTATCATCAATGTGGAAAGTGTACATTGTTGGTGGGATTATAAAAGGGAATGACTGCCCTGGAAAACAGTACGTAGATTCTTCAAAATGAAGCGTAGGATTACCATAAGCTGTCATAATTTTACTTCCAGGTAAGAACCTAAGAGAACTGAAAGCAGATGTTAAGATCAACCTATTCATAGCAATAGTGTTTTTGAAAACAACCTATTATGGCTGTATTCATAAGACCCAGGAACTGGAAATAACCTACATGTCCATCAATTGATGATTGAGTGATAAAATTGTGGGGAATTTACACAATGGAATATTCTTCAGCTGCTAAGAAAAACAAAATTATGAATCTTGCAGGCAAATTTATGGAACCAGAAGCAATCACCCAGAGTGAGGTTATTACAGATGCAAAACAAAACATATTTCATGTTTCATCCACAAATGTGGAAGTTAGCTTTTACGCTTTAGATTTGTGTATTTTAATACAAATAACCACAGAGGTTAAATGGATAGTAAGGGACCAGGGAGAAGAAAAAAGGCTCCAAGGGAATTATAGAGAAGAGATTAAGGGGAAATTAAAATATGAGGTCTAAATAAGGAGGGGAATGGGAGGGCATGGTAAAGCGGAATGTGGAGAGGTACAACTAACCTTAAAGCCTTTTGAAAAGCCATATGGAAACCTACCATTGCAGCTGTTTCCTTAAATATGTGCATATATGAAAGGAATTTCAAAATGATCACCATATAATGGAGGAGGCTATGGTGCAATTAGATATTTTATGCTTCCAAGTGAAACCTCCAGTGTTAGGAATGGGTTGCATCTCCTTCAGTCTTTGGCAAAAGGGGCTCCACAGACCCTACAGACTTTATAGGCTATTGCCAACACTATTGATTATTCTCCCCAGTCTGATGGAATGGTCACATTGCTAATGATACAACTTCCTTATGTCATCAAATTGAGCTGGTGCCCAACTTGTGGCTTCACCTTTATTGACTACCATCTGCAGTACTGAAAGGTACATTGAGTGTTACCAGGGGAGAAGCATAATCATTCCATAAACAGCTACAGACCTTGTAAATTGTAACAAAGCCTTTCCTGCAAGATGTACTAGCACAATAGTGACCCAGATGTTTTAGGGTTATCCAAACACTTTTCCACTGGATAGACATCAGGAAATGGAACCAATGCCTGGTGCGGCTAAAGTAGACAAGGCTAGATAGGTCATGAGTACTGCGTTTATTCTGCTAAAGGAACAGGGAAATAAAATGACTCCTAATGTCATTCTGCTATAATCATACATCAGTGCCTCGTTCAGCCCTTAACAGAGAACCTTTTTAAGATGGGGACTGACATACATTCATGACTGGACAATGTACCAAGAGTAAGAGATGGGTTTTTTGGTTTTTCTTTTTTAAACCTATTCTTAAAAATTTTTTTCCTTATAGTCTGATTAAGGCCCTCGCCATGCCTGACTGAATCTATGGCCTTTGTTGCTCTCATTAGGAAAACAAAACAAAACAAAACAAAACAGGAAAATAAGCAAAAATGAAAAATAAAGTAAAATAAAAAACTAACAAAACTAAATAGGACAAAACTAAATAGGACAAAACAAATGAACAGAAAAAAAAAAGATATCCAAAGAAAACCCAAAAGTAATGCATTTATACACAAAGAGACACACAGACAGATTCTATGAAAACACAACACAGGAAGATGATAATATATATGCAAAAAGCATGTAGAGTTAAAAATAAAAAAGACCAGTGAAAGTATGAGTCAAACAAACCAATAAAGTAGAATCAACCCTCTAAATTGGTCATTGAGATTGTTTTATGTTGGTCATATACTGCTGGGCATGGGGCCTGCCCTCATGTGTTGTTGGTATACCCAGTGAGGCTCATGTTGGAGAAAAATATGTTTTCTTTTCTGAGTAGTTGTCAATTAGAGATATCTCCTCAGAGACTACTTGGTGGTTTTAGCTGAGACTCTTAGCAATGGGGATATGGAACCTGAAGTGAAGTGGCCACTTCCTTTAGGCAGGCAGGATCCCCAGTGGAAGAAACAAGAACACCAACTCACTCACAGAGCTTTTGAGCAAAATCCATCCTGTTTACAAACAATGCAGGGACAAAGATGGAGCAGAGACTGAAGGACTGGCCAACCAATGTCTGGCCCCACTTGAGGCCCATCCTGTGACGCTATTAATGACACTCTATTTGCATACAGGAACCTAGTGTAACTGTCTTCTGAGAGACTCCATTCAGGAAGCTGACTGAAACAGATGCAGAGACCCATAGCTAAATATTAGATAGAACTTAGGGATTCTTATGGAAGAGAGTTATAAGGATTTGTGGACCGTGAAGGGATAAGAACCTCATAAGGAGATCAACAGTGTCAACTAATGTACCCTTGGGTACTTTCAGAGACTGAACCACCAACCACAGAGCATACATGGGCTGGACCGCTATCCCTCAAACAAAGGTAGCAGTGTGGAGCTCAGTCTTCATGAGGGTCTCGCAACAACTAATATGGGGCTATTTATAAATCTGTTATCTTCCTGTGGATTCTGTTTCCCTAGCTGGGATGCATTTTCTGGCCTCAGTAGAAGAGGATGTGACTAGTACTGCAAAGACTTGATGTGTCAGGTAGGGGGGATACCCAGGAGGGTCCTCAACCCTCTTAGAGAAGAAGGGGTAAGAGATGTGAGGAGGAACTATATGAGGGATACACGGAAGGAAGAGGGGCAGTGATCAATTGGGATGTAAAGTGAATAAGTAAATTAATTAATGGGAAAAATCAAGTACAGGAAAAAATTCCCATTCTATAGTCTGCTGCTTTGATGGTGTCCTTTGCTTTACAGAGCTTTTCAGTTTCATACCCCCCCCCCATTTGTTATTTGTTGATCTTAATGCCTGTGCTGATGCTGTTCTCTTCAGAAAGTTGTTTCCTCTACCAATGAGTTCAAGTCTATTCACCACACTCTTTCTACCAGGGTCACAGCGTGTGTTGTTAGGTTGAGGTCTTTGATTCATTTGGAGTTCAATTTTCTGCAGGGTGATAAGTATAGGTGTACTTGAACTCTTCCACATGCAGCCATTCAGTTGGAGCACCATATGTTGAGGATGCTGTCCTTTTCCAGTGTGTATTTCTGGCTTCTTAATAAAAAAAAAGCCCAGCTGTCCATAGGTATATGAATTTATGTCTTGGTCTTCAGTCAGATTTTATTCATCAGTTTGTCTATTTCTGTGCCAAAACTAGGCTTTCTTTTAAAAATTACTATAGCTTTGTAGAACAAACTGGGACTAGTGACACCTCTAGCAAGTCTTTTATTGCTTAGTATTGTTTTAACTATCCTGGAATATTTTGTCTTTCCATATAAAGTTGATTATTGTTTTTTCAAGGTCTGTATAGAATTGTGTTGGAATTTTGATGAGGATTACATTAAACCTGTTGATTGCTTTTGGTAGGGTGGCCATTTTTACTATGTTAATCCTATGGCCCTTGAGCATGCAAGATCTTTTCAACTTTCTTGTATCTTCTTCAAAGACTTGAAGTTTTTAATCACACAAGTTTTTCACTTGCTTGGTTAAAACGATGCTAAGATATTTTATATTATTTGAGGCTATTTTGAAAGATCTTGTTCCCCTGATTTTGGGGAACTATACTACTGAATTTTGGGTGTTAATATGTATACAATTACTTTGATAAAAATGTTTATCAATTAGATGTTTCCTGGTGAGACTTTCAGGGTCACTTATGTATATTTTCATATCACCTAAAAATAAAGGTACTTAGGTTTTTTCCTTTCCAATTTCTATCCCTTTGATCTCAATTATTTGTCTCATTTCTATAGCTAAGACATCAAGTACTAACTTGGATAGGTATAAAGAAAGTGGACAGTCTTGTCACATTTCTGATCTTAGTAAAATTGGCTTGAGTTTCTCTTTATTTAAGTAGATGTTGGCTATGGGTTTTCTGTAAACTGCCTTTATTATGTTTTATGTCTTAGCCTCTCCAGGACTGATCATGAAGGGCTATTGCATTTTGTCAAAGGCCTTTTATGTATATAATGATATGATCATGTGTTTTTGTATTTCAGTTTGTTAATATGGTGGATTACATTTATTAATTTTTGTGTATTGAATCATCCCCGTATCTCTGGGATGAAACCTATCCGATAATGATAGATAATCTCTTTGGATTTGGTTCACAAGTAATTTAGTATCTATGTATATAAGAAAAAAATGGTCTGTAATTTTTTTCTCTATTGTTGGAGTATCTGGTTTATTGTGGCCTCATATAATTAATTGAACAGTGTTCCTTCTGTTTCTATTTTGTTGGATAATTTGAGGAGCATTGACATTAATTCTTGTTTGAAAGTCTGGTAGAATTCTGCACTAAAACCATCGGGCCCTGATGCTTTTTGATTGAGAAACTTTCAATGACAGCTACCATTCTACTAGGTATTATACATCTGTTTAAATTATTCATCTAATCTAGATTAAAGTTTGATATTTGGTATCTATTGAGGAAATTATCCATTTCATTTAGATCTTCAGTTTAGTGGAGTAAAGGTTTTTAAATCCTGGTTATCCTTTTCTGGATTTCCTTTGTGTCTGTTGTTATGGCCTCCTGGTTACCCTTTTCTGGATTTCCTTCGTGTCTGTTGTTATGGCCTCCTGGTTATCCTTTTCTGGATTTCCTTCGTGTCTGTTGTTATGGCCTCCTGGTTACCCTTTTCTGGATTTCCTTCGTGTCTGTTGTTATGGCCTCCTGGTTATCCTTTTCTGGATTTCCTTCGTGTCTGTTATGGCCTCCTGGTTACCCTTTTCTGCATTTCCTTCGTGTCTGTTGTTATGGCCTCCTGGTTACCCTTTTCTGCATTTCCTTCGTGTCTGTTGTTATGGTCTCCTTTTCATTTCTGATTTTGTTACTTTTGGGTATTTTCTCTCTTCTGTTTAGTTAATTTAGGTGTTTGTCAATCTTACTGATTTTCACAAAGAACTAACTCTTTGTTTCATTGATTCTTCGTAATGTTTTGTTGTTTGCTTGTTTCTATTTTATTGATTTCAGACTTGTTTATTATTTTTTTCTTCTGACTACTCCTTTTTTGTGCTTTTTCTTTTTTTCTAGAGGTCTCAGGTGTGCTCTTAAACTTCTAGGATTATATCCCTCCTAATTTGAGTAGGTACTTAGTGCTATGATCTTGCCTTTTACTAGTGCTTTTGTTGTGTCTTAGGAGTTGTATATTAGTATGCTGTGTTTTCATTTTCACTCAATTCCAGAAAGTATTTTTTTTATTTTTTTATTTAAACAATTTTTATTAGATATTTTCTTCATTTACAATTCAAATGCTATCCAGAAAGTCCTCTATACCCTCCCCAACCCTGCTCCCCAACCCACCCACTCCTGCTTCCTGGCCCTGGCATTCCCCTGTATTGGGGCATATAATCTTTGCAAGACCAAGGGCCTTTCCTCCCAATGATGGCTAACTAGGCCATCTTCTGCTACATATGAAGCTAGAGACATGAGCTCAGGGGCTACTGGTCAGTTCATATTGCTGTTCCTCCTATAGGGTTACATACCCCTTCAGCTCCTTGGGCACTTAATCTAGCTACTCCATTGGGGAACCTGTATTCCATCCAAAAGATGACTGTGAGCATCCACTTTGTATTTGCTAGGCACTGGTATAGCCTCACAAGAGACAGCTATATAAGGGTCATGTCAGCAAAATCATGCTAGCATATGCAATAGTGTTTGCATTTGGTGGTTGATTATGGTATGGATCCTCAGATGCAGTAGTCTCTGCATAGTCCTTCCTTCTGTCTCAGCTCCAAACTTTGTCTCTGTAACTCCTTACATGGGTATTTTGTTCCCCATTCTAAGGAGGGACAAAGTATCCACACTTTGGTCTTCCTTCTTCTTGATTTTCTTGTGTTTTGCAAATTGTATCTTGGGTATTCTAAGTTTCTGGGCTAATATCCGCTTATCAGTGAGTGCAAATCAAGTGACTTCTTTTGTGATTGGGTTACCTCACTCAGTATGATACCCTCCAGATCAATCCATTTGCCAAGAATTTCATAAATTCATTGTTTTTAATAGCTGAGTAGTACTCCATTGTGTAAATGTACCACATTTTCTGTATCCATTCCTCTGTTAAGGGAAATCTGTGTTCTTTCCAGCTTCTGGCTATTATAAATAAAGCTGCTATGAACATAGTGGGCATGTGACCTTATTGCAAGTTGGAACATCTTCTCGATACATACCCAGGAGAGGAATTGCTGGATCTTCTGGTAGTACCATGTCCAGTTTTCTGAGGAACCACCAGACTCATTTCCAGAGTGGTTGTACAAGCTTGCAGTCCCACCAGCAATGGAGGAGTGTTTCTTTCTCCACATCCTTGCCAGCATCTGCTGTCACCTGAATTTTTTATCTTAGCCATTCTGACTGGTATGGGGTAGAATCTCAGGGCTGTTTTGATTTGCATTTCCCTGATGATTAAGGATATTGAACATTTTTTCAGGTGCTTCTCAGCCATTTGGTATTCCTCAGTTGAGAATTCTTTGTTTAGGTCTGTGCCCTATTTTTTAATGTGGTTATTTGATTTTCTGGAGTCTAGCTTCTTGAATTCTTTGTATATATTGGATATTAGTCCCCTATCAGATTTAGGATTGGTAAAGATACTTTCCCAATCTGTTGGTGGCTTTTTTTGTCTTATTGACAGTGTCTTTTGCCTTATAGAAGCTTTGCAGTTTTATGAGGCCCCATTTGTTGATTCTTGATCTTACAGTACAAGCCATTGCTGTTTTGTTCAGGAATTTTTCCCCTGTGCCCATATCATCGAGGCTTATAGAGGAGAAAGTGGGGGAAAGCCTCAATGATTTGGCCACAGAAAGTCTTTTATTTCTTTCTTGATCTATTTTTTATTCAGTAGAGACTTATTCAGTTTCCATGAGTGCATAAGAAATTCAGGTTTAATTTATTGTTGTCTGACAAGATGCAGAGTCTTATTTTTTGTTTTGTTATTTTTTATATTTGTTGAGACTTGCTTTGTGTTTGGCTGTTGTACTGGCTAGGTTTGTGTCAACTTGACACAGCTGGAATTATCACAGAAAAAGGAGTTTCAGTTGGGGAAATGCCTCCATGAGATCTAGCTGTGAGGCATTTTCTCAATTAGTGATCAAGGGCCCCTTGTGGGTGGGACCATCTCTGGGCTGGCAGTCTTGGGTTCTATAAGAGAGAAGGCTGAGCAAGCCAAGGGAAGCAAGCCAGTAAAGAACATCCCTCCATGGCTTCTGCATCAGCTCCTGCTTAAGTTCCAGTCCTGACTTCCTTTGGTGATGAACAGCAGTATGGAAGTGTAAGCCGAATAAACCCTTTCCTCCGCAACTTGCTTCTTGGTCATGATGTTTGTGCAGGAATAGAAACCCTGACTAAGACAGCTGTGTTGTCTATTTTGGAGAAAGTTCTATAAGATTTAGAGAACATATATTCTTCATTGTCTGAGTGAAAATTTTTATTAGACCTTTTTGGTTCGTTATGTCTGTTAGCTCTCTGCTTTGTTTTTGTCTGGATGGTCTGTCTACTGGTGAGATTGGGTATTGAAATCTCCCATGGTCAGTATGTGATTTAAGCTGTTGGTTTTTCTTTTACAAACTTTGTTGCCTTTGAGTTTGGTGTATAGATTTTAAGAACTGCAGTGTATTTTTGGTAGGTTGTTTTCCTATCTCTTCTGTTCAGTTTTTGTTTGAAGTCTTTTTTGTTTGATACTAAAATGCCTACCCGAACTTGCTTCTTTGGTTCATTTGCTTGGAATTTTTTTTCTAACCTTTTACCTTGAGATATCTATCCTCAATTCTAAGGCATGTTTCTTGGATGCAGCTGAAGAAGAAATCTTGTTTTGAAACCCATTATTCTGTTAGTCTGTATTTTTTTTAAAACTGGGGAATTGAGACCAGTGATATTTAGAGTTATTAATGACCAATGATAATTGATAACTATCTTTTTTTTGTGGTTTGGGAAGATTAGGTGTATTTAAGCCTTCTTTTTTTTTTTCTCTGATATAAATTATTCATTCCCCGTGTTTTCATGGTTATAGTAACTGCTTTAGGTTGGAACTTCCCTTCTAGCATCTTTTGTAGGGCCGGAATTGTAGATATTGTTTAAATTTGGTTTCATCATGGAATGTCTCAATTTCTCTATGTATGGTGATTAAAAGTTTTGCTGTATATAGTGTCTGGGATGGCATCTGTGGCCTTTTAGAGTCTTCCAGAAAGCTGTCCAGGACCTTCTCACTTTTAGAGTCTCCACTGAGAAGCAGGGTATAATTCTAAGAGGTTTGCCCTCAACTGTTACCTGATCTTTTCCCTTTTTGATTTTTAATATTCTTTCTTTTTTTTTTAATACGTTTAGTATTTTCATCATTATGTGCCATTGGGACATTATGTTCTTGTACAATTTTTCAGGTGCTCTGTGTTCTTTTTTTACTTTAAAGTAGTCCTCTATCTCCTTTAGGTTATGAAAGTTTTTTTCTATGATTAAAAAAATATTTTCTGGATCATTGAACTGTGTTTCTTCTCCTTTTCCTCTTCTTATTATTAGATTTTGTATTTTCTTAGTGTTTCAGATTTCTTGGATGTGGATGTTTGTGGAGACTTTTTTTAGATTGAACACTTTCTTTAATCAATGTATCTCCTTCTTCTATCATATCTTCAATGCTTGAGAGTTTGTCTTCTATTTTCTGTGTTCCATTGCTGACTCTTACCTCTATATTTTATCTTTGAATTCCTAAGTTTTTCATTTCTAGAATTTCCTAAGTTTGGGTTTCCTTTCTTGATTCTATTTCCATTTTCAAGTCTTGAACAGTTTTATCCATCTCTTTCCACTGTGTGTTTTACTAGATTTGTTTAAGGCATTTATTCATTTTTTCCTCAAGGACCTCTATGAGATATATATAGGCTGTTTAAAGGGCTTTTTTTTTCATTTTTTTTCTCTTTATTAGATATTTTCTTCATTTACATTTCACCTGTTATCCAGAAATTTTCCCTTACCCTCCCGCGTCCCCGCCCTGCTCCCCTACCCACCCCCTCCCATGTAATGGCCCTGGCATTCCCCTGTACTGGGGCATATAGAGTCTGTATGACCAAGGGGCCTCTCCTCCCAATGATAGCCAACTAGGCCATCTTCTTCCATATATGCAGCTAGAGACATGAGCGCAGGGGGAACTAGTTAGTTCATGTTATTCTTCCACCTAGAGGGTTGAAGACCCCTTCCGCTCCTTCGGTACTTTCTCTAGCTCCTACCTTGGGAGTCCTGTGTTCCAACTAATAGCTGACTGTGAGCATCCACTTCTGTGTTTACCAGGCACTTGTATAGCCTCCCACAAGACAGCTATATCAGGTCCCTTTCAGCATTATCTTGCTGGCATGTGCTATAGTGTTTATTTTGGTGGCTGATTATGGGAGGGATCCCTGGCAGCCGCCTTCACTGGTTGGTCCATCCTTTTGATTCAACTTCACACATGATCTCTGTAACTCCTTCAGTGTGTGCTTTGTTCTTAATTCTAGGAAGGGGCACAGAGACCACATTTTGAACTTCATTCTTCTTGAGATTCATGTGTTTAGTAAGTTGTATCTTGGGTAGTCTAGGCTTCTGGGCTATGCTTAAGCTAAGTTGGAATATTCAGGACCTGCTGTGGAAGAGTTGCTGGACTCTATTGAGACATATTGTCCTGGATGTTACGGATTATGATTTTATGCTGGTTTCTAGGAATTTGCTAACCTGTCAGGAGTTGGTTTTCATTGATTTGTTCTTGTTGTTGTTGATACAGTGAATAGTTTGGGTAGGTAGGTGGGGAGTGTCTGGGAAGAGTTGTTTGAAGAAAAGAATATGATCAAAATATATTGTTTGAAAATTAAAAAAATAACAAAATATTAAAACTTAAATTATACCCAAACTCTATTTCATCATTTGAGTATGGCAACCCCAAATATATAGCATCTAGCTGATACTAAGATTGATACAACCATATTCCTTAACTTCTAGACAGGTGTGAGTAAACTCTAAGTTATTCAGTGAAGTGACAAAGCCCATTGCACTCGAAGAGTTAGTTGGAGCTCTGAATACATAAGTTAAGGCTTTTAACTCTGGTTAAACTACATGGAGACCCTACACAAGAAACAAGTAGATGCTAAAAATCAGGCCAATAATAGTGGGATTATGCTTCAGTGATAGAGAACTTTTGTGATATGTGTAAGGCCTTGAGTTTAGTTTCTAACACACATACACACACCCACATGTTCACAACCCCACACACAGATACACACCTCCACATACAAACACACACACAAAGATAGAGAGAGACAGAGACAGAGAGACAGAGAGAAACATAGAAATTGAGAGAGACATAGATTGATGATAGATGATAGATAGATAGATAGATAGATAGATAGATAGATGATAGATAAAAGCAAAGTGCCAGGGTTCCTGGTAGGATACACTTCTATTCTAGCCCTTGGAAGACAGTGGCTGGCAAAACACTGTAAATTCAAGATCTGCATGGACATAATCAAGTTCTAGTTCAGTGTGATCATGTAATGAGATCTTGTTTCAAAAGGAAGAACCCATGTCACCAAAAGGACAGAAACCTGTGCTCTGCAGAAGCCACAGTGCTTGCTACCCAGACAAACTTATTTATTTAATGCAGCTATGGTCAGATATGGACAGGCTCCTGTAGAGATTCCTCCTACATTGTTACTATAGATAGTGACTCATGGGTCTGAAAAAATGCAATGGATAGGTTAACTAATCTGCTATTAACCATATTTATAAGTAGGCAAAGTGAAATGGTTAAATGGCTTCAAAATGCCAAAGTAGATGCTATTGAGTTACTCAGGAGTTAGTTAGCTGTGAACATGGCTTTAATACATTGAAGACTCAGCCATCTCTGATATCACGGAGTACTTCTGTGAATGATCCTGGAAGACTCAACCTTCTCTGACATTGCTGTGCACTTCTCTGAATGACCCTGAAATCATGAAATTTAATGAGAAAGTCTAGACACAGCAATAAATCCTGCTAAAGTTTGTTTCTGTGGATGTAAGAATTAATTTAATACTAATCTGCCAATGTAGAACAAAATAGTACATGAATTGCAAAGATGTGGTTATACATGAAATGGATTAAAGAAATTACAGCAAAGGCTTGTGCTGTAAGATCAAGAATTAACAAATGGGACCTCGTAAAATTGCAAAGCTTCTGTAAGGCAAAAGATACTGTCAATAAATCAAAAAGGCCACTAATAGGTTGGGAAAGGATTTTTACCATTCCTAAATCTGATAGAATTCTAATATACAATATATACAAAGAGCTCAAGAAGATGGACTCCAGAAATTCAAATAACCCCATTAAAAATGGGGTACAGAGCTAAACAAAGAATTCTCAACTGAGGAATACCGAATGGCTGAGAAATACCTGAAAAAATGTTCAACATCTTTAATCATCAGGGAAATGCAAATCAAAACAACCCTGAGATTCCACCTCACTCCAGTCAGAATGGCTAAGATCAAAAACTCAGGTGACAGCAGATGCTGTCAATGATGTAGAGGAAGAGGAATACTCCTCCATTACTGGTGGGATTACAAGCTTGTACAACCACTCTGGAAATGAGTCTGGTGGTCCCTCAGCAAATTGGACATAGTACTACCAGAAGATCTATCAATTCCTCTCCTGGGCATATATCCAGAAGATGTTCCAACTGGTAATAAGGACAAGTGCTCCACTATGTTCATAGCAACCTTATTTATAATAGCCAGAAGCTGGAAAGAACCCAGATGTCTCTCAACAGAGGAATGGATACAGGAAATGTGGTACATTTACACAATGGAATACTACTCAGCTATTAAAAACAATGAATTTATGAAATTCTTGGGCAAATGGATGTATCTAGAGGATATCATCCTGAGTGAGGTAAACCAATCACAAAAGAAGTCACTTGATATGCACTCACTGATAAGTGGATATTAGCCCAGAAACTTAGAATACCCAAGATACAATTTGCAAAACACAAGAAAATCAAGAAGGAAGACCAACGTGTGGATACTTCATTCCTCCTTAGAATAGGGAACAAAATACCCATGAGAGGAGTTACATAAACAAAGTTTGGAGCTAAGATGAAAGGATGGACCATCCAGAGAATACCGCGCCTGGGGATCCATCCCATAATCAGCCACCAAACACAGACACTATTGCACATGCCAGCAAGATTTTGCTGAAAGGACCCTGATATAGCTGTCTCATGTGAGGCTATGCCAGTGCCTGGCAAATACAGAAGTGGATGCTCACATTCATTTATTAATGGAACACAGGGCCCCCAAATGGAGGAGCTAGAGAAAGTACCCAAGGAGTTGAAGGGGTTTGCAACCCTATAGGTGGAACAACCATATGAACTAACCAGTTCCCCCAGAGCTCATGTCTCTAGCTGCATATGTAGCAGAAGATGGCCTAGTCGGCCATCATTGGGAAGAGAGGCCTCTTGGTCTTGCAAACTTTATATGCCCCAGTACAGGGGAACGTCAGGGCCAAGAAGTGGGAGTGGGTGAGTAGGGGAGTTGGGGGGCGCAGGAGGGTATAGGGGACTTTCGGAATAGCATTTGAAATGTAAATGAAGAAAATATCTAATAAAAAATTGAAAAAAAAGAATTTACAATAAATTTAATTGCTGCCTCATTCTGTCTTTAACTATTTGAAAAACATAATTTTCACATGTCGGACATACTTAAGCACTAGTGTTTTAAATGACCAAATGTTCAGAAATGAATTCCTGTTGTCACAGATGATAGAAGTGATATAGAAACACAAAATAGTTTACAAAAGTAAATTCATTACATTTATATTTGGCTTTCAAATGAGGTTTGATGCCTATTCTTGGTTGTCAATTTGACTACAACTGGAATCAGGTAAAATCTAAACAACTAAACACACTTGTAAAGGGTTTTTGTTTTGAAATTAAATTGTTTGAAGAGAGAATATCCACTTCTAATCCAGATCTTTGATCTACCTTTAGTATGGGCCACAGTTTCTGCAAGTAGCCTATGTATAGGACATGGAATAAGGACTCTCTCTCTCTCTCTCTCTCTCTCTCTCTCTCTCTCTCTCTCTAGTTCTTTCTCTCTGCCTTCTTGACATTAGAGCCTACTTTTATGATTAAAGACAACCAATATCTATCTATCTATCTATCTATCTATCTATCTATCTATCTATCTATCTCCAGATGATACATTCAGATTTGTATACTGAACAACTATTAAATTCTCAAACCTTCTGTTTGTAGGCAGCCACTGTTGGACTAGCTGGATTACATCCTCTAAACCACTCTTATAAATCTCCTTTAACTATATATTCATTTTATAAATTCTGCTTTTCCAAAGAATCTTGACTGATATATAAGGTAAAAAATTAAGTTTTTTTCAATGCAATGACGATGCAGCTAATATTTAAGGAACTCATAGGGAATGACACATGCTCATTAAGATAGATATTTTCCTTGACGCAACCAGCAAAGAAGGAAGTATAAAACTCACTTTTCAACAAGACAACTTTAAGAAGTTAGCACCCTGCCCAGAGTTACAAAAAGACAGATGTAGAAAAAATTAGAGAGAATTATGTTATCTGACTGAAAAAACAGGAACCTTCTAACCAGCTAGTCTGCTGCCCTGGATGTATCCAGCTAGCTCAGCCAATCACTTCTTGATTTATGTTTACATTGTGTGAACTGGTGGCTTAATTAAATGTTCTGGATCATAGAATTATATTATTTTGGACTGACAGATTTTTAATTAGAAAATGATAAAAGACTTAATTCAATTTTTAAGGTTGTTTTCCCATTAAAAATATTTTGGGTGCTGGAAGTGCAGAGCTGCCCAAGCCTCCCCCGACTGCACTGAGGTCGCAGTCATGCAATGCCATACCTGCCTTTAGTGTGTGTGTGTGTGTGTGTGTGTGTGTGTGTGTGTGTGTGTGTTTATTCTGAACATAGGTATTTATGAAGGTATCAGTTTACCAACTGAGCCATCTCCATAGCGCCTGAAAATCTTGCTTAAGGACAAAAATACTCAGTTCAATAGGAGTCAATGAACAGCTCACTTACAGACACTGGCAAAGGGGAGGACAGTGGAAAATCAAATGTTCTGTTTTGATACTCTAACTTCATTTACTGAGGAGATGATGTTTCCAGCTTCTTTGCCCTTGAAGTTCATCTAATTTGGAGTTTCATTGTAATATACAAACATGGTAGGTATATCTGTCTTGCCTAGTCTCTGGCAGACAATACTAGTAGATCACAGCACCCACAGAGACCAGATATGGTCTGGAACCTACTTCAGCACATTGTAGTGACTAAAGGAAAACTCAGCGTAAGGTAAACTTCTCTGTAGGTTTATAGCACTTGAGGGACTAGACTGGGGAGTCAGGCCCACTCTGCTTCTGGGCAGCATTTATCATGGTGACTGTTTTGGACTACTCTAAAAGTCAGGTTTTACATATTCTCTATAATGTTTCATTTAGTGTTGTGGCCTAAAGAAGGGAAGGTTTTTGGGAGAGAGTTATTGTCTCACTCTCTAATAGGTCCCTGATGGAAACTAGATAGTTTAAATGATAATAATAATACAAGTTTAGATTGCTAGGAGTGCTATCTTAGTTTTCTGTTATTAAACTGCTCGTATTAATGATCTCTCCCCTCCTTTGAACAACACATCATTTTTATATGACAGACACATGATTTTAGAATCATTATCTTGGGATACACTAATTACAGCCTTGGTCCCTTCACACACCTCCATGGGCTAAAGAGGGCAGGCATTTTGAGACAAACCTTTTGGCAAACCTCAGATAACAGCTCAACTGGGGTTCCCTTGCTTATGAGCAGAAATGAACCTATGGATTACCATTAAATAGCAGTAAATGTTCTCAGCGGGGCAGAGGCATTACCAACAGAATGCACCAGGGTTTTCTTTACAGCTCTGTGAAGGATCATAAAATATAAATTTAAATAAGACACTGTGGCATTGACTTAAAGCATTCATATGTGAAATATTGATTTAGTCTGCTCTTAACTGGATGTGTAAGGTGAGTACAATTGAATATGTCTGTCAAGTTCACTGACGGGCAATGCACAATTAGAGGGTCCAATAGAAGCATGATCAGGACTCTGCGCTATATTGTAAGGATCTGGGGTACACAAGGCTCACATGTTCAATTGGTCAGAGGATAGATGGCCTTAATTAGAAAGAATATTGAACTATTTGTTCATATATACACCTGAATGCTATATGCATTTGCTTTATTGTAAATCCAAAGCAATGAAAACATTCCTTGGGATTTATCACATGGTGTCTTTCCTACTTTCTTTTGTTAGAAATCTTTCTTGTCTGTGGAACTCTTATTTTCTGTTAACCACAAACATGTGGCCTTTGTGGGCCTTGCTGGCTGCTCACTCACAAGGACCCTGCCCAATCTATAGTAAAGCTCAGGAAATATTTGTTGATTAAATTAGGGTGTTGAAGTTGGGGAAATGTTGCTCTTGTGTTAGGACCACTCTCCTTATTAATTTGCTTAAAACCCTAGACTGTTAAAAATAAATCAGTGAATTCAATGGTTTGATCTGTACAAGAGATCAACTTGAGGTCAGATAAGCCAGCCTATTTCATTCTGGAGTTTCAGAACTTCTGGGAGTGAACCAAGATGTTTCTGATGGTCCATGGAAAAATCACTAAAGAGAAGCCAATGTTTACAGCCGATTCCTATGTGTTGTCCACTGTTAAAGCTTACGTGACTGAGCACATGCATCAAGCTTCCCCACGGCCATCAAGTTTCCTGATGACAGACTCCTGTCCTTCTGAATGCTAATTGTCAGAGTGCCTGGAGCACACACACCTAGTGACAATCAACTCTACCATCTACACAGGGACATTCTTGACAGTGAAGGTCTCAAGACCTTTATCAATAACCAACTTGGTTATTTATCAATAATGAACTTAGGACAGTGTAATGTGGACAAGGTGAGCCAAAGATGGCACTGTTGCAAATCCTGTGCCCTTTTGATCACAATAGGTTAAAAATACAGTGCTAAGCAATTGGGAAACATGTAAATTAAAAAAAATATTTAAAAGATTCTTTTTAAATTTATTTAAAATATTTTATTGATTCATTGTGAATTTAATATCATGAACCTAAATCCCTCTCATCTCCCCCTCCTCTCATACTCACTCTCCACCCTTGCAACTTCCCACACAACAGGAAAAAAAAACCTGTCATTGTGAAAACTGTAGTGTGTCACAGTATGTCCCACCGTATACCCTTTAGTCTATACTTCTTTGCTTGCAAATATTTATTGCAGCAAGTTGTCGGTCTGGTAAGAGGCCTCTGGCTTCTGCTACTCTATCCATTCCTGAAACCATACTGGGACTTCTCTTGGCTATCCTGTTTCTGTCCTGTGTCATGGAGATCTTGTAGTTTTGGATCCGTTAGGACTGGCCCCTTCATGTGCTCCAACAATTCATAGATGGGCTAGATGCTGGGGTGGGCCAGTTCAATGTGTCTGGGCCTGGGTGGTAGCTGAGGTGGTCATCCTCCTTCTTCTCCTGCTCTCGTACCCTCAGAGTGGGCTCACCAGTAAACCCTGAAACCAGGGCCAGCTCTATCTCACTGCCCAGGCAAGGTACAGGGCCTATTCTCCTGATTTTTGCAGCTATGTAGGGACATGGACCATTCTCCTACTCTCAAAACCCCAGGGTCAGTTCTCCTGCCTGTCATAGATGACAAGGAACAAGGAAGGGGAGGAGGACATCTCTCCCTCATCTGTATCTCTGCCCAGTAGACAAGAGGCAGGGTTGGCTCTCTAGTGCTCATAACCCCATAAGGCCATCTTTGCTCCCTGGTAGTGGGAAGGGCAAAAGGGAGGGGGAAGGATCTCTTCCTCCATGACCTCACTGCACAGCAGATAAGAGGCACAGCTGGCTCTCCTATGTTCACACCCTTAGGGCCAGCTTACCTGTAACCCCCACATGCGGGGCCAGCTGTACTGCACTGCCCAAGTGAGGTGCAGGGCCTCCTCTCCGGAGTGCTGCAGGTGGGGAGGGGCAGAGCCAATGCTACTACTCTCACGACCCCAGGGTCAGTTATCCAGCCTCCTATACGGGGTGAAGAGGAATGTGGGAGAAGAGTACCTCTCTCTTACTGGAGATGAGTGACAGGGCCAGCTTTTCCTCTCGTGTCACTGGGGCTGGCTCATCTGAAACTCCTACAACATTCAGGGCCACCCTCCTGAGTACTGCAGTTGGATGGGGTTTGAAGGGTTAGCTCTCTGGCTCTCATGCCTTCAGGGCCAGCTCTCCCATTATACCCAGGTGATGGGTAGGACCAGTTCTACATAGCCCTCAGACCTCAACAAGTCCTCTTGCAGCAGCTTCGATCAGAGATTTCCAACTGGCTTTTGGAGATAACAATCCCCTGCTAATGCAGAGCCACAGACCCAGACATGGTCTCCGATGGCATAGCAACACAGGCCAGGACCATAATATGGTCCCATGAGGCATCACCAGCTACTCAGATCAGGTTGTTCCTCACTACCCTGTAGTCTCCAGTTCTGCCTCTCTTCGTTGAGCCCCCCCCTGCCCCCTTAGAAGGATAGTTTATCTTTCTCTTCCATTTCTTCACCGCTTACTTACTCTTCTTAGAGGTGTCTTGGGTCATCTCAGGAGCAGCATTAAAAGTGCTATGCTCTATTCTTGCATTATGGCACCAAACAGGGGTCATCTTGGGCATGGTCTGTTCCCTAGACCTGCACGGTGCTGAACTGGTGATCATCTCAGGATAGCTCTCTGTCTGCATCTCATGGTGGTGCCAGTCTAGTGGTTGTTTTGGGCTGGCTGCTAACCCTGACCACCCGAGTGGCCCTTTGTAAGACTCCTCGGTCTTGGCCTCACTCCTGCTGGGGGCACAATCCCAGGCGGGGTTCTATTCTTCAGCTTGCTCCCTGTCCTGGGAGCCCATCTGGGCCTGTCTGGCAACAGACTGGGGGTTGTCTTAGGCTAGCTCCTTTTTGAAACACCCTGGTGCTGGCCTGATAGTTGCTTTAGGCTGGATTCTCTTTTTAAGGAATGTTAGGCTATTAATTATTCAGATGTTCATAGGTAGAAACACTGAGCATAGACATAGCCTCTCTCCCCTCTTCCACCTACTCGTGCACATGTGACTCAGCAGCCACACCTGAAAAGCCTCTGGGACAAGTAAAAACATTCTTTACAGAATTTGTTAGGTTAATATTTCTAAAGAGCTAAAGATTTCTTAAATTAAAAAACAAAACAAATAATAGACACACAAAGACAAAAACAAAAACAAAAAAACTCAAACAAACAATAATAACAACAAACCAAATCAGCATCATATTAAGATATCAGATGATAAAGCAAATAGCACATACAAAGATGTTCCTACTAGCTATTTGTGTAATATTTCTAGGATGGATTATTCAAAATCTTCAAGTGTGGAATGGCTAAATTATGATGGAATTATATACAGAAATGAAAAAGAAGAAACCAATGATTCATGGATTAGCATGGATGAGATTCAAAGGTACAATTTAAATGGATTCTCTTGTGTGATTCCACTTTCATGAAGACCATCAACAGATGAAGCTAATACACATGTTCAGGATTAAAGTGACAGCTGCCCTGGGGCAGGAAAGCCTGGGATTAAGACAGGATAAATGCAGTGAATGTCCCACACCTGACCTGGGCATCAGCTGATGAGTCTGACTGTATTTAAGACTCCCATTAGGCTGCCTGTTTAAGGTTTATCAGACTAGAGCTGGGTGTTAGCACTGTACAAGCATGAGGACCTGAGTTATAATCCCTAGAGCCCATGGGAAAAAATAGCTGCTTATCTGAAACAGTGAGCTTTGGGCTCAACAAGAAACTTTTCTTAAAGAAATAAGGCAAAGAACAAGAGGAGGACACTGATGCCCTTTTCTGGTTTGTGCATGTGAATACACAGATTTGACCCTCCCATGAACACACAGCCATTCATTATATACACCACACACACACACACACACACACACACACACACACACACACACACACATACACACATGCACATGCGCATGCTCACACACACACACACACATACACACACCCCAAAAAATCAGAATTTAGCTTTAGAAAGTAGTTTTGGTGAAAATTTCTTGCTTAGCATGTATTGGGCCCTAAATTGAATCTCCTGTACTAAGACAAAAAATGTTAATGTTATAGAAGGTGCATATTAATAAGGAGAAACAAGCCAGATGTAGTTAGAGGTATTTTCTGGAAAAGCCTGTTGATCCAAGTTTTATTTCTCCAACACTTATTAGAGCACAGAATTATGGTCCTTCTGCACACAGATCTTCAGAGAATCCAGTGTAGTATAAGTACTCATATGTAGCCAAGATCACCTGATATGGCAATGAGGAATGAAACCTCATCGGTTTTGGTTGTAGGAACCATAGCAAGACTGAGGCTGTGACAATTTTACTGAGAGAAGTCAGACATTTTATACCTTTATCCTAAATAGAATATGATAGCAATTTCAAGGATCAATACAGTCATAGTTGCCAGTACACAAGGATGTTTGTAAGCTATACAGGGTACAAAAGATTAATGTCTAAGACCAATAGTCCTGTGGAGTTTCCATGCTTCCTTGATGTCTGAGGGAACATACAGAGAAATGTAAAGTGGTTTGAATGGTTCACTACCTGAGGGAAGGCATGGGTCTTTCAAGAACTGGAAGGCACATTGTGCCCTAGGAGCCATGGACTCTGACCTGAAAAACCTATAATGCATGCCTTTCAAGGCACCTAGGCCAGGTTGACACCATGGTTCTCTGCACCCAGGATTTTTCTTTCAAAGACATATAACATCTTTTTCCAGAAATCTTGGAATTGGAAATGATTAATAGGCTGGTGATCTGGATTTTCTTTTGGTCGAGGCTATATCAAACTTCTATACTCAAGGCCAGAGGGAAGCAGTAATCTAAATGACCCTTATAACCAGGGATTCCCCAAGATCTCTACAACCAGGACCAGAGATATCTAATAGTCTAAATGACGTTTACATTATGTGTATAGCTAGAGGGTTCCCCAAGCTCCCACAACCAGGACCAGAAATGGCTAATAGCCCAAATGACCTCTATGCTATCTATATGACCAAGACCACATCAGTTCCTTCTCTAAGTGCTTAAGCTAGTACAGATAGCCCATCTTCTTGGCAGAAATGACATATTCTCTGGGTTGAGTTTTGATGTAATTATGTTTTCTTGTGCACAAGGGAATGTGTTACACAAGGAAATGTTCCCCCCCCCCAAACTATACTATGTTTAAATTTGTTGGGAATAAACTGCCTGCCATCAGACTCTTTAGAAATCTTTATCCCAGTTGAGAAAGTCAATCTGAACCAAGTTTTCATTATCATCTCTTCATAGCTTGCTTCCCTTACTGGATACCTAGGGGCATCTCCTTACCTTGTAAATATAGGAACCAGTTTCACAAAGTTGATTTCTGATACACACACACACACACACACACACACACACACACACACGTGCGCTGTAGCAGGTGCATGCCCACCTCCTTCTCTCTCATTCCCTCTCTTTCTCTCTGAATTAAAAAAAACCTTTTTAGAAAGAAAAAGAAAAGGAAGATGATCAGATTTACTGATTCAGTAAAGGTTTGCTGGTGCTGAGTTGAATGTTGGTGTTATAATAATGAACAGGATCTCAAAAACCTTAGAGGCAGGAGAAGCATGTCTCATCAGGCTCTTTTGGGGGGCATAATTAATGCTCTCTTGAATTCTCAAAATTGTTCTCTTCTCTGAAAACTATGTATGTAACAAATTACTCTCAAAGCTTAATTAAAGCAATTTAAACATCGCTCATGTTATTTTGTCAGGAATTCATGCAAGGCTCAGCTGAGCAAAGTTTCTATTTCTATTAGTCTTGGAAGACAGAGTCACCAAATGAGCTAGCTAGTTTGGAGGGCTGGGGATGCTCAACTCAATTCTGCTGTATTGATGGAGATGGCAGAAGGATGGGTGCCTCTATGAAAGTGGCCCTGGGTTCATACAAGAGCTCTCTCTACAACAGGGGTCTGTTGTGCATGACTCTCCCCTGAGCCAAGCAACCACCATCTTGAGTTCACCTGTGTTTGCCTTGCAAAAAGTCATTCCAGTTAAGTTGTTTAATGGTTTACACCTAACATAGAATTATAGCACAGGGTATGGGGTTCTTTCCTGAGTATCCAGCCACTCCTTACTTCCTGGCAAGGTTGTGTGTGTGTGTGTGTGTGTGTGTGTGTGTGTGTGTGTGTGTGAGGGAGAGAGTGAGAGAGACTAGGAACATGAGCTCCATCTGTTTGACTACAGGGAAGCCCTAATTCCAGTTTTTTGAGTGAGGGGCCAGTTAAGGGAGGGGTATCCTCATCCTTGTAAATATTTCCTTCTATAAGCTTTGTCAAAAAGCCCAATAAATTGATTCCCCAGAGTGACCTTTGGTGGAAGCATGCCTCAATTTGTCATTTGGAACCTTGGTGGGAGGGGTAGATGTTGCTTTGCCTCTGCCCCAGGAAAGGAATTTCAGCAACAAGATTTTAGGGTCATCATACCTTGAGCATGTCCCTAGCTTTGAAAGCCACATCCTGTCTTTCTGCTGTAGTCAGTTGAAACAAACTGCTCATAGTCAAGAAGACCTAGCCTGCTCATCATATTCAAGAAGAGGGACATACACCTCCTCTCCCAGAGGCAAGTCTGCCAAAGAATTTGAAGCCATGTTTAATAAACCACTATGCTCTACTTGCAGTGTATCCAAGGAGAGCTTTTAGTTAGTCTATACTCTTGCTATCTTCTGTCTCCTTTTCTTTTCACTCCTTGGCATTTCAAGGTAATACTCAATTGATTCTCTGTTCTCATGTTCATTTTGTCTTACCAGTGTTGATTAATGCTTACCTGTTTATGGTCCCTCTTTTAAACATTTTCTTTTTTTTTTTTCAACTTTTATTAGATATTTTCTTCATTTACATTTCAAGTGTTATCCAGAATGTTCCCTATACCCCCCCCCCTCCCGGCCCTGCTCCCCTACCCATCCACTCCCACCCCTTGGCCCCGGCGTTCCCCTGTATTGGGGCATATAAAGTCTGCATGACCAAGGGGCCTCTCTTCCCACTGATGGCCAACTAGGCCATCCTCTTCTATATATGCAACTAGAGACATGAGCTCAGGGGGTACTAGTTAGTTCAT
>LR750011.1:382330-508091 GCA_902729485.2 Mus minutoides
TTTTTTTTTTTTTTTTTTTTTTTTTTTTTTTTTTTTTTTTTTTTTTTTTTTTTTTTTGGTTTTTTGAGACAGGGTTTCTCTGTATAGCCCTGGCTGTCCTGGAACTCACTTTGTAGACCAGGCTGGCCTCGAACTCAGAAATCCGCCTGCCTCTGCCTCCCGAGTGCTGGGATTAAAGGCGTGCGCCACCACGCCCGGCATTGTCCATACATCTTTAGTTGCAAATGTTCATTGCAATGAGCCATGGTCTGCTTCAAGGCCTTTGGTGTCTGCTACACTATCAATACTAGATCCTTACTGAGAATCCTCTCAGATATCATGTTGTTGCTCTGTGTCATGGACATCCTACAGGTTGGGATCTGCAGGACAGGCTCCTTCACATGCTCCAGCAGTTCATAGATGGGACAGATGTTGGGATAGGCCAACTCAAAGCCCTTGATCTGGGCTTGGGTGGTAGCTGAGTTGGTCAGCCCACGAGCTCTCGTGCACCCACACTACCAGGGCAAGCTCCTCCAGCACTACCCCAGGCAGCTAACACAATGCTTCAGCTGGTAAGAGACAGAACCAGTTCTTGCACTCTCAAGCTCTTGGAGCAGCTTACCAACTCCCATGCCAGCAGGTCCTGCTCTCCAGGTACAATAGACAGTAAGGGCAGGGAGGGGCAGCTCTCCTACTCTCATGACCCCGGGGGTCATCTCTCCTGCCTGCTGCAGGTGGCAACGGGCAAGGGGCAAGGGGAGCGTACTGCTTTCTTCATTTACACCACTGCATGACAGATGAATGTCAGGGACAGCTCTTCCATGCTTATATCCTCTCTGGGTGGCTAGTTACTCCTCCTCCCCTTATCCCCAACCAGGGCCAGCTCTTTTGCTCTTAAGGCTGTTGGGACCAGCTTTCCCATTATGCCCAGGAGAGGGATAGGGCCAGCTCTGCATAGCCCTCAGACATCAATAAGGCCACAGGCAGCAGCTCACACCAAGAATGTCAAACTGGGCTTTGGTTGTAACAGACCCCATGCTGATTCTGGGATAAGGATCCAGACATGGCTCTTGGAGGCATCATGGACTAGGGTCTCACTATGGCCTTAGGTGGCATCTTCAGCTACTTATATTAGGATGGTCCTCACTACCCTCAAGTCTCCAGTTCTGCCTCTTTTCATTGTGCATACTTCCTTCTGCTTCTCATTCTCTTCCATCTCTCCATGAGTTACTTGCTCATCTTAGTGATGCCCAAGCATCTGTGTGTCTGGGATCGTGTCAGGAGTGCTATGTCCTGCTAGTATCATGTGTCATATGGCACAGTTGTCTCAGGCTTGCTCTGCCCACTCAGGCTGCGTGGTGCCAGCAGTATGAAGAGGTTTTTAAAGTCAAAAGATATGTGCTAATCGATAATCATTAAACTTGAGAAAGATCATTGATAGCATATTGTACATTGACATTTCTATTAAAAACTTAGGTATAAATATAGAAAATATGCTGATTATATATAACATGTACTAGATGATATAGTCATGATTCAAAAGGGTGACAGTAGGCTAGTTTTATATGTCTAATTAGTTAATTTGCCACCCAAGATGGTATATGTGTCTTGCTAAGGGTTAGAAATACAGTAAGCAGAACACAGTGCCTTCTATCTATGGTCTCATGTACTTGAGAAGCTGAGGCACAGGTATACTTGAGTACAAGAATTTGAGACCAAAGTGGCCATCGAAGTAATATTCTGTCTCCAAAGTAAGCAAGAGAGGAGAAAAGGGAGGAAGAAGAGAAGAGGATTAGAAAGGATCCTGGGAGGACTATTACTGCAAAACAGGTTGCAATTCTTCTTGTTTTGTTTGTTTGTTTAGGATGATGCCTGATGTAGCCCAGATTACTTGTTACACAGGTGAGGATAGAAATACTGACTCCAGGCCAAAGATAATTTTACCAGTAATATCAGCAGCATCAAAGCTCAGCAAAGCAGCATTCTTTACATTCATAATTTCAATATGCAAAGTTAAAACATTCAGAATGGTGTTGGAATTATGCCAAATACCCTGCAAGTATCTTTGAACTTTTTCCCAATTATAGTGACTGTCATTGTAAATTTTAGAAGTAACACAAATCCATTGATTTTTGGCATGGCACTCAAGGTGGCTCCTTACTCTTAGACTCTGAACCTGTTCTCCAATAATTTTACTATACCATAAGGAACATCAATCTGTTGTTCCAACTGCCCATCTAAATCCTCTTGAATATTCAGAATATTAGTAACATTTCTGCTAAATTATTAACAAAAGTGGCTGTCTTAACTTCTTGTTTCAAAGCAATTACAGAAATGGTGGTGCTAGCTATTAATGTAATTAAAGATGCTCTACCAGCAATATTCAAAACCACTACCTTCTTTCTGCTTAAAGTCTAACTCACTTCTTCCAGTACTCTCAAGCTTTCTTTTAGAATACCAAGGTCCTTTCCTACCCACAGACAATAAAACAAGATTGGTTGATAGACCATCATAACAGACATGCCAGTTTTCAACACACTAACACAATTAGAAAGTATACAATCCACACAACTTACAGTAAATACTGTGGAACAAAAGGAATTTTAACATGACAATTTCTATTGCTATGATAAAATATCATGACCAAAAGCAGCTAGAGCAGAAGAGAATTTATTTTAATTTTATAGTTTATCATCTAAAGAACTCAATGAATTGAAGATCAAATTTTTGGCTGTCTGCCCTGGTCATGGTTCATGAAGTGGAAGTTTCTGGTTCTGTGATGTGATACAGATCTATGGTGTTTTGCTGAGTCAAGACCCATGAGAGGACAAGTGATGTTTGAAGAGAGTATAAATAGGACTGAGTGAACAATGATGGGACACTTGCATAGCTAGGTGTGCAATGCTTCCACCGTTCTGAGTGTTCGCTGATCCTCATTTCATTGAGAGAGGCATGGCAGAGGCTACCTGGCATCCTGGCTGGTCCTGGTCACTCCCACTGAATCATGCCAATTTGGCGAATGTTGTGTTTCTAAAAAGATAAAGAAGGAAAGAATAAGTTTTGGTGGGTGTGTGGTAAGGTGTGGGGTAAGGGAGTGCCTCAGCTGACCCATGCTGAGGCATCTCTTACCCCTGAAGGACCAAGAGGGTATAGTGAGGGTATAGTATAGAATAGAGTCTACTTGGGGCATGGGGAGGGGAGTTGAGAGGGTAGTAGAGACAGAGAAAGGCAGAGAGAGAGAGAGAGAGAGAGAGAGAGAGAGAGACAGAGACAGAGACAGAGACAGAGAAAGACAGAGAGAGAGAGAGAGACAGACAGACACACACACACACACACACACACACACACACACACACACGGAGACAGAGTCAGAGAGAGAGACAAAGAGAGACAGAGAGAAGAGAAGTAGAGGCTGGCCATGAGCACATGAAGAGAGAGGAAGAAGGGGAATGCGGAGAGAGGGGTAAGGGGTAAGAGAACAGAGTAGGAGCAAGACTGCAAGAGCAAGAGAACAGAGTGGGCAAGCTGCCCCTTTTACAATGAGTTAGGCACATCTGGCTGTTGCCAGGCAACTGTGGTGTGGAGCTTAGACAAAATACTAACATTCCCCCATTTGTGTTAATTAAAAAAATTAGAAAGAGGTGATGGTGAAGCAGGAACAGAGTCATCGTGATGTTTAGCTACTTCCTGCAGATTTTAGGGCAATATGTCTCTAGAAAGCCACGGAAAATGGGTATAGGATTGTTGGTTCCATTTTAGGAAAATTAGCTATTTCCTTGTTTTTGTCCGAGTTCTGTGAAACCATCTGTGTATAGATCAGAAAGAATAAGTCCAGTGTCTGTGTCTGTGAGAGGAGATTGGAGCATCTGGAAGTTGCTTCTCTGGAGCTGTCCTGGATGTAGTAAGCACCTGGACTTGACAAGATGGTTAAACTTGACAAGATGCTGAAACACACACATATATTTTATAGGTAAGATTAAGATTAAGTACATTTGGGAGAAAGAATTTTTTTTTTCTAGATGTACATTTGAAACTCGGAGGATTTGAAACCCAGAGGAATCTTATCCTCTGGAATCGGTAGTAAGTGAGAACTTTAGGCAGAGGTACTTATCTGGATGGGTCTATTTGGTCCATGAGAGGTAGGTTTTAATGGGTTTCCTGTAGCTTTTAAATTTACAAAAGAGATAGCAACATGAGTTAATGACATGTCCATCCTTTAAGATAAGCTTTTCATAGATCAAAAGGAACAACTCAGATCTAGAAACTCCACAGGTTCACATCCCCCCTGCTACCCAAGGAGAGCCAATGCTCGCTAACACAAACTTTGGAGAACTTGTAAACCCCCTCCTCCCACTGGTCAGAGTAAATGTCCCCATGTTCCCAGGGGAGAGTTCTTTAGCTCAGAGCTACCCCTGTGCTGCCCTTGAGGATAGAGACATTCAATCATTTCACTGACCCTTGTTCTAGGACTTCTTTCCTTGAGTTAGATTTTCTTCTCTTCTCTAAGACAGTTCCTTTCTTGCTGCTGAGAAATCCCAGGCCTGCATGAACTGCTTGCTCTCTGTTGCTCAGGGCACTGGCCCAGAGGTTAGCCCCCAGACTACTATGTGATGATCTAGTGGTCTGGCCTGGCTAAGAGTCTCTCTGGTTATTAATAATAGCCTCAGAACATTAGTAGGGGTAGTTAATAACCCTATTCTCACCCACGGGTTTATCTTTTCCACCTTGTCCCTATTCACTGATGTCTGAATAGATAGATGAAACATTTTAAAAGGGAAAAATATATATAATGATTTTAAAAAATGGCTGGAGAGGAAGCAATTGAATTTAAATCTGAGTCTGGACATTATGGTCTATGTTTGACATTAACTCCATAGGTTTTTGTAGCTTAAAAATTGGTCCCCACCTAGTGTTGTCCTTTTGGGAGATTATGGGGCCTCCCTCAAGGAAGTGTGTTGATGGGAGAAGTCTTAAGACTTCGCAGTTCTCAGCTCTGGCTCACGTTCTTCTATGTCTTGACCTACTGAAGTATGGGCAGGCAGCTTCATGACTTCCATGGCCATAGCTTTGAGCTGCCCTGAATCTTGATAAGTCTCCTCTACCATCATGGAATACATCTTCTCAAACTGTGAGCCAAAATAAAACCTTCTTCCCACAAGCCACTGTTTCAAATAATGTTTTTCACAGTGATGAGGAACAAATTAGAAGAGCCAGTTTCATGACAGTACAGTTCTATTAGTAGAGTAGCTCTTATAGTGTGGCTATTTTCTCTAAATTAAAATATTCTCTCCTAAAAGGGTGTCCTATTAGGATTGAAGAAGTAGATGAAACTTTGGAAATCTCCAAGCTCCTGAACCTTACAGAACTCAGGATCTCTTTCCAAGATTCTATAATCAGTAAGCAATAACTGAGGAGAAAAGTCTTTCTTATCAGTCAAGATGGTTAAAAGTTGTTAGAGAACTATAGCTTTTGCGATTCACCACCATTTCTGGTATATGATTTAGGGTGACATAGTTGGCTCTGTAGCACCATGCCTTTTAAAGTAACCTTCATATGTGCTCACTCATTTATGTAATTCTAACACACTTGCTGGTTTAAACTAGATTTGAGAGGACTTGCTTGTTTGGTATCTCAGTGACACCCTAGCTTGTGTTTGTAGATGTTTATTAATGACTTCCTAGGAAAAGTTACATAATACTTTATTTTGTTTTATAAAATGATCTTTTTATTTAATTCTACATGATGATATTTGAAGATAAGGGGGGCAAGGAAGGGTGCCTGAGAGATTCTGGATGAGTCGATATGGAAGGTATAAAGGAGAGAAAGGTGCTGAGGCTCTGTGTTTTTATTGGGCTCAATGTCTCATTGGGCTGTACTTATAAAGATTATATTTTAAAAACAATGAATTTTAATCCAACAACAGGTAAAGCAATCCAAATTATATGCCCTTCCAAGCATGATGTCCTTTAGTATTGTAAAGGGCACTTGCCAATGAAGCTAGTGCCAAATACTTCTTTATGATTGACATCAGCCCCCAGTGATTCTATGGTATATATTTATTGACTATGTATACTCTCCAATGAGAAGTTAACTCTAAGGAAGGAAGGACTTTGTTGTCCTGTTTATGTGTCCTTAGTGCTAGTAAGATAAAAATGATGATCTTTAACAACTTCAGAGTGTGGACAGGGTAAATAGTAATTGAACCTCAGAATAACAAGAAATATATCCTATGATATCCAGTGATCTGGTATCTGATGCAAAGCACAGATAGTACTTAAGCATACTTATACTATGTGTAATAAAATTTAACCTAAAAATTGTATTTATAAATTAGAGTAATAAAATAATAAAGCACAGTAAAATGCCTAATATCAAAACAAAACAATTATAGAAATGCATTATCATAGGATTTATGTGATTTTTATGTCCCTTTCATTGGCACATAGAAGGAAGTGTTGATTGGTCAGAATAATGACAGAACAGAGCAGAATGGTGTGAGATTTCACCCTACTTCAGAGAATTGCACAATTTAAAACTTAGAAATAATCTATTCTGGAATTTTCTGTTAAATTCTTCATATTGAAGTTGTCTATGGGCAACAGAGACAGTGATATGTAAAAACACAAAGAAGAAGCGATTGATGCATCTGAAACCAGAAAAAAAAAAAGTCTCTTCATATTCAGCCTCAAAACACTTGAGTGAAACACCCACCCCAATGGTGGCAAGGTTAAAAGCATAAATGGCCTTGAAGAGCACTTAGATAATTTCAGGGACAATGTATCCATATTATCCAGAAATTTTAAAGTAAAGTAAGAATATTTAAGAGACTTTAAAGGCAAGACTCTTAAGATAATAACGTTTAAAACTCCATAAGGGTTCAACTCGTATTCTAACTCTGCACTGGTGGCATGATCAATCAACCGTGGTCTTGTCTCAGGTGTTATTCCTTGTGTTTCATTGTGGAGCTCCTTTGCCACTCTGATCTTGGAAGTCTGAAGACATGTACAAGAGAAATAAAAGATGGGGATTCCATCCATATTAACTTCCAAATGTGACTTTGAATAGATGCCGCCTATAACTTTCAATTGATTTCTAGAAATATTAACTCATACTGAGCAAAGCAGTTTCATATATATAGCTATGTAAAACAGATGAATCAGGTCCATAGTTACAAAATTAATAATTTGCTCCAAAGAGAACTGAACACAGCTTTCCACTCCAGGGAATATCCAATGTCAACTGATGAAATATGTCTGTGGATGTCTCCCTGGAGATGTAGTATGACACAGTTTTTGACTCATTTGGTGACCCGAATATTCAGCAAAGAATATAGTTTAATTCCAAACAAACACAAAGACATTGGATAAGTTCAATTTCTAGATTTACTATCAGTTCGTTATTCAGTTCCTAAAATTCTGCACCATCACGGAGAGACTAAGAGTGAGCTTAGATGAAGACAATGAATTTGACTTCTTCCCTTTCCAATAACTGGTATGAATGCTATTGCTAAAATAAATCTTAAAACAGAAGCAAACTTTCCATTATCTTTCTCCTATAAAATCCTGTTTGTGCTATGAAGAGTTAGTCACATGCTCCTTGAGTTAATATGTGGTTCTATCCTCATAAATCCTCTGCAAATTGAGAATATAATAAACTGAAAGTGTGTTCTGTATGTCAAGGCTACAATGCATCAGAAAATAGTAGCACATTTGCTGTGGAGTGTCCCCGATTCCCTTTTTGAGAAAATTACTAACTGGGATTAGTAGCTTTCTACTGCTGCCCAGAATCATGAGAGGAGGTTCTTCCACATACTGCTAGGCAAGGAGAAGATCCAAATTCATAAAGATCATTTTTATGAGATGCATATTGTCCTTATACTATGATAATGTTGAAAATGTGTGATTGTTTTGTTTGTTTTTTGAGACAGGGTTTCTCTGTATAGCCCTGGCTGTCCTGGAACTCGCTCTGTAGACCAGACCAGCCTCAAACTCAGAAATCCACCTGCCTCTGCCTCCCGAGTGCTGGGATTAAAGGCGTGCACCACCACACCTGGCTGAAAATGTGTAATTTAAGCCATCATAAGTTGGGGACTAATTACTGTGACTTGACTATGATTTGATTATGAAATGTCCCCTATAGGATATGTATGAAAGGCTTAATCTCTAACTGGAGTGATTTTATTTGGGCGTTGAAGGAAATTTTAGGAAATAAAACATAGTTAGAGGAAGTAGAACACAGGGTCTTGTTCTTGCGTGTTGCACCTGTCCTTAGCATTTCACCCTTGTCTTTCTCTTTGTTTCCTGGTTGACTGAGGTTTGCAATCTTTTCCTCCACATGATCCCATGCCGTGATGTTCAATTCCAGGTCCAGCAGGCTTTGGAATGAAACCTCATGAATCACAAGTTAAACAACTCCTGTCTTCTTTAACTGTTTTTGTTCCCCCAAATATTTTGGCATAGTGGCAGTCTAACAGAAAAATTTTTGCCTATATAGGGTTGTTACATTGACTATCTGACAGTGTGCACCAAGTACACTTGGTCTGGCTTGCAGGAGGAATTTAGAAGAGTTTAGAGATATAGCCTCTAAAACATATACTGTTATAAGGAGAGCATGGTGGGAGCTCTAATGGATGCACTGAATACCAGAACGCTGGTAGGAATGTGGGGCAGTGAGACCATGCTTCTGAGATTCTAGATTAAGATGGAAACTCTATCAGGAACTGGGCTACAGACCACTGGTGTTTCATTCTGGCAAAGAACTTGGCTAGATTTTGTCCATGTCATGAGGCTTCGAGTGAAGATGAGTTTAAATGCAATGAACTAATCAACCTGCCTAGAAATCTCCAAGAATCCCAGCATTCAGGGGATGTCATGGATTTTGCTGGTTATCTTACTCGGGTATACAGGGAGAATTGAGAATGAAAGCAGAGCAGAAGTTTGGAAAGACTGGCATGTTGGCCAGAAGAGACTCTGTGCCAGCTCTACTCCTCAGGAGTCAGGGTCAGAGCCCTTATTGCTGCCATCACCTCTGGATTCTAGCCTCCTACCTTTTCAGTTTTTCAGGTCAGGCTCACATTAATGCCCCTCTGGAGACCATCTAGTATTTTGTTCAATCTTGGACTAGAACTACATTATTGATCCCAATTATTCTAAGTATTCTAATTTTTAGACTGAGCCACTCCTAGGTTCTCTGCAACTACAGTGTGCAGATATCCATTGCAGATTATTCTGGAAAAATTCTCAGGAAAATAGTTCAACCAAACAGACTAGTCATTGTAGTCTTGATTGAACTGAACAACTTAGATGCTTTTATTTTAGTTCATTGCTGCCCCCTTGCTCGGCTCTCTAATCGTTCTCAAAACTTAGAACAAAATTTCTATCAATTCTGACTAATATCTTCATAGGAATGGCCTGGGTACCTCTGTGTCTAATTTTTCTGTGTTTAGCTTATTAACTGTTTACTACAACCAAGTAGAGAAATAAGAAAGTTCTTTTTTTCAGTGATTTTAATGCTATTCCAAACAATAAGAGTAATTTTGTTTTAGATTCTGTGATTTCACGTAGTCTTTACATCTATGTCTGCATCTACCTACCTATACCTTTAAACTCTATAGAAAGTTAAATAAATGTCAGATATTAGGCAAAATATTGATTTGAACTAGGAAAACTTTATAGACAATAAAAAAAGCTGTTCTTACTATGTTAGTAAAATTTTTGCTTTAGACAAAATCACCAAAGAAATAATTTAGCATGTAGATGCAGCCTTTCTGCATGAGAATATATCACAAAAATATTTTAGACATTTCCAGTATTGTAATTATGTAGCTACTCCAGAAGGACATTAGAATTCTTCTAGATAATAACCCACAAGTGTTCAGAATAATTAGTGAAGCAGGAAAATCAGGTAAAGGACTGATGATTTAGATCCCTTTGGATTTATGGGGGAGGGCTTAGATGGTTAGATATGTGATGCAGAAATGTGTTCCAGGTTCTAGGATATAGCATAGGAGAGAGAGAGAAAAGGAGGGAGGATCTATGTAGTCTACAATCCAGAAACTGACAGGGACCAGAACGTCTGTCGTCAGGGACTTCAGTTACTTGTCTTCGCAAAAAAATGGAATGACAGCATATTAAAATTGGTCTACACAATAAATCTTGACAGGCTATAAGTTTCCTTTAGTAGATAGTCACCAACTGAACAGGAAAAAGTGCTGGTGCCTTCAGGCTGCACCTCTGCAGGAAACAGAGTGGGCTGAGTGACAAGTGGCATTGACAGTGTATAATACACTTCCAACTGGACAGTTTAAGAGAATCAGAAGGGAAGGATATGTGTTATGGGTCCCCAGACCTTAGTACAACTGATGTCATGATGTAAGTACCATTCAGGCCATGTAGTCCAGCACAGCATAGGCAACACCATCTGCCAAAACAAGAACAAGGACCTAATCCATCAAAGTCTGTAGTTCTGGGAAAGTCCCTAAATGTTCTAACCTTGCTCTTTAGTTTCTGTAGTTTCTTTTCTGGCTGTTTTTGCTAACCAAGTTGTCTAAACCAAGGATGTGGTTTTTGTGCTTAAAAGTTCACCCTGATAAAGACTCGGGACTGTATTAGGGTTCCAAACGCCTAGTATAGTCACTGGTGTCCTAATAAAGACTTTCCATTGGTTCGAACCCATGTGTGAAAAGTCTTCTGTGGTGGATATCTCACAACATAGGAATGCTAGACATTATCAGTGGGAACTTTTTTTTCAATATCAGAATATGCAATATGATAGCAGGATTTGAATGCAATGCCCTGGAGTAAGGTTGAATACACTAAATATTCAGGAAGAGAAGGCAAGTCACTAGGAGCATGTATCATGTGAATCAAATGTAGCACCAGTGACTTTTATAATATGCAAGCTTTGTAGTTCTAGTGAAGCAATGTGTTTTAAAATGTGTGCATATGTATACAAAAATATGAGAACTTTAGCAATCCACATTCCACCAATCAAAGGAAGTAAAATTGTTATGCTTTAGTCTCCCCCCCCTTTTTTTTTCAAAAATAAAAAATTTCCAGTCATAGCTTAGTTGGTGGATGAAATCTCTTATATTAGCTACTAAGGAAGCTGAGGCAGGGGAATCTCAATTTCAAGGCCTATCTGGGGTACAAAGTAAGATAAAGACCAGCATGAATAAATTGGTGAGAACATGTAAGAAAATAAAAAAATACAAAGGAATGGTGATATAGCTCAGTCATTCGGTACTTTCCTAGATTGACTAGGGATAGGGATAAACCTCAGTCATAGAGCACTTTACAAGGACACACAAGGGGTGGAGGTACAGCTCAGTCTTAGACTACTTTCCCAGAACTGCAAACGATGTTGTTTATGTTCCAGTGGTACTCACATATACCACTCCTGGACATACACCACCAAAGGAATACAAGTACAGAAATATACACATATCAGTGTTATTACAGCAATATTTACCACTTATAAACTATGGAACCAATTTAGGAGTCCAACAACAAAGAACTGGGTAATGATATATTCACAAGACAGAAGTTTATTCAGCCATGAAGAACAAAGTTATGTCATTTGCAGGAAAAGTAGATGAAACTGTAGGTAATCATTTAAGCCAAATAAGCTAGTCTGGTGAGATGTTTCTAATTGGTTCCCACACTTAATATTGCATATCAAGTACAGATATGCATATATTACTAAAATAAAAAACAAATTGTTCAAAGGGACAAAGTACAATAATGAGACTTAGGAGGAAGAAGAGAAGGGAAGGAAATATTGAGGGGGATACATCAAAATATGATATATACTTATATGAAAATATAAATTTATCAGCAAATATAAATTTATAAATGAATTTCATAAGAATTCCCTTTTAGGATGAGGCCTGAACCCAACATCAAAGTCAAATTAACTACTGAGGATCTAGCTTTGAGTCCAGTGTGGGTGACTATGACTTTTGTATTCTGTAATCATGAAGACAGGCAGGGAACTGATGAAGGGACAGCAAAACAAGCAAGCAGCTCACACAGATAGACACCCAGCTTGTTACTGTCCTTCCTGGAGGAGAAACCACACTTGCTTTGGTCTTTCTAGTAGAGCATTTTCAACAGGCAGTATTATGCAAGCTGTTATTCCATAACCCCACCACAGTGGAGTTAACCCTTTCATTTGGACTCCACGTTCTGAGGTTAAATAGTAAGTTATTTAGGTAAAGCCAAGGCAGCATGCTTTGGGTTCCATAGGGCAGTATCACGCTAAGGTTGTGAGATGACAATGAACAGCTTACCAACTATATATAAAGAAGAAGCAGGCCTGTAGTGAATGTCCATTCTATTCCTTTTAGGTATTTATTACAATGCATAGAATCTGTTACTTATTTGTACAGTTATGATTTCCTGATGTTCCCATTAATTCCTATTGATGTCAAAGATAGTCATATGATTCTATCTTAAATTTGTATAAAGATACAAATGCTCATTGTACTATAAAAAGAGACTTCAGGTTGTTTTGTTTTGTTTTTAGGGAACACTTATGAGAGAGATTAGAGAGAAACATCAGTGTCACCTTAGGACAGTTTTCCATGGATGACGGCAATGTGGTTACATCTCAGACTGTGATTACACACACAGTGTCCAGAGAGAGGAATACATGGAAAAGAAATCATTGAAATGTCAAAAGCCAGAAGAATAAGGGAAGGGATAAGAATTATAGGAGGATCTGGGTAAAGAAAAAAAAAAGGCTCAGACACATAGAGAAATGTGAAGCGCCTGCAGAAAGAAACAATATTCCATTGAGCAAAATATTGTATGTGTGGCTCAGTGCTATATACTAAGACGACAAAGCCGTTGCATATGGTAGCTTATCTTTGCGAAAGTCACAAAGGGACCATGGCACACAGAGGGAGACATGTAAATACTTCAGATGCATAATGTCAATGACCTTTTATAATTACATGCTGAGACAGATGATCACAGAGCCATGGGGAGCAGGACTGTTAAAAGCTTTCTCTGAGAAGGTAATGTTGAAGTGTACACTGAGGAACTTGTCCACATGAGAAATGGAGATAGACACATTAAAGACTAGTGAAGAACATGCTAAAGGAGTATCTATATCTATATCTATATCTATATCTATATCTATATCTATATCTATATCTATATCTATATCTATCTATCTATCTATCTATCTATCTATCTATCTATCTATCTATCTATCTATATTTGGTTTTTCGAGACAGGGTTTCTCTGTATAGCCCTGGCTGTCCTGGAACTCACTTTGTAGACCAGGCTGGCCTTGAACTCAGAAATTTGCCTGCCTCTGCCTCCAGAGTGCTGGGATTAAAGGCATGCACCACCATGCCCAGATGAGTAGAGATATATTATAGATATATTATAGTAGAGATATATAATAACAGCTGTAGTGCTTGGGGGAAGACAGATAAGAATTGTTCAAGAATTTATACCTATAAAGTTAAAAGCAAACAAACAAACAAAAAATAATTCTTCCAATTACAGATCAAAGTGTCACAGATATGTGCTATACAATGTTTTAATTTCATCTGTACTAAAGTAAGGCACCACTGGAAAAATTTAAAGCATGATCAGAATGCCTTTTCTTTTGAAGTAAGTGATGTAAAATGGTGGTGCCTAATATGAGATCCATTTGTTTAAAAAGGTTCAAATGATAAAAAGGAAAACAAGAACAGAGACAGTCATAGAAGACAAGAGGAAAAGGACAGATCAAGGAGGTCTTTGGAAGGATTTGTGATGACCTGATTGCAGAAGAGGAAAAACAGTAGATGGTGATTTCTGTGTTTTGGCTGGGTATCCATGAGAAAAGATGGTAGGACAGAGATTGTTTTCACTGAGTAGGAGCCTAGGAGAAAACCCTCTAGGGAGAATGAACAGAATAAACTGAATTTATATTACATTGCATTCATTAATTGGGAGCGCTTTTAGTACTGGGGCAGTGAGAGAACAGAGCAGAAGCTTTGAGAGCAGAAACTCAAGACAAGGCAAGGATGGGGCAGAATGGAGCAGGTCAGTCTTCTGTCTAGGATTTAGTATATATTCCAGCACTAAAGATGGTCTGTCTTCATTGTAATTGAGAGGAGGTTTTAGGAAAATGGTAATTTAAAAACTTAATCAGGAAGAGGACTCACTGTTACTGGGAATATTTCCCTACACTTTGATTTATGCTAAGTGACTACTCAGACTTATAATATATTCCTCTAAGAATCACTCTAAATAAATAAAAATCACATAAATGTGACTGGGAATCTTAAAAGAATGACTATCTGGCCATTATTTTAATGCTTTGGTAGAAATAGGACAACACAGCAAATTATTTTTATTCATATTTTTGAAACATGTTTTCTTTGTGTAGTCCATGGCTGCTCCAGAATTCGCTCTGTAGACCAGGCTGGCCTCTAACTCAGAGAGATCCCATGGCCTCTGATCCTGAGTGCTGGGATTAAAGACATGAGCCACCACCACCTGGCTTTGTTGTGTTTTTTAATGAATGAAGATTGAAACAGTTCTTTGTGTTTCGATCATAAGGGCCATATATAAACATCTTTATTCTTGAATTGAAGCTGGTTTTCATTTTACTGTCAAAGTAACTCAATTCTCCAAACTTAGACATATTTGTGATTGTTTTGGAATAATTTCTAGAATTTAAAACAAAACAAAACAAAACAAAACAAAACAAAACAAAACAAAATATTCCTAACAAGTCATTTCTGGGAAGTAGAAGTTCTTAATGTCCCCCACCCTCCATAAGCCCTACCAAAAGTGTGTGTGTAGGGGTGAGGGATAGTTCTCCATATCAGAGACTTTATCCACTAATGAACATGTATAAAACTAATGAGAAAATCAGGATCAATCTCCAGAAGTTCCCACACCAGAAGATATATGCTTGCATTCTAGGATACTGAGAGAAAACAGGAATGTAGACTCTACCATCTGCCAGAGTCAACCTATCTGACTGTGTTAGATGGAATTTCTTTAGAGTTCACTGGAATTATTTTCTCTCAGCATATCTCGATAGTCACCACCGCAGAAAACCCCTGTTATTTATTTTATTTTACTTTTGTTTTCTTATGTGGCCTACATTGGCCTTCAGTTCAAGGTCCGCACATTTCAGACTCCCGAGTGCTAGGATTATAGGCATTAGATGGATGTCTGAAATGTGGTAACCAGTCTCTAACCTGACTCTGGAGTCAGGTGAGAGAAAGGCCATTTGAGTTAGGGGAATGACAAAACAAAACCTAGCTGGGATTATGAACCTCAGTCTCTGCTGTGTCCTTTGTGATTTGCTGTGTGTTAGGTAGGCAGTGGATTCCATCTGAATGTATGGGAAAAACTAAAGAGAAGCCCTTGTATCTCTGTTGCACCAATGCTAACCCAAGGAGGACTGGGATTGTTTTCAATTTAAATTCTCCTGCCAGATGCAGAGAGTAGGTGGGCAGAAACCCAATGGATTTGATTTCCCCAGAAAGTGAAAATATTTGGCAGCTTTATCATAATACTAAGTGGTTGAAGTAAATTAATTGCTATTTGGATGACTGAGATGTATACATGAGACACAAACGATGCACACATGCTTAAAAATAGAAGTGTGGTTCTTGCTTATGTCATTCTTGTAGGAAGACTAGAACACTGGGGTTCCCTGAGGACCTGGGAGAAGGGGCTGCTGTCTTCCTCAGTTTTGCAAGACTGTGAGTATAAATGAGGGTTTTATATCAGCAGAGACAGGATACCATTAGCATATGCTTATGCTTCTCCTTTCTTATGCTCTTGTTCATATTTCTTCAGATCTTCAAGGTAGACCAGGATCTTGGGTAGCAAATCTAAATAATTTCTGGTTCTGTGAACTTTATTCACGGACCTTCAATTTCACCACTGATGTACTATGGTTCAAAATTTAAAAGGAAGGATTTATGTGCATATAGCATTATCAAAGGAGAATGCAGAATCTTTTACACAATAGTGTCTTCCTGCCCTTGAGCTTGCAGTCTTTGTAGATGATTAAAAAAAAAAAAAGCAAAAACAAAACAAAAAAACCCAACAAGTACATCTTGAAGGGTATTTTTTTTCTGACTTGACTTATCCAGAGAATTTCCTTTTACACTGACCTGATTTAGAGAATTCATATCATCAAGCTGAGAAACCTTTATCTGACTAGAAACTTGAGGGGAACCCTCCAGCAAGCCTGTATAAAGCTCTATACAGAAAGAAGAAAGGTCAAATGTGAGGGGGATTTTCCTTCTCTACATACTGTGTTACAGTCTTCAGAAGAGAGATACAATGGAACTGGGGCTCAGGGACAGCACAGAACAGCACTCTGATATTTGACTAGCCAACATCCATTGGAATTTATTCCCTCCCTCCTTCTCTACTTTCCTTGTTCCTTCCTTCTTCCTTCTATATCTTGTTTTGTTTTGTTTTTGAGATAGGGTGTTGTAGGCAGCCACCCGGGCTCCGGCAAGCCTCTGGCTCCGGGAAGCCTCCAGTTCCCCGCCATTACAAGATAGCGGGGTGGGGGGGTGGTGGGGGGTGGCTGTCAGGGAAGAGAGCCTAGTGCGCATGTGCAGCTCTCTTCAGGCTCTCCTCAGGCAATAGCCCCTCTTGAATATGCTAATGAGGCACAGCTTGTGGCACCAATGAATGGGCCATATGCTAATGAGGTATATCTTGGTGCACCAATCTGCAACCACTGCGACACCCCCCCCCCCCTTCCCTGGGAGAGTATAAAAACAGCAGCTCTGCTGCTGTCCAGGGTCCTGGGAATCTACTATCAAGGTGCTCCAGAATAAAGCTGAGAAGATCCCAGTGGTGGCGTGACTTTCTTCTGGTTGAGGGAGGCTCATCACAGGGTGTCTTACTTGCATGGCACTTACTACACTGGCTAGGAAGCTCTAGGGATCTGTCTCTGCATCCTCAGCTCTGAGATTATACATGTCCTGAGCAATGACTCTCCCTGCCCTTGGGGATTATCAGCCTATATTTGTCCATGGAGCATAAAGTGAACAGAAATGCTGAGTGTAGGCATGAGAATTCTGGAAGCCCTGTGAGTATGTATGGTGAAGAAGATACACCAAGACCACCTGAAGGGAGGCGGATCAATACTAGATGTGATTCGAGGGAGGTTAGAAACATCCAGGATGGGAAAATATCATGAGGTGAAGCCTTGGGGAACTGAAATGCCTTGTAGGCATGGGGAAGCATTCAGGATTCTCAGGTGCTAGCTGAACAAGTTCTTATTGGGAGAAAGGAAGTTGAAGCTATAATCTAAATAAGGCTATGTGACATTCTGTAGAAAGAGGTATGTGTGTGGGGATGGGTACACAGGGGTTGAACTCCCAGATAAGTTCAGAGAAGGAGAAGCCCTGTCAACGAAGGGAGTTTTCAGTTATGTGGAGAGCTCATTATATGCCAGGCTATTCTGTCAATTGTAGACTTCAACCTTAATTAGCAGAGTTTTCCTGAACTGGGCCTAATTTATTTTTATTTTAATTTTTATTTTTATTTTTATTTTATTTATTTTAAGGTAGATACTAAGGTCCATCTCAGGTCATTGTGATTAAAAGCACTTTACCAACTGAGCTATCTCCCTAATTCCTGTGATTTTTTGTTTGTTTGTTTGTTTCTTCCAAATCTTCATAGTGGGTCTTTACTCCATGGAATCAGCAGGATTTTCCAAATAATCAAGTTGATGATGACAATAGATGCCCCTCTTTTCCCGAGATAATTAATGCTTTGTCAGATGTTTGAAAAAAATAGGCAATTTAAAATATGGCTACATAGAAAGTTTTAAGAAAAGCAATTAGTAAACTAACAGCCCAATGATTCTCTTATTCCTGGGAAGATAAAGCTCACCTCCCCTAGTTTGTGTGGCTCTGTCTTTTCTAAGTCATCATGGTTGGAGGTTGGCATTGAATATCTAATTAGGTCACTCTAGGGAGAGATTTGCCTTGCTCATATTTTGGAGTGTTTAACATATACTTTACTCCTCCATTGCTGGTAGGATTGCAAGCTTGTACAACCACTCTGGAAGTCAGTCTGGCGTTTTCTCAGAAAATTGGACATAGTACTACCGAAAGATCCTGCAATACCTCTCCTGGGCATATACACAGAAGATGTTCCAACTGGTAAAAAGGACACATGTTCCACTATGTTCATAGCAGCCTTATTTATAATAGCCAGAAGCTGGAAAGAACCCAGATGTCCCTCAACAGAGGAATGGATACAGAAAATGTGGTACATTTACACAATGGAATACTACTCAGCTATTAAAAAAAATGAATTCATGAAATTCTTGGGCAAATGGATGTATCTGGAGGATATAATCCTTAGTGAGGTAACCCAATCACAAAAGAAGTCATTGGATATGCGCTCACTGATAAATGGATATTAGCCCAGAAACTTAGAATACCCAAGATACAATTTGCAAAACACAAGAAAATCAAGAAGGAAGACCAGCTCGTGGATACTTCATTCCTCCTGTGAATAGGAAACAAAATACCCATGAAAGGAGTTACAGAGACAAAGTTTAGAGCTAAGACAAAAGGATGGACCATACAGAGACTACCCCACCAGGGGGGATCCATCCCATAATCAGTCATTAAACTCAGACACTATTGCATAGGACAGCTAGTGCCTACTTAAGGGAACCTGATATAGCTGTCTCATACAGAAGTGGATGCTCATAATCATCTATATGATGGAACACAGGGCCAACAATGGAGAAGCTAGAGATAAAACCCTAGGAGCTGAAGGGGTCTGCAACCCTAGAAGAGGAACAACAATATGAACTAACCAGAACCCCCAGAACATGTGTCTCTGGCTTTACATGTGGCGAGGATGGCCTGGTTGGCCATCGTTGGGTGGAGAGGCCCCTTGGTGTTGTAATCTTTATGTGCCCCAGTGCAGGGGAACGCCAGGGCCAAGAAGTGGGAGTGGGTGGGCAGGGGAACAGGGCGGGGGGCGGGACTTTCGGGATGACATTTGAAATGTGAATTAAGAAAATATCTAATAAAAACTAATTGATAAAAAAAACATATACTTTATTAATAGTAGTTGCTCTTTCTCCAAGAAGTTGAATAGAGGATAGAAAATTGTCTTAGGTTAGATTTCCCAGGAAGCCGACTCTAGGATGGAGACATGCTTATCAGAGTATTATTAGAGAACACACTGAGCATTGCTCTTGATAGATAAGGGAAGGAAGAAACGCACACAGGGTGACCCCAAATGGTCACCTCCAGCTGAAGCTGGAGACCCCCAGGACTAGAATGGATATGTGTGGCTCTGAGGAGTGGGAACAACCCTAAGGAAAACAGTTTTTTTGAGTATGTTATGCATAGGGGTAATGCTGTTGGGAGGCATGAAACACTTAGGCTGTGGGGCTTCATAGAAGGTACTTAGGTTATAGGGGTGTTTCCTCCAAAGGACTTGTGGAACCTCATATTGTCTACATTCCTCTTAGCTGCCTGTATTATGATATGTGTGTTTTTGCTTTGCCACATACTCCTGTTCATTTCCTGCCTTGTCAGATCTTTCAAGTAATGGAGTTGCTTGATTATGAGCTAGCAACTTTAGAATATGAGCTCTCTTAATAAATCAACCCTCTTAAAGTTCTATATAGTTGTGAAATTTGACTAATACACACACTGCACTATTTGCCTGGTTGATTTGGAAATTAAGATTCTCCTATGTAAAGTATATGACATATGTGTACTTGTATGCAAAACACATAACTCTATGTATTACAATGTCTGCATGATATTTGTCTATCTAGGCATATTCTTCTGGAATGCTAAAAGTTTACAGGTTTTTAAAGATGTCCACAGGTAAACAAAAGGCTGGAGAGAAGAGGTGCATCTTAGTTTCATTTTCCGTTGCTATCATAAAATATAATAACAAAAACAATATAAAGAAATTATTTATTTGTCTCATAATTCCGCGTCACAATCTACCATTGAGGTGAATCCAAGGAAGCAGGGATATGAAGCACCTGGTGACATAACATCTATACTCAAGATAAAATACAATGAATTAATATATACATACTAGTGCTCTGCTTCATTCTTATGCAAGTAAGAATCTATTATCCAGGGAATGATGCCACTCACAGCGGTCAGGTATTTCCATTTTAAGGGACACAATCAAGAAAATCCCTCAAAGACATTCCCACAAGACAATCATTTAAACAAGTTTTCATTGAGACTCCCTTCCCAGGTAATTCTAGATGTTGTTTAATTTTTTTGACAATCTAAACTATCCATCACCGGGAGCATTTGGTTTTGCCTTTAAATGTATGAGTTAAGAAACATCTGCCAGATATAGGTATCTAGGACAGTGTTCATCCCTGGCTAACAGTGTCAGCATTCAGAAGATGGCCAAGAAAGTATGTTCCCTTGGGAGTTTGTGACCGCTCTAGTGTTTGGAAAGCAAAATGAGTTCTTAGATCAGAAAAACCACAGTTCCATTGGAGGAGTCTTTGCTCAGAGGTCTTGATAGATAGAACCACTAAGGTATAGGGTGTTTTTGTTCTTTTGTATATGGCGAAATTGGAGACAGAAAGCTGTCTTATGGTGGGTGAGTTTCTGCTATTGAGGGACCTGTCTTCATGTATGCAAGACCTTGCCTCTCCTGCATCATGCTTCCTTATCCTCCACCAACTAGTTATCAACCTCTGAGATGTTAGTCTGCTTTTTAATTTGATTTTAAGATGAAGAAATAGAGGCTCTAAAAGACGAAGCCAGTCATGAATGGATTGTGTGACTCATTAGTAGGGTGTGCATACATTTGAGTTCTTCAAAATAATCTCACTTCTGTTTTCTCAGTGTGTTGTCTGTTCTTCACAAGGGATCTATTTTGTATTATGTACAACTTGGCTTTTGAGCTTATGTCTATTTTAAAACAGTTTGTTCTTGGACAAATACATATATGTAAATAACACATTGTAGGTAGGCTCCTCCTCCTTTTATCTCCCTTCTATCCCTGTCAGCTTTCCTTCTTCCTTACAAATATCTTTACCATATTTGCTAGTTTTTGTTTTGTTTGGTGTCCTACAGATTAGGGCCATCTATGTGACCCAGAATTTGGAATATTAATTGGTTCCTTACATCAAGCTTTTAGGGATTATCAGTGAATACTGTGCCTCTCCTAGAATCTGTTAATTCCAATAGATCACCAAACCTTTGTATTTTCCTGATAGCATTTTCTTCATGCATAGCTAACTATTAGGAGGTTCCTGCTTGTGCAGGCTAAGTGCCAGTAGGCACAGCTGCTGTGCATTTTTGATTGCCATGGTGATGGCATGATCAGAAGAAGGTACTTTGCATCCCTTCACCTTATCTCATAGCCATACTCTTTTTGCCTCCTCTTCCACAGTATTTAGTGAGCTTTAAGGACACAGTATAAATGTCATGTCAAGGGCTGAGTCTACAATTGTCCTTTATTTTTGGGTTTTGTGTAGCATTGACCTCTGTATTTACTTCTCTTCAAAGCAAAGAAAACTTTCCATGATTAAGGCCGAGAATAGCCTTAGGCTTTGGGAGTAAGCACTGGTATTTAGAGGGTAGCTTCATAAGAAGGGAGGGAGGAGAAGTGAACAAGAGAGAGGGGAAAGGGAGAGAGGGAACAAAAAGATGAAGAGGAGTGGAGAGGAGAAAAAGAAGTCAGGTTGGGGAAATTAGCATTTATAATTTGTAGGTGAACAATAAATCTCTTTTGAGCTTTCACTTTTTATTAAAATGCACAGATGCATTAGAAAATGACAGTGTTCCTATAGAAAAAGTAGGGTGTAAATCTGATGCCAGAACAGAGCCAGGAAGCCACCCCCAGAGGCAAAGACAGCCTGCTCAGGACTGGCTGAGGTTCAGCACTGAGCAGATATTGGAGTCTTCAAGTGACATATTCTTGTACAGCAGCAGGTGATAGAAGTCTGAGTTAAAAAAGATTTCTCGGTGAAGGAGTAAAAGCCTTGGAAAAGCCAAAGAATTACAAACAAACTGAAAATGAGGGAGCTGCTGCTGACCTTCTCCTGAAATACTTCCCTGAGAGATTTAGAAGAAACTTAAAGTTAGACATGACACCCATTCGACAGGGTGACAGGGAGAAGGCTTGTCATCCAGTGTTAGAAGAAATGAAGATTTTGTAGTCAACAATATTTTCTACCCAATCTGTGGGGCTTCTGGTCTTCAGAAGCATGTTTAGGATTTCTTTTCCTCTTTGTATTCCTAGGAGGCTATGGGATAAACTCAGTATGAGCAGACCATGTTTGTCTTAAAGTTTCATTGCTGTGAAGAGACATCATGACCATGGCAACTCTTGTACAGGAAAACATTTAATTGTGGCTGGCTTACAGTTTCAGAGGTTGAGTCCATTATCATAATGGTGGGAAGCACAGTTTCCAGGTAGATGTGGTGTGGAAGGAGCTAAGAGTTCTATATTTTGATACATAGGCAGCTGGAGACTGTATTCCATCCTGGGCAGAGCTTGAGTGTAGGAGACCTCAAAGCTGGCCCTACAGTGACACACTTTCTCCAAAAAGGCCACACCTCCTGATAGTGTTACTGCCCATGGGCCAGGCTTTCAAACATATAAGTCTATGAGGGCCATACCAATTCCACAATGTTGAAGGTAGACATCTTTGTAGCATGCTCAAAGCTCTGGGTTTGATGTTCAGTAATGTATAAATGAAGGGTGGTGCTGCAGATGTAAACCTAGCACTTGGGAGGTAGAAGAATAAGTTCAAGGTCATTCGGGGCTACTTTTCAAGTTCTTGGACAGTCTGAGAAATGTGTGACTTCAAATGAAATGTTAAAAAGTGCAAGCACATCTCAAATAAACAGACATCTTAAGATGGACAGATAACCATGAAACCTACCTTTCATTTGTGTCATAGAATTTACCTCATTCTCTGCCCACTTTATTCCCTGGCTCCAACCTTGTAAAGACTTAGGAGTGGCAGGAATGTGTCTATAGGTAACTGAGTTAGTGTGATAACTACTAATTATTATGTCAAAATACCTAAGGCTATTGTTTATATTGAATAAGAGAGGCATATTTACTCTTAAAGCTCAGGGGAATGGCGTAATTGCAAACTGACTGGGCTCTCTGAACTGTTTAATTTTTTTTTAATGTCACACCCCAGTGATTTAAGACCTGTCTCAAGATCCCATTCTTTAGAGAGATCCCAGCAACACAGGATGCTTAAGGTCAAGTCACATTCAAATGTTAGCAATGGTGACCAAGATTTGCTTTTAAATTTTTTCTGCCACCTGTTGTGATATTAATTATATTTCCCCTCAAAATTCTTGACTTAAATACAAGTCAGCTTATATATATATATATATATATATATATATATATATATATATATATACACATATATATATGTGTGTGTGTGTGTGAAATCATTATATGAAGTTTCTGAGCAAGTTGTTTGAGGCCCTCTCACCTTAATTTTTTCTTAAGATTTAATTTATTTCTATTTTATGTATATGGGTGTTCTGCCTGCATGTATGTCTGAGTACTACATGTGTTTCTGGTGCACAAACACAGTAGAAAGCATGTCTGATTCCCTGAAACTGGAGTCACAGACAGTTGTGGTCTATAGTCACAATTGGACACAAGCACAGCTCTTAACCGTGGAGTCATTTCTCTAAGCCCTCAACACCTTTTTTGATTAGTAGCTAGCATCCTCCTGCTGTGCTATTGGAATAAGCCTTTCTACTATTCAGGGAGTCATGACACATAATGAAGATCAGTAGGGTTAGAATACCGTTTTATTCAGACATAAAAATAGTAATCTGGAAAACTCCTCGTTCTTCAATTCAGTCACAATATACAAGGAACAATGTCATATTATCACAGAAGAAACAAATGAGGAAGGATGGAAGCCGTAATTATATGTTTGCTTAATGGATTTAGAAATCTCTATCAGGAATTCACAGTGATAGAATATGCCTGCAGAACAGGACATCTTAACTGTTCCTGCAGACCTAGGAAGGAAGTACTGCGAGAGTCTGCTATGTGCTGTGGAAATCACAAGCTCTTTCTGGATTCCTCTGAATTCTCAGACCACATACAAGAATGCTCCTTACAAATCTTGGACACCTCATACTCCAGACTCAAATATCTGATTCTGCACCAATTGTGTTGTTGTTGTTACTGTCTTGTCCCTTTTATTAAGTTTTCAGTCCTATTGTGCTGGCACGAATGTGTGGCTGAGCTTTTTTTGTGTTATCTACGAAAATTACACATATGAATTCTGTGGACTCAAAATATTTTTATGAAACCATGGGCAGTGGTAGTCAGTGTAAGAACTGGGTGAGGGTGTTTAACCTATTAACGAAAATAGTGAATAATGTAATGTTCTAGGACTTAAATGTTCTTGGATTATCTGGCATTCTGGCTTCCAAATAAACAAATGAGTTTTGGAATATTTAAAACATATAGACAGCAAAACAAAGTATTAAAATAAAGGTTAATGTACCCACCATTAGGTTATATGGTTCAGTTTTGAATGCACAGTGTGTGTGTGTGTGTGTGTGTGTGTGTGTGTGTGTGTGTGAGTACTTGTGTATGTGCAAGTACATTTGCCCCTGTGCATATGTATGTGATGGTCAGAGACTAACATCACATGTCTTTTTTCTATTGCTCTGCACCCTTTGATACAGTTTCTCATTGACCTTGCAGCAGACTGACAATGCACTAGACTGACTTGGCCAGTAAGCCTGTGGTGGCTCCAACTTTCTCTGCCTCTCTCCCCAGTGCTGGGTTTACAGATATGTGCCATTGCATCTTACTTTTATGTGGGTACTGGTGATGCAAACTCAGGTCCTCTGTGTGAACAGCAAGTACTTTATCGACAGAGTCATCTTCTTAGCCCTGGGTACATTTAAAAAAAGGAAAGAAAACATCATTGAGACAGCTGATGTTTCTATATACAGCTCTCTGATCTTCCTTGCCTTCTGAAAGAAAGCTGCTCTCAGAATCTTGCTCATCATTCTCATATGTGTATATATACATTGCTACAGTCAGTACATATTATTGTATACATGCTTTCAACTTTATACATGACATTATTATCTGTCTTTTTAAATTTAATATTAGCACATATAGTACTGTATTATTACCCAGTCCCCCTTTTTTTGTTCATATAGGATCTTGGTATAGAGCTCAGGCTGGCTGCAACCCTGTAATCCTCCTGTCTTGGTCTCCTGGAGGCTAAGATTATAGATATGCATCACTAATGCCAGTCTCTAGATCATGCCTAGTTGGCTGTAATGAACTGTATGAAAATTATGTTTTTCATACTTTCCTACCAATGAAAATGAGAATGTTTTGTTTTAGCAATCACACATGGTGTTGCAATGAGCATTCTTTTATGGCATCATGTCCTTGAATAGCTATGAGAGCTGCATTGGCTACTCCATCTCACTCAAAGCCAGCAATACACTCATACTGCTTGCTATTCCTACTAGCCCTTTCTTTTTCTATCTTCTTCCTCATTCCCATTGGTGGGAAGCATCTCCTTTCCATTAGAATTATCAGAATTCATTATTTTAATCTTCTGGCCAAATAGTTGAGCTCTTTCTCACCCCTACTCTTAATTCTTGATTTGTCTTTGCAAATATAGTTCTGCTGCAGCTGCAGGACCAAAAGCAGAGGATAACCAAACCACATCTTTTAGCCAGCCTTACTTAGACCCTTAGTTTACTTAGACCCTTAGCCCAGCTATTGTGTTACCTACAACATATTAAAATTAAAGACTATATGCATGTCTTTCATTCGAGAACATAAAATATTAAGGAGGATAGTGAATCCACCACCGGGACTGATTAATTAATTATGTTTAATTCAATGCATTATTTTTGCAAAAGGACTCAAGTGGTTTATGCCATATTGAATCTTTTGCTGAAAGGAGTCTGGGAGAATGAAATGGAGCATTCATTTGATACTTGATGTTCATGTTTACCTGGTACTAGACTCATGTTCCATGGAATAACCACAAAGCTGCCTTTGGCCTAAGTAAGCAACTCATAGTCTAGTGGAGGAAACAATCTGCAAGCCAATATTCATGCTTTCAATATGTTTTCCAAGAGAGGAACAGTGTTGTAGAGATGTTAAAAGGAGAGTTCGCAATTTAACAAGAGGGAAAATTCCAGAAAGGAGATCAAGAGAATGATTACAAGGTAATCATTAGAGTCTTGTGTGTTCATGACTGGCAAGGAATTTAATTATCACATTCTAGACCTTTGGGGTATTCAGTTGAAGAACAGATGCAAACAACGTGTACTGTTGCCAGGTTTTGTATGGTTGTACACACCAGTCTCCTATAAAAAAAGGGAGGGACCATAGGAATTTGAACAATGATTCCTTGTATTTAAAAGACACCAAAAGTTATCTATAAACAGAAGTGAGGTCCCGTGTGTCGCTGAAGTGAGGGTCCAGAGGACGATGCAGAGAAATGACAGGGAGGTCCTGGCTAAGAATGAACAGCACACGGTACTTCCAGAATTCAAAAGCTGACCAGGATTCAGCATTTAAGCAGCATCACACCTCTATGAGAGATGAGGAGCTCATTGGCTCATGGAGGCTAAGGATGATGTGGAGACATTATTCAAGGGACGGGCTTTGGGAAGATGAAGATGCTCTTTATTGCTAGGCGGTGAGTTTGTTTTAGGCAGATCTTCATGAAGTGGTACTGTCTATTTGTGGTCAGTGGAACTGTGACTTAGTATTTAGAACAAGTAGGATGTAAAGGACAGGAGGAGGGTTTCAGTATTGTCAAGAGCAGCATGTAATCACAGAAGATAGATTCACAGAACTCACGGTTAGGGATGATTGTGGCTATTCTCAAGAACAGAGTCAGTAGGGGTACACAGACGTTGAGATGGTGGATGCTTCTGGTTCTCTTTACCTTCCTTGCCAATAGGATAGTGATTTTATGGGTGGAGCAATGAGCAGGGAGTGATGACCATGTGGAATGCATAAGGCACAAATGCATGTCTGTTGGAGATTTCTAGAAACTGTGGTTTCCTGGCAAGCAGGATTGTTTTTTAATTTCCCCCTCTCTGTTCTCTTTTCTTCTTTCTTAGAATCTTTTGGAGGCAACAAGGATGACTAGAACGTCTTCTTCATGTTGCCACTGAGAAAGAGGCATTGTTGAGGACCCTACAGTTCTCATCTGTTTAGATCTGATGGTCTCGTCATGTAAGACACAGTTAAAGTGTTTTAACAAATAAGCTAGCAAAAAATAGCAGAAAATGTTTTTACTGTCTGCATATAATCCTGAATATTGATTCTAAGCTGGTGCATTAGCATCAGAGAGTCTCTGAATCTCCAAGGTTGATGGCAAAGCTTAGATTGACCTCCCCTTATCTAATGGTGTATGGACTCCTCCATAGGAATGCCTGGAGTGGCTATGAAACTGCAGGTGTATGCATATATTTTTAGATTGGATATATCATATTAGTGGGAAATGGAGCCTGAGAATCTACTAAGGCTTGAGAAATGAAATTTTAGTGTGGGATCCCTCTATGGCACTTTCAGAGTCATGGATGTAGGCATACAGCTTACAACTATGGACAGCAGTTACAAATAACCTCATGCCCACTACCATGAGGGTACATGGCTCTGCATCTAGCTGGAGAACTTTAAGAAGCTCATTGAAGGGCATATTTTAAACCATGTAGTCAGCAACATCAGGCTTAGATGCTGATATGGTCTACGTTGATCTCAAATAATACCACTCAGTCCTTAGTGCCTTTTGGTTTTCTGAGGCATTTGGATATAGTGGTCATGCTTTCAAGCGCAGCAGTCAGGAAGCTGAGGCAGGAGGATTGCAGGTTTGAGGCCAGCCTGGAACAGGTGATTCATATTAAGATCTTGTCTCAGTCCCCACACATCCCCCAAGTGCACAAGCAGAATGTAAATAACTCTTGGGATAATAAAGTCAGAAATTCTATCTAAGGAAGGCAGGACGTCGGAGTGGGAAGTCAAGTTGGAGAACTATCATCATCATCTATGTTTTGAAAAATGAGTCAGGTTCTCACAGTGTACTATAGTTCTTACACTATAGTTGATTAGAGTCCATTAATGCGCAGTTCAAGGCAGAACTTTACTGTTTAAATAAATACTGTAGCACATCTTGTTTTCTTCTTGTGCTAATAATCCAGGAACTGAGCCCAAGGTGACAGCAAGCAAGTCTTTTAGAGCTCTCCATGATATCCCAAAGTGGTAAAGATTTGAGTGGCTTATCTGGACTCTCCTTCAATGGTATGGTATGTTGTCCAAATGGAAATATTCTCTAAGTAATGACATCAAAATACAGTGAGATAAAGAGCCATATTTGACAGAACCTGTGTAGGGCTCCACTGTAATTGAAAGGATCAAAACTAGTATCATCAAGAAAGGCAAACTCTCATAAAAATATGCACATATCAAATCTGCCCACAATTCCAGTTCCATTCTAAAAAGTAAACTTCCCCCTTAGAGCATCAGCTCCACTACTGCCCACCAGCTTGTTGGACAGTAGGGACATGAGGAAATTTCCTTACATCTACAAAAAGAAAGAAGAAGAAAAGAGGTAACAGAAAAAAGAAAAAGAAAAACAACCCTTTCGGCCAAATGCTAAATATAGGCTCATTTTGGTGCAATGAAGCTGTTTGAATAAATGAAACTAATAGTTTTTGTCTAAGCCATCTGTGGTGTGAAATGGGAAGTCATAGAGAAAAGTCCTTGGAGACTGATCACACTGCATTACTGGAAAGGGGTAGAAGAGAAAACTGCTGGCTCTCCATTTATCTGGGGATTAACAAAGTGATCAACAGGGAAGCTAGAGGCTGGCAGGAGCGGGCTGTAGGCGCTCTGGCTGTGCCTCCTTCAACTGTGGATGCCTTGAAGGTGAACATTCTCAGAAGGAAAACAAGAATTTTCTCAGGAAACTGACGAGTTATGAAACATTGCAGATTCTGTCTTCTGCAAGGAAAACAGATACACAGGAAATGAAGGGAAGGAGAGGAGGGGAGGAAAGAGGAAGAGAAAGTAGAGAGGGGGTGGACCAGAGTGGAGAGGGAGAAACAATGCTAGGAAACAACCAATCAAAAGGTTGGGAAAGAGTCCGGGAGTTAGTATTGAAATCTCCTTTATTTTCTTTGCTGAAACCATGTCCTGAAAGCAGGACGTGTCGGGAATGACCACTCTCAAGCTGGGTGGAGAGCACAGCCCAGCCCATGGAGCACTTGTCTTGTGAGGAAGCAGATCTGAGTTTTGGATCCCTAGAACCCAAATAAGATAAACAACAATCTTTGTGTGGTGGCATGCCCATTATAATAACAGCACTGATGACTGGGCTCACTGGCCAGCTAGCCTGGCAGCCTACTTTGCTTGGCTGGTTTTAGGCCAGCAAAAGATTTGTTTAAGGAAACATAAAGTGGACAGTACCAAGGAAGGACAAATGAGGATGTCCTCTGGTCTCCATATTAACACACACTCACATGCCCTCATATGCTCACACACACACACACACACACACACACACACACACACACACACACACACTCAGGCACACATGAATTCACATACATACACATACACTCTGACACATTCATACACACATACACATACAATCTCTCACACACATACATTTTCATACACACACGTACTCACATACACTCATGTATATACACATGCACTCATGTACATATATATATATACATATATATATATATATATATATATATATATATATATATATACTCATACACTCTCACTTATTCACACACACACAATCATATACACACACTCTCACACAGTCAGACACACAAGTACTCATAGACATATACAGTCTTACACACATTCTCACACTCACACACATGCAATCACATATATACATATATACTCTCTCACACACACATATACACACTCACACACAAAAACTTCTCACAGACATACATATTGTCTCTGTCTCTGTCTCTCATACACACACAGAGAGACACATACACATAATCTCACATACAAATTCTCACACATATACACTCTCTGGAAATTCCACTTAGTAACTGGGATGACTTTGTAGGCTCATACTTTTAAATGTTATCTGGAATTGCAATTCAATTTAGAGCCATTCTTTTTCCTTTATGTATAATACTCCTGCTCAGGTTTAGGTGTCTGAGAGGATACCTTGATTTTTGTCAAAAAAAAAAAGGCAATCTCAAAAATATATCATAAAAGCACCCTAGTGCACTGGAGTGAATTCTGAGGCTTCCCTCAGATTGAGGAAATTGCACAATGCTGTCAGATAGATGGAGCAAGATGAATGCACTGGCTACAGCCAACCTGGAGCAAATTGTACACGCACATTGTGCCAAAAACGTTAGGTTTCTGCTAAAATTGCAATAGGCGCAATATTTTCGAGTGAAAGCCAGACAGTGATTGAAGCCATCAACTGTGGATTTGGTATGAAGTCCAAGGAAGTCTTGGCACAAGTGATTGTATGCACTTCTGCCTAGCCCATCATTAGGTCAGATCTCTTGGAACAATGCAACCTGCTGGAGATGGCTCTTGCCTCAGAAAGTGTCCATAAGTATCCACATGTCCAGAGTTAGTTTGGGTCTTAAGATACTCTATGACTTAGAGTCATGGGTTGACGCCACACTCCTTCTCCATAGCTTGATTATTAAGTCACTTCGGCAGTTCTCCCTAGGTTGAGCATTCGATACAGAGCCGGGCTCACCCTGGCCAGGCACCTGGAGCCTGTATGTTCAGCTGCTCTATTTTTTCCCATCTACTCTTGTCCCGGTATGAAGAAAGGTCTGGGTAGGGTAGGCAGAGAGGCACATATTTGGGAGCTACGTAGTATGGTTCATTTGTCTATTTTTTTAGGTTCAGTCTAGATTTCTCTCTCTCTCTCTCTCTCTCTCTCTCTCTCTCTCTCTCTCTCTCTTTCTTTTTTTGGGACAGGGTTTCTCTGTATAGCCCTGGCTGTCCTGGAACTCACTTTGTAGACCAGGCTGGCCTCGAACTCAGAAATCTGCCTGCCTCTGCTTCCCAAGTGCTGGGATTAAAGGCGTGTGCCACCACCGCCTGGCTGGATTTCATCTTTATTTAAACATCAAGATCTGTCTGCACCAATAACTAACTTCAAAATACAATTACATGGGATTAAGTGAAGTTTTTACCACCTGCTTTAAAGTCCTTCTAGAAAGCTTAGCTCTTCCTCCCTGTGCCAAAGGGCATTGAGAAGTTCCAGTAGCAAAATATTAGAGTCCACCACATCCTCTTGAGTTTGCTCTGATAGGTCATCCTATCAGCCAATGCCACGTAGGCTGAGAGGAAGCCTCGCCCAGTCTTCTTGGGAAGGCTGGGGTGTGGCTTTCAAGACTGTACTTGGCCTTTGAGACCTGGTGTTTAGAGCACTGCAGGGCTGCTCTTTCCACATCTTGTGAAAGACCATGGCTGGGTCTTGCCTTTTCTTGTATAGATATCAAGTGAAGTGGTCTCATCCTGTAGTTTGCCACTAAATAAGAGCAAGGGATGTGTTTTGCCAAGGGATTTGTTCACTTTTGTTTTGTTTTTTGTTTTTTGTTTTTGAGTCCCACAGGGAACCCTCAGTGCCTTTGCTGCAGACTGACATATATCCAACTTTTATCCCACTTCCCCTTGGCTGGTCTTTTTCAAGCTAGGAGAAATAAGATTGTGATTTTTGGAATGTTAATGACTCCAGCCCTTTGATAGCACATCTCTGTCTTTAAAACCTTTTGCCACCAACAGTTGCAGGCTGTGGTTTTCTTGTCTGCGTGAGGTGACTAACAGGGAGCACTCTCATGTGGGCTTTGTGTTCATGTAGCACCCAAAACCACCTACTGGTTTCCGGCCCCCTTTATCAGCTAAAACCATCAGGCTTGAGCTGACATTTCAGCTGTTGAGCAGCTCCCCATCCCCCACCAAAGAAAGAATGTGATGGGAGAAAGAAAAGGCTTATTTAGCAATAGTTGTTCTCGCCGTTTGGCCTGGAGAGAGATGTTCAGAGCCATGCAAGACTGTGCAGTAACAGCTGGCGGGCACCGGGGTGTGAGGCTGCTTTTCAGTCATGACAGCCACTTACAGGAATGCTGCCAGATACAGCTGTTTAAAAGCCTTAATAAACAGCAAGTCAATACTAATCTTTGCCAAATTAATCTTTTCCCTGTCAGCCCATCACAGCAATTATGTTTGGGCTTATTGTAAACACACAATTGTCAAACAGGGACATGCCAGACTTTAAAAAACACTGTAGTTTTGTTCATAGAATGTTTAGAATTGTGTTTTTATTTTCCCTGTACGTTTGTCTTTCCATGTTATTGTCTAGTCTTTTTTTTTTTTTCCCCTTATCCCGTTTTTGGCTTCACATCAGTGTGAATGAAATTTCACTTTGGAAAGTCTTGGCTAGCAAGTTGTTGAAAAAGGTGAATTAACCATGCTGATGGGCTTCTGTAATTTGCCCAGGCTCTGATGATGTTGAAATACAACTTATCATTGCTCTTGGGCATCCACCAAGGAACAAAGGCTTCGATACACTTAAGATATACTCTGAGGCTGGACACAAAGGGTTGGTTAGGTATAAAAAAGAAGGTGGAGCTGACACTCTGAACACACATTAGATGCCATTTCCTCTAACTCAGTACTAAAGAGCTTTCTTCTCTTGGAGTTCCAAACTCCCTCTCCTCCGTCTTCCCCCAGTACCTGGAGATCTATTTCTTCACACAGAGAAATGGTGCCATATGAAAACATGAAAATTACCTTTGACTATATTTTAAAAACACTATTATTTCTTCCTCCCCTGGTGTCATTTAGGTGGGATCCAGAAAATGAATCCTTTTCTTCCTGTACCAAGTCTACCCACTGTATCCTGTTCCTTCATCACTGTTTGAATTTAGCATCCATACATTTGTTTCCTGAGAGTTCTCTCTTGTTCCCAGCACTCCTACATGTCTAGCACCTGCTCCTGCTTACATAGTCTTCATGTGCTGAGGGTATATTATATCTTCTGCTTGTCACGACTAGAAAAAAAGTTGTCTTTTTTTCTTTCTTTCTTTCTTTCTTTCTTTCTTTCTTTCTTTCTTTCTTTCTTTCCTCCTTTGTTTCTTTCTTTCCTCCTTTGTTTCTCTTTCTTTCTTTCTTTCTTTCTTTCTTTCTTTCTTTCTTTCTTTCTTTCTTTCTTTCTTTCTTTTTCTCTCTCTCTCTCTTTCTTTCTTTCATTCTTTCTTTCTCTCCTGCCTCCCCTTCTCCTTTCTCTCTCCCCCTCCCTCCCTCCCTTCCTCCCTCCCTCCCTCCCTCCCTCTCTCCCTTCCTTCCTCCCTCCCTCCCTCTTTCTTCTGTTCTCCTTCCTTTTCACCCTCCTTCTCTGTGAATTGTCCCCATTTCTCTCTCTCTCTCTCTTTCTTTCTTTCTTTCTTTCTTTCTTTCTTTCTTTCTTTCTTTCTTTCTTTCTTTCTTTCTCTCCTGCCTCCCCCTCTCCTTTCTCTCTTCCCCTCCCTCCCTCCCTTCCTTCCTTCCTTCCTTCCTTCCTTCCTTCCTTCCTTCCTCCTCCCTCCCTCTCTTTCTTCCTTTCTCCTTCCTTTCCACCCTCCTTCTCTGTGAATTGTCCCTATTTCTCTCTCTCTCTCTTTCTTCCTTTCTTTCTTTCTTTTTCTTTCTTTCTTTCTTTCTTTCTTTCTTTCTTTCTTTCTTTCTTTCTTTCTTTCTTTCTTTCCTCTTTCAAGAAATTTTACTTTAGTCCTGGCTGACCTGGAACTTGCTATATAGACTCATCTGACTTTGAACTAGAACTGATCCTCCTGCCTCAGGCTGGATTGAACCAGACCCTATTCTCCTGCTTCAGCCTGTCGAATGCTGCTGGGATTAAGGGTATGTGCCACCATGCCCTGTTCTTTCAAACCTTTGTAGTCTTAAGTATCATGGTGTTATATTTCTATCTTTTCCTCTTTATAGTGCTTCCCTGTAAGCAAATATTTAGTTCATTTTTATATTTGAAAGGAAACAGTACAGTTTATGTGGAGGATAATGTATGGTGTTTTCTTGTTTTTTATAATATTAAATTTGAACCTACTGTGCTATAGTATTCCAGTTAGGGATATGAAAATCACTCAATTTCATGGAGCCAGAGGGGGAGGGGGAGATGGAGTGAGAGGGGAGGGACAGGAGAAGAGGAAGGGGAGAGGTTTTGGCTTTGACTGACTTATATCTATTTACATACTTAGGGGCTGAACTTTACCCTACTTTTGTGTCATGCTTTGTCACTGTTATTCATTGTCCAACCAACTGCAACACAGTTGGGGAGTTTCCTGGTCTTCTATAGTTGCTTTAAAGGAGGATTAACAGTAGAATAAGAATGTAGTCCCTGCCAATTCTACAAATATTATTGTGAAAACAACTATCTGTTACAGTTTTCAAGTTTTCGTAGACAGCAACTTCGCTCTAACAAAGACATGGTGATCTACAGGAATCTGCCAGTTTACTATAGTCCTTACCAGGTTGGAGCTTCTAAGTGGAGTAATGTGTAAACCATCTGGCAGTTACTTTTTTTTTTTTTTTTTGCTTAGTGCTTTATAAAGTACTTCCAACGGCCTTAGAAATTATATTTAAAGCTACAGCTAAAAGTGTAGCTGTCTCTAGTTCCTACATCCATCTTCTGGTGGACCACAGAAATGACTTCTCACAAAAGGAGAGAACTGTCTTGGTTACATGGGTCAAGCTAATGACTTTTTAAGTGAGTGGGAAGCTCTTCAGCATGGAAGGAGATAAATGGTGGCCCTGATCCTCAGTTTTGCATTCTTAAGTTTTAAAAATTTCTGGGCAATGAATCTGAACTAGGACAGGACACATTGCTTTGGTTAATCCTGGTGTTTTGTGGACAGCTCTGTCCCATGTAGAGGGGCTTCTTGCCTCTAGGAAAGCAAGTAATATGCATCACAGAAGAAAGCTTCCTCTTTACTATGTTCCTGAATTGGATCTCCCTGCAAGTCATGATCTGACCTATTTCCCATTGTCAACTCACACGCATGTGGATGTAACTCAGAGTTGTAGAGCATCAGCTTTTCCTTCTGTTAGAGATGTAACCCAGTCTTCCCCACCAGCACAGTGTTTTCTTCCTCTGCTTAGCCACCATCCTATTTTTGTGTAGACTAGTGATGATACCTTATGTTCAGTACCATCATTGAATCCTTAGAATGACTTTGATCTCTACCCAGGAGCCACTGCTTCTTTGGGTTATAAGTTATATACGTTTATTATAGTGTATAGCTTATCTGTGTCTGAAGATGGCAAAATGAAAAATAACCAATTTCTTTGGTTGGTGAGAAACACACACATGGATCTGGGAAAGAACTTTTGAAGCATGCACAGCTGTTCATACCTGTTATGCTCTGTCACATATGGCCTGATGTTTACATGAGATTCCTCATTTTACTGGGAACGAATGTCCTTTCAAGTCTGAGGACTCTCCAAAGTAGAATAGAGTCATGAACAGTAAGAGCTTAATTGATAGTATATTTCATATTTTGTATTTTTTCTTTTTGCCGGCTGGGAAAAGCTGCAAACAATCTCCTAACAAGCCTCTTGTCTTAAGTGGTAGGACACTTCTCTGTTTAGACTTAATGTAGGGGGAAGCTATACTTTATCATAATACAATAATAAAAGACATTGGTTAATTAGTAGTGCTGGTATATTTCTAAAATACTAAACAACCAAACAATAAACTGGGAAGTTAATCACATGAATTCTTATACAGTATCAAGACAGGAAAATTTGAGCTCTCAACCCCAGTCATTTTAATAGTAACACTGGATCTGCATTATTTATTAGTTATTACATGCCGAGTGATTCAATGTTGTACAGTGTCTGAAAATCAATCCAAAGCAAGCAAGCCTTTTGTCTTTTCAATTTTGACTGGATTACACGATGTATTTAAATTGCTAAGGTTATTTCATACATTCCACAAAACCGCCATTCTCTTCATGTCTAGCCAGAAGAATTTACGTGACAGAAGCCTGTGGAAGAGGACCTTTCCTTATCCCTTCCTTCTGCTATCAGAACTATGCAAAGCCCGCCTGGCACATCTCTAGCGGTGACCCAGGATGCCTGGAAAAGGAAGAGACCAGAGAGAGGAGGACAGCAGAGCTCTCAGCTTATAGCAACTGCTTCCAGTTTCCATGTTTTTCCTATTTCTTTAGCTGGTTTGACTACTAGCCCTTCATTTCTAGATTGATTCTAGACAGGATATTCTCCCTTGATCTCTTCCTGTACCCTTGGTCAATTTTTAAATGCTTTCTGCATGCCATGATAAGCATGTGACTTTTGGAATTCTGGGTGGCTCGACTTGAATTTGGTTTTTAACAGGTGCATGTGTGTGTGTGTGTGTGTGTGTGTGTGTGTGTGTGTGTGTGTGTGTGATGTGGTGGCACATGTTTTGGAATGGAGAAGTGAGAAACAGCTCTTTTTATCTTTTTAGGAAGAGGATGCACTGGTGTTTGCTTGGCTTGGCAAGGGTAACACCTCAGGAGCACTTTTCTGTTGTATTGCTCAAGGAAAGAAGATCGCTAAGTAGAATTGTTTTTCACTTATGTCAACAAAAGATATGCAAAAAATACAGATTCGTTACTCTAGTTTGCTACTAAATGAAAAGCAGATTTGGTTTTATTCATGTCACTGTAAAAACTAAATAAGTATTCACACCAAGCATGGATTTTTTTTTTTTGCCAGCAAAAATTAAAACATCAATGAAACCTCTTTCAAATACTAACAAATTTACTTACAAACACCTATATTTATTATTTCATAAATAGGCGCAACAAGTTTCATAAAAAAAAGAAGAAAACGATTAAATACAGACACGGTGTGGAGAAACAGTAATACAGAGCCATAGATAAAGATGATTACTTAGCTAGCGCGTTCCGGCCTGTTTTTGCAGCTAAGATACCAGGTGAGCATTTGGCAGCTTTATACATAAAAGGACTTAGATGACATTTACTAACCATTACACAAAAGTGATACAAAAAAGGATTTTTTTCTGCAATACAAAATAAACGTGTTTGCGCTTCCCTCCACACTCGCTTCTTTTTTTTGTCTGATCCATAAGACAAAGCCAATTTGTTTTTAAATTAAAATCATTTGGGAATATTTTTTTCAAGTATTTTGAAAATATAGAACTATTAGTTGTTTTTTAAAAATGAAGTAAAAATATGAATGTTTGCCAATTTAACCCCTCTGTGAAATCAACAAACTGGGGTGAGCCAGTTTCAAATTACAATTTAGCTACAAAAACATTCACATTTTATACTCTAGGAGAGTGTAACATAGATGCTATTTACAAACTTGCTATGACTGCTACATCAAGCCATTTAAAAAGTCTTTAGTAGTTTCATATAAACACCCATTATGAAAACCAATGGAAAACCCAGGACCATTTACCCCAGACATCTACCGTTGCTAAGGCAGTTTACTAGAGCGGCAGCACTTCACAGCAAAACCAACAGAAATCAGAATGGTCCATACTTCCTTCAGGGAAGAGGAACAACGTCCATAAAAGATTAAAAAAATAATAAAGAAGCATGACTATTTCTTCCAGCGTGGGTGACCCACAAGCTCACATGGTCCTAAGTGCTTAGCAACTTGTATTTTCTAATCAAATGAAGAACTGCTTTGAGTGCGCAAAGCAATCCGTGGTGAAGAGATTTCCCTGAATTCCTCAGTGGAAAGAAGAGGTGTTGAGATTTTCAGGTGAGATACAGCGCTTTGTCCCTCTGCATGGCCCTGTGTGCAGAGAAAACATGGTTACAAGTAAATCAGAGTCACAGTGGGAGGGGGTGGCAGAGGGAGTCAGGGTGGTGAAGGTAGTATTATTTGTGCTAGCTCGAGGGGAAGCGCATATGTAGTTGACCTAAATCCCTAGCAAAGAGAAACATGGAGGCATTTGTTCTTGGAAAGACTAGAAGATGATGGCTCTACATTTTATTTATTTATTTTTGGAAGTTACTTTTCTGAAGCCTTCCTGGACATAAGACCCCTCTCCCAAACCGAGGCGCATGCTGTGAGACTCTCCACCACCAGGTGGCGATGGCCGGCTGCTTACCCACTACTGCAGTAGTCAGTACTCCAGTCCACGGTCTGTGGGGGAGGATTTCTGCACCCAGAACGCACGTACTCCATCGCTTGGGTGACAACTTGTGCGGCTGTAGATGTAGGGTTGATAATAGTCTGATAGTCGGGTTGAAGAGTAAATCCCTGAAGGAAACACAAATCTACATTTGAGAAAAGGTGATACCTTTTAAAGAAAAAAGCAGAGACACAGTTACCACACCCGCAAATATGGTAGACCACCTCACTTCTGCAGAAACCAGCGGAAGGGGCTCCCTGACTTAAAGTAAATACACAATGGAGTACTACTCAGCTATTAAAAACAATAAATATATGAAATTCCTAGGCAAATGGATGGATCTGGAGGCCATCATCCTGAGTGAAATAACCCATTCACAAAAGAACTCACATAACATGTACTCACTGATATGTGGATATTAGCCCAGAAACCTAGACTACCCAAGATACAATTTACTAAACACATGATACNAAAAAAAAAAAAAAAAAAGAAACACCCATCACCTCATTATTCTTACCTTTCCTTCGTTTAACCAGGTGTCCAAAACCCTTTCATTACACCCTTGGACAGCTAAATTGAGTTGGGAAACAATTTAAAATATAGAAAAGCCAACTCAATCTAAGCAAAGGGAGAATGAACTTAAGCTCCTCACAGTTGATGGTTTCTATCAACCTAACGACACATTAATGGTTAAGCCCCAGAATAAGCAACAGAGCCTTCCTGAAGGATTCAGGCAGCAGGTGGCTGAGTGTTTTATTAGGCTATACCTATTCACACATTGTTACTCAAAACCCTTTTCTTCATTCAGTCACAATGGGACCATCTGCTTCTTTTTCTTTATTTGTATTTCTCTATCAGCTAAAAATTTCAACCAAAGAGTTTTTTTTTTTTTAAATCAGTTGTTGGACTAATACAGAGACAGAAAACAACTTGCCATTGGAAAACATAGGGAATAAAACATGTAAAGACAGAAAATATTTTTAATTGGAAAGTCTCTTAGCTGGCAAACAATACCCAGACTTCAGGAAGATTCTTTTAATTCACCAGTGATGGAGTGTTGACTTTTAATCCCAGTAAAGCTATTAAAAATTCAAGGACAGAATCTCTGAAGTATATAGCTATAGCTGGTAAACAAAAAGTATTATACACGATTTATTTTTAGCGTATCAGGTGAATTCAAGAGCAGCAGAAGCGGGCTTTGCTGGAAGTGACCACAGAAAGAAGCTGAATTAATCTCATGGCTGTCTCTGCAGCAGATTCTAGCCATGGTTTTTTAACATCCAAGAAATCAAGATTCAAAATGCACCATGCACAATTTACTTTCAAGTAGCTTTGGAAGGCGAAATATTACTGATATATCCCTTAAACTAAGCAGGATGGTGGGAGGGTTGATTTTTAAATAAGATTTTTCCTTAGACTTTTACTCATGTGTGGGTGGTCCCTCACATAGTGATTTGAAGACTATATCTACTTCAGTCTTCCTTATCCCTCTGGTTGGCTTCTAGAGATCTACCGATTTACCATTCCACTGATAAAGACTATAGACCCATGTCCATGTCCATCCTACTGAAACTGTGGAGAGAGACAAAATTCAGGGTGATGGTTAACAAGTCACCAAAAAGTCCAGAGTTTAGTATTACTGGTTGTTGACCCAGCACACACTTAAAGCAATAGACAACAACTGTCTTGGAGGAGGCATTCCTGAACGAGGCCCCTGTAGCTCAGGCTGCAGACATCTTCCTGGTTCAGGGAAGGCAGCTGTCACTGACTTTCCAGCCCAGAAGGAACCTTTCTCTAGGTCTTCCTGAATTCCCAGCATGGAAGGTGCCCCAGTGCCCTCAGTGAAGATCTTCATTTCCCCTGGTCCTGACCTGCTGCCCACCTTCTCAGTTTCTGTCAGTAGGGTCCAGTGTGATAGTAGGTAGAGAGCAGAAGAAAGTTCTGAGAGACCCTGTATTGGTTTCTTTGACCACTGAGCTCATCGACAGGCTGTGATCCCTGTTTGCAGTGCAAATGCATAATCTCAGCGCCTAGCCTACCACAGTTGCTCAAGAAATCACAGTTTTCAATAAAGAAAGAGAATTTGATGCTCCAGTAAAAAAGGCAAATACGACCATGTAAATTGCAAGAATTATTTCTCGATTTAGTGTGGAGTTCTCTGATGGATTTTTTTTTTTTTTTTTTTTTTTTTTTTTTTTGGACACAACTGACAAACTCTAACTTAAAAGCAAACAAGGATCAAAACAAATAATAAGTGGAAATATCCCAAGTAAGTTGAAGGAAAATATAATACAAACAGTGGAAATAGTTTTACAGGTTGAGTCACAATAGCAGGAAAACATTTTTTTAAATTAATAATTTAAAACAAAATTATGTGTTATCTACAAAGTTCCAACATGGAAAATTATGCTACTTTCAAAATCTACATTTAAATAAATCACTTCTTCCCAACAACCAAAGACCAAGAAAAATATGGGTATAGACTGAAGTAATGGTATTTAACATTATTTTGCTTTCAACATAGAAGTGGAAACATTCCTCAGAACACTGTATAAAACAACACTAAGGTCAACCTTTGAGCAGAGTACATGTTTATTACGGATGTAAATAGGAAACAACAATGATGGTATAAATTTTTTGAAACATGTTTGCTTAGCAGTCTAATTAAACGAGACTGAATATTTTGCATTTTAATGCTCAGGAGAAAAATCACCAACTGTTTTGTAGCATGCCTGGAATTTTAAATTTTATTTTCTGGTGCCAGATTGAAATAAAAATAGGAAACATGATAAAGATTAATTTGATGTCAGAAGGGACATTTGCTCTTTAATTAGATTTCTGAAGCCCTCACTGCTTTGTTTTGCTACATAGCAAGTCTGAGAAGGCCTGTAGCACCATGAAACAGTGATCCTTAGAACTGCACGCTACTGCAAACTAATTTCATTTCCTGTCTGTCTGGAGAGGTATTTTCAACAGGCATCAATGTTTTGTCTTTATGGCTGATTTATTCATCAATCTCAATGTGATTTAAAAAAAAAAGAAAACCTTAAAATTACACCCAAATCCTAAAGCAGCTGTTTATTACACAAGGAAATTGAAAATCTGTCTGTGGTATCATACAAAGATTTTTTTTCTTAAGGTTATAAAGGAAGTTGACAGATATTAATGATTTTTTTCTCTTGACCTCACTCAACAATAAAAGTGCACTGAGAGACAGAAAGAAAACAACAACAGAAAATAGATATTCTTCAAGAAAATAATGGAATATTATTCCTGGTACATTAACAATCTTTTTTGTTGGAAAAATTCATTTTTCAAAGGGATAATAAAGTATCCCAAGTAATACTGAAATGTGAGACCACCTTTAAAAAGTACAGTAGCCATTATTTTTATTTTGCCTCTCTTTCAGTGCTTACACAGGAATGTGGTCAACATATTAGGACCCAAATAGCTTCAGGATAAAGATGGATTAGGTGATGAATCAGACAGGTCAACTTGAATCTACTGCTAAAATCCCATTCATGTTGTGAACAGTGAACCCGACACACTGTTGAGAGTGTACTACATCCCATCATTGGGTGCCAAGTTTTCCATCTTGCTTCAGATGGTCAACGGACAAGAGCTTCTAGTCTTTCTAATCTGCAGACTACCTGCCCATGACTCATACACTGTCCCTATGATTTTCATCTCCTAGAATTTGTTTTTCTGTTTTCTGGTCTTTGCTGGAATGTCTGTACAGCCTTCCGATCTTCCTGGCTTTAAAGGTTGCATCCCTGGTCCCTGAGCCCTCGAGGAGGGCCGTGAGTGCTCTCTGCCTTCCTCCATGAACTTGTGTCTTCCTGAGTCATTGTCCTGGCTTTTCCATCCATTGTCTTCTTATCCTGATTGTTATCACGTCCCATGTTCCAACTCCAGCGAGCAAAGCTTTCTTTCCCTGGACTCCTAGATCACTTAAATTTCAGAGTCCGGGCAATGACTGGCACATATTAGGAGACACTCAACTTATTTTTGTCATACCAACTGTTTTTAAACTTCCAAAGAAGTAAAGAGTCCACAGCTAAATCTACAATTCCCCCAAATAGTATAACATACTACTCATTTAATTTCTCAGAGCTTTATTATTCCATAGTTATTTTACTAACAGCTCACATGGTCAAGGCATTATTGAAAGTGATTTTAGCCAGTGTCATTTTTGTAGAATTTTTTTCTTCATTGTGAGCTCCTGTTACTATCTTTTATTATGATCTCTAGCTCCACACATGTTGAAATATGTGGTTCCTTGACTTGCCTCACCACTGGGGTGTGTGAACTCTGCTGGGCTGATGAAAAGGGAGGTGCTTAGGTTGTATTTCACCCTACGCATCCATGGGTGGAGGGCTCATGGGAAGCTCTGATGCACCACTTAGGGGTGGGAGAACACATCCTAAGATGAGAAATGATGCATACTGAGGCTGAAGTTTGTGTTCCTTAACCCCTGGATATCCAGATGTGGCTGAGAAGTGTGAGGAGTCAGGAATGGGGCAGTGATGATGGAACGCAGGGGCGTGGGGCAGGGGAAGGGGAACCTCTGGCTTTGTTTAGTGGCTAGTGTCAGAAAGTGTAGAGGGCATAGATGCCTTCTGCAGGAGACTTAAGAGGCCTGGCTGTATACGGCACAGGTATATACAGCCTTTGCAGCTCAGTGCGGTTTTCATGAGATGGTTGTTACTCATCCATACTGTTTATTTAGTATTCATCACAGTAAATGGGTTCATACGACTTACTGAGGGTGGACCAGAGATTAAATACCTTCTGCAGGAAGAATGTCCAGGAAGGGAAGCTTACTGGCTAAACCTTTGAGGTCGGCCCATCTAAGATACCTTGTTGGCATGGATAATTCTGTGCTACCTGACTAATGGTCATGATCTTCATGTGGGGTGCTGTAGTCATGTGCTCCAGGACCATAATCAGTTGGGAACAGATGTAACGCCCACGATTCAATCTTTCTAGTTTTCGTCTGGTGACAAGGTTCTACTTGTTCCATAACTTCTCCTATTTTTTATTTTTTTTAAAGGGGAGGTGTCTTTGGAGTGACTGTGGGTAGAGCGTGAAACTCTTAATCTCAGGGTCATGGGTTCATGCCCCACGTTGGATGTCAGTTGCTGGTCTAGGTACCAGATGCTATCTGCAGACTAAGTGGGCTGCCTGGGTCTCTTCTGCAGTCACTGGTGCTCTGGAGCCAGTGTGGCACAGCTAGACACTATGCTGCAGTGGGCCAGTGGGGCACAAAGTCTAGGAGCCAATGTCGGTGCCATTGAGTGGGAAATGATAGTGGTAATTTCCAGCAGCTTCCAGCTACGAAAGCTTTGGGAGGGAATGCTCTTCTTCAAAGTGTTATAGCTCTATGTGACAGACACTCTCGTGTGCCCTTTATTCCTTGTGGATGGGGTCTTATATACATTTTGGAGTGGGTGAGGGTCTAAAGGCATTTGTTTTCTGTTGGCTTGGTCTGAGATATTAGGGATGCCTCATCTGCATGTGAAGGAGCTTCAAGCACTACCCCTACCTGCACTCCATTCTCAATTCCTCTGCGCCATTCAGCGGTACTTGGATAGCCAAAAGTCTGAGAACCAGACAGCCCTGGATGTCTGTATCCTCACAGGTCCATGGATCTCCAAACTACCTTGGGCTGTCCTGCACCTCAGACTACACTTACCCATTACCAGAGTGGTGTCCCAGGGATTTCCTACAGCCCAAGCCCGGTGAAAGAGTAGGGTAAGCTTGGTCAACTTTGGCTTCCAGAGTGGTCATGCCCTGTAGCAGAGCAGATACGGGACCCCAACAACCCTACACTGGCATTTCTGAATCCGCTCAATCTTACCAAATTTTCTGTCTGATGACACAGTCCACTGCTCCACAGAAATATAGTAACACATCTGACTTATAGACTAAAAAATACCTTGTTCAATACAATAAGAGTTATTCATTTCACCCTATATTAAGACTTTTGTATGTTGGAATTAATCTCTTGTTTTTGTACTAGTAGACTTTTGTAATTCTGAAAGAGTTGAAAACTATTCATGGTGACTTTTTCATTATTCAAGGTGTCAATATAGGAAAGAGTGAACAAATTAGGAAAGGGTCTCCTCTCCATTCTGGATATTTCTGTCCTTCTGTCTGGGGGACCAAATTGTGTCTTTGTACATTTTTCCTTGAAAAGAAGTAGATGAACTAGCACACTGTGATCACCACATGACCTGGAGCCCAGCACCTGCAAGCAGGTGTCAACCCATCTTAGTGGAAGTGACAGTTCTCAAACTGCGTACTCATCGCTCGACTACCGTTGAGTTGCTAAAATGAATACATTCGCTGGTGTCCATTTCCTTGTGAGTAATGTTTGATGCAAAGGATGAAGATTCTACCTCATGAACATCTCTTGGTCATAAAAGCACTTGGAGACCCTGCTGGAGGTCGGACATTGTTACCACCCTAGTCTTCCCTCTAGTGAGTCTGCTTCAGGAACTGGCTGTGATGTATAAGTAAGACAGCTAATAGTGTATTGGTTTAGGAACCAAGGATGGTAGTGAGTTGCATTCCTTTTTATTTCACAAATGGCTTGATTTGAGAAGGAACTAAGATTTAAAAGCATTCTAAAGTCTTAGACAACACAGGATTTCTGTTCCAAATCTGCTAATAATCTACCAGAAAGCTGGAGGCTGAGACAGGAACTACGCATTAGGTATGTTGCTTCTGAGTCCTAATTGGATCTGGATTTGAACTTCAGCTCTCGCCTTGAGAGCTTATTAATCTAACTGCCCAAGCCTCAGTTTCTTCACTCCTCAAACAAGGACAGGACTAGCACCAGCCCTGCAAAGTTTCAAAGAAGTTAAATATAAGTACTGGGTTTGCTATAGTCAGCGTTCAGAAACCGTCTATAATAACCATATAAAATGCATTTCAGACTGCCTAGGCATGGTCCATCCTTCTGCCTCTCCTGCCCCTTACTTTTCCTAGGGTAAGCATGCATTCTGTATACAAACAGCTAGATGTGAATTTTGCAGGAAGCTGTGCTTATGTATTTTCTCCCAGCTCTGAGAAAAGCATAATTGAATGGTAAAGGCAGTGGTTAAGTTTGCTATGATTTGTAATTTTTACCTTTGCCTATTTTAGAAATTGAGCTTTTGGGGTATTTGAATAGTTTTATGTTTCATTGAGTTTGTAGAGTATGTTCCTGATTCTCAAATTAGAAAAATCAAAATCTAAAAAAAAAAAAAAAATCTGTAAGGAAAATTTGATTTCAAATAAAAACTGAACAAAGTTACCCAGAAACTTCTCATGATTTATGCGGAGGACAGATTTACACCCCCCCCTACCCCCGCAACACACTTCCATTTGCACTGCTGGGGATTATACCCAGGGTCTGCTACATGTTGGAAAGATACTCATCCCGGGCTCTTTGTATACATTTTTAAATGAAGCAGTGGTTACTGTTTGGTTCTTACTGTTTCTAGAGCTCTACTAAATTTGGAATTCAATCTGATTTCATTTTGTTCCAATTATTGAACTCAAGGGTCATCTCAGTCAAGAAAGCCTCATTTCCTAATGACATTAGAAAGAAATTACAGACTCTGTTTCAAAAAGATCTATGAGATACATGGCATCTTAGCACATGTTAGCACTAAAGAAACAAACCAGAAATAAAGGGACTACTGAAAGCAGTGATTTGAGAGTGCTATCAATGCCTGATTTTGACAACTTACCTCTTGTAAATTATATTTTCCAGATGTAAGTCTGTCAACTATCTTTGGTCTCTTTCCTTTCCAATAGACTAACCACCCCCTCTAGCCATTGCTCCATATCCGACATACTGCTCCCTCAGCATGCACAGAACCCAGATAGAGACTTACTTGCTGCATGGTGGGCGAGTGTAAGGCAGTCTGGACCTGCATGGGGAGCTGACTCCCAAGAGGCTGCTGCATGGCAAGCGACTGATGCTGCTGCATGCTGAGATGCTGATGAAGAGGTGGGCTGATCTGGAGGGGCGGTGGTGGGGACACAGCCATGTTGGCTATGGAGACAGTCACTGGCATTTGGTTATTGGGTTTCGGTGCTATGTTTCTGGGGAGGCTCGGATGCATGGCAGTGAGCTGAGGAGTCATTCCTGGTTGTTGGTGATAGTGAGAACTTAGGTACAGAGCTGAGTGGGCCTGGCTGGGCCCATGGAACACTGACGGCTTTGAGTTGACCAGCTGGGGTGGCTGAGATGTCTTAACATCAACAGGATCATTGTAGCTCTGCAGAAGGAACAAAGAAGAGTGGTGTGAGGAGACAGGTTTCTGAGCATGATGCTATTCCCAGGATGTATGTGAATTTTTGTCAAGGACTCTCATGAGAGCCAACACTCATAACTCTTCCTGTGTCTCTTATCTAAGGATTGTTCCATCGTTATTTTAAAATAACATACACAACACAGTTTCTAACTCACATCTTTATGAACTTTAAAGCAAGCCATAACAACATTTTATTCATTTTCATTTGCCTAAATACCTTTCATGCTCTGCTCTGACTGACTGGTCATCCAAGAAAGATGCAGGAGACACTGTTATCACTATATGTTATCTCACTTTCAAAGTCATTCAGTTCAGCTCTCCTAGTGATCACATGCTTAGCTTCTTCTTTTTGTATTGTCACAGAGCCTTGGCTCTAGATATTTTCACAAAGAAAGCAAAGCTAGTTGTTAGCAGTAGCTGTGGAAGAAGTCTAAAATACCTTCCAAAAGTCATGGAAAATCAGTAATATGTCTTCAAAGAAACTGCAGAACACATCTTGATTTTTCTTTTAAAAAGGAGTTGGTGATAAATTGTCCTCAATAATGAAGTGGATAAAAATACCTTCTCTTTGATATTTTAGACTCCATCATAAATTAACATAATCTTGCCCTAAATTTTCCACACCTGATAACCTTTTAATTGACTTAGAAACCAGGCACTTGGGTGGCAGCTGAGAGGAAGCAAAGACGAGCCCTGTGGCGTCACCTCCTGGGGAAGAACCTAGCTCTTCATTTCTAAGAGAAGTGACTGATGTAACAGGGCAGTATGGGAATCCAAGTGGAGGGGAAGGATCAGTTATGCTTCCGGAGTAGAAAGCCACCTTTGCCAAGCCTATCTTGGGGATTCACATAGACGTTTACATGTGACCCTGATGTGCCTCCTTAGTTCACAAGTCAGCTCTGTGCTTAAGCTCTGACCATCACCAACAGCCAGGGGTGAGTCCTCTTTCAGCAATGCAGGAACGGTGTGTCCATGAAGGCCTTGATGTCCCTTCTGCTTGGGCAGTGCTACTCTCTATCCATAGCCTGTATTGTGGATGGGAAGTCAACATAAGCTAGCCATTATCCCAGGCCAGTCTGAAGCACTATGAGCAATGTAGTGCAGGCACTCCCAGGGATGCAGAGAAAGTAAATGACTCACAGTAAGAATGATGCTCCTGCATGTGGTGGATTCCCTGCCTTTGCCCATTGTGCTTGGTGATTCTCAACCCCTTCTTATTGTTTTATAGGAAGGATATACATGACCCCTTAGAAAATATGCCAAAAGTGTGCATGTGTGAAAATGTCATGATGCAATAAGGAAAGAGATTATTACATAGATCTACAACAGGTCAAAATTCAGACAATGTCATGGTGGGGTGCCTATCCCTGATTGCTACATCTACAATACAACCCCTATACACAAGGCTCAGGAAATATCACTGAAGAGAGGGTGGAAAGATTGTAAGAGAAGGGGACCAGGACACCTGATTCAGGATAGTGCTTTCTAGATGACATAGATGCTGAAACCATGGAAGCTCAACAGTATGGCTACCCAAATAAGACCTGCACAATGACAACATTAATCACTATGCCAATATGTACGTATGAGAATGTCTCATGATGAAATAAGAAAAAAAACCCTACTATATCATAATGAAATAAGAAAAAAAAAGCTACTATAGAGATCAACAACAGGTCCAAATTCAGAGATTGTCACTTGGAGGAGCTCAAGCTAGATCGCTTTATTTTCACAGGGCAGTCTGAAGCACTGTGAGCTATAGACACATACATAAGCACACACTCATACACTCACACCCTGCCCCAAACAAACCATGGCAATGCTATTTAGAGCTGATAGAAAGGCAGACCATACCCTAGGAGACCTAACCAACCTCTACCTCCCAAGACAATTTTCATTAGTAGAATTGGAACACAAGTTTGTATTCCCTATATTCTATAGTAACCTCAAATGCCAAAAATTGCTCAAGAATTTGTAAAAGGGTCTGCAGACAAAAAGAGTTTATGAAATGTACTTCCAGTGGATGCATTCAATGAAATAAAACTAATTAGATTGTTTTTCTTCTGTGTTTACATTTTTGTATAAACCAGTTAATAATTTAAGGCAAAGGTCAAAGTGTTAACTGAATTTTTAACAGAGAAAGTTTTAGAAAGCTATATATTCATCGTACACGCATACACACATACATACACACAAATACACATACTCAAACCTTTTGGTGTTTAGGGTTGGCCACTTGGAATTGGATAACCTATCAGGTGGCTTGACTCTGGAGAAATGGCTCTCTTTCTCTTCCTTTCTTAGCTCTCTCAGCAGCCATTGGTACCTATAGCTCTCCATCTAGCTTTGTGAAATTTCCCCTATCTATGTTGGCAGGTTAACTAATGTAATTGTGTAGGTCTTGTTTAGGGAGCCATACTGTTGAGATTCCATGATTTGAGCATCTGTGTTGTGTTTAGAGAAGGCACTCCTCCTCCTCTTGTTCTTGTTCGTCTTGTTCTTTTCAGTTTGTTTTGTTTTGTTTTGTTTTGATTTCTCTATGTATCTCCGGCTGTCCTGGAACTCCCTGTAGACCAGGCTGGCCTCGAATTCAGAGATCTGCCTCTGTCTTCCAACTACTGAGATTGAAGGCCTATGCTACCACCATCTGGCCTCTGGTCATGGCCCTCTTCTCTTACAGTCTTACCACCCTTCTTCACTTGTGTATAGGGGCTGTGTTGCAGATGTAGCAATCAAGGCTGGATATACCACAGTGACATTCTCTGACATTTGACCAGTTGTGAATCTCTGTAATTGGCCCTGTCTACTTCAAAAGTGGTTTCTTTAATGAGGAGTACAGGCTACATTTATCTATGTGTATAAGTATTTAAAATACAGTTGGAAACTACACTGATGTGGGAAAATATCAATGGCAGATTCTCCTTTAGAATCTGTGACTTTTGAGACACAGGTAGTAGCCTATGTTTGACGAACCAGGAGTGATTTCTTCCCCTTTGATTATGCCTTAACTTCAATTAGGCAGCTTCTGGTTACTATTCCAGCATAAGTGCCATTACTGTAGCACTAGGGCTATGTTGTTAGGCTGGTTGTTGTGGTGTGTAGGGATGGATCTGAACAGAGCATTCTCAAAAGGAGAAATAAAAGTGGTAGAAATATCTTTAAAAAGTGTTCAGCATTCTTAACAATCAGTGACGTACAAATTAAAACTACTTTGAGATTTCATCTTATGCGAGTCAGATGGCTAAAGTCAAGAACCCAACTGACAACAGTGCTAGTGAGGATGTGGGAGAAGGAGAACCCTCATTCACTGTTGGTGGGATTCCAAACTGGTGCAATTCCCAAAAGTCTCACAATGCTAAAGAGACACCTCCAAATGACTCAGCTATACCAACCTTTGGAATATGCCCAAAGGCCTTGATATCCTATGGCACAAACACTTGCTCAGCCATTCCCATTATAATACCTAGGAACTGGAAACAACTTAAATGTCCTTCAACTGAGGCATAAATAATGTAAATGTGGCAATATGCACTGTGGGATACTATTCAGCTATAAAGGAAAATGAAATTATAAAATTTTCATGTTAATGGATGAAATGGACAGTATTACATGACATGACAGATAAACACTGCATGTATGTTATTATTTGTGGCTCCTCGCTCTGAGCCTTATATTTGGTACATGACCAGATGTGACCTTAGAGGCTAGGGATGCAGAGGTACCATGGGAATGAGGGTGAGGTGCTCTAAAGAGGGGGATAATAGCACACAGGTGTTTGTTATGAAAGGTAGGAAAGAAACATGGCAGCAGGGGGGGGTGTGGATTAGGACAAAACTATGGCAGGAAGTAATACAGAGGAAGTGGGAGGAAGGAGGGAGAGAGAAATATCACTAAATACACTGGAAGAAATAGGGAAATATTATTTTATAACTTTACTTAAAACACATATATAATGTTTATGTGTGTGTGATGTGTTTGTATGTGTGTTGGGGAGGTTAAAGGGATTTATGTAATGCAGGGACATAATGCTTCCCTGAGTCATAGACTATGCAACCAAAGTCATAATACCGGGCATTGAAAACCTCCCTTTGAGTTGTTGATCAGATAGGCTACTGCCATTTCCCTCCATTGTCTCTTAGAACTTGAAGGTATGAATTTATTGCTGAAGATAACACACACCTCTGGGATGTAGGACTTGGAGGAAGTGATCTGGAACTGACTAAAGGTCCCTCCCCATGGAAGAGCTTCCAGAGTAAGGGAGGGCTCTTCTCCTCATGGATAATTAAGTGCAAACCATTCTCTATAAGACACTTATCTTCTTCACAACAAAGATTATAAAGACTAGCCAGCATCTAAATCTACTTTGAAATACCAGGAATGTTTACTCCCCAGGGCTATTGTTTTTCCAAACTAAGTAGATTTCTAAAAACAATTTAGAGAATAATTAACATGCAATTTCTGACACAGAAGAAAACTTTTAGGAAGCTACATTTTTTTAAAAGATTCTTTTTCTCTTTACTTTGTAAAGAGTGGAATTTCACAGGCTAAATAACCTGTTGTGCCATTTCTGTATCCACCACAGATGCCCAAGCCTGCATGCTCTCACTAAATTACTGTTGAGCCACTTCTGAAGCTACTGTAGACATTCAAGTGTAAGTTCTCTTACTAAATTGTGTTTTGACTAAGATGTTCTGGATGAAGAAAGAGATCTTTTAAGTTTCAGAGACCTGGTTCTCTATGACTCATGCAGCTAGAACAGCTCGAAGAATACATGTGTGTTGAGTGAATGCTTGCCTGGATATCCTTGGGCAGTGCTGCACACAGGTGCTGTTGTCTTTGTTGAGATCTCTTACCGAGACACATCCTCCAGCTTCCCAAGGGTTGTAGAAGGATCTCAAGGCTCACAATGCCCCCTGTGTGTCAGATTGTTTTTCTTTCTTTGTTTGTTTGTTTGTTTTTTTTTTACTTCTCATGCTGTCCTTGTTCAGATATACTACCCTTCAGCTTCATCATTTTAAAAATATTTTTTAAACTTCTTGAAATGATAACATATCATTTCCCCTCCAAGCCTTTCCATGCATCCCTCCTTTCTCTCTTTCACAACCATGTCCTCTGTTTCCTTAATTGTTGATTCTTCAACACATATATACAACCTACTCAGTTTGTATAATGGTACTTCTATGTGTAATTTTAGGACAGACAATTTGGTATTGGATAAACAATTAATGTGCTGTCTTCTTGGGAAGATCATCTCCTCATTCCTTGGTTGCCTGGAGTTCTTTGTCTGGGTTTTTAGGCTCATGAGCTTCCCCCTTCCACATTAGCAAGCCTATTGCAGCCATCCTTGTTCAGAACAAGTTTGGGAAGCCACAGGTCCCAACGGTGGTGTTTGCAGTGTCCCACCAAGATGTGGAGAATTTGTGCCTTTATGAAAGATCAGTCATTTAGATGGGGGACAAGACAGCTTTTAACTCCATTTATGACAAGCTATTAATTAGACCAGTACAACTGCCATCCATTAATTACAGTGACTTGTTTTGGAGATAGGTAGAATACATTCATTTTAGTTCATAAATAGTCATGAATTCATAATCTCACTAAATGGAAATATGAAGAAATTATAAATTTAGTATTCCTTCCTTGTTCTTCCAATGGAAATGCAACAACCATCCAACAATTCTGCCAATCAGTTGCACTACATGTACCTGTCAATTAGAAATAAGAACTGCTGTCTCATATGTGTTAAGTAACTTAAATTTGTTTAGACTTTCAACCTTTCCATTTTGTAGTATCTCATGTCGATCATCTGACAAACATGATGTTATTAAAGTAAATTGAAAATCAATGAAAGATTTTGATATTTTTATAGGAGAGATGTGTTCTTTAAATTTATTTTTCCGTTCTGGGGATTGGACACAAGTCCTCATTTGTGTTAGGTAAGGGCTCTACCACAAGCCACATCTGACCTGCTATTTACCGTTGGTTTCCTAACTATGCCCTCTTTCCTCTTGTATTTGAACCACAGGATCTGGATGACATCTTCTTTAGGGAAAAGGGAAAGCTAGTATCTGCCCAGACATTTGGGCCTTATGGTGGAGACTTCCTAGGAAAATGTGCAAGATGTCCAAAGGGTATAACACTAAATGCCTTAAGAAAGTTCTTATTAAGCAAGTTGATGATTATCCAAGAGAAGTGCATTCTCATTTACTTTGTATAATGAAGATGATACTGCAGACTGCATAAATGCCTCCGTTCTGGCAATGGTGTGTGCCATAAAAATGAAAGATTGCAAAAATAATTGTTATTTAAAATAGCAAAGTATAAACACAAGACATAAAACTTGGTGGAAGCAATAATATAAGAGTTGCTGGACCGAATCAAATTAATAGTCCATCTAATTTGATTCTTGTTTTCAGTACTGACCAACACTTGAAGCATTGAAAATTAAACAAAATTTATGTGCCTCCTCTATTGTACATTGTTCCTTCTGAGAAACGAATCCTTCCTGGCCTGTGCAGGTGATTAACTTATACCCTGAAGCATGAGATTTTATTATCTTTAAATCACAATCTTGGCTCAGAGCTTCAAATTTTATGTTAACCGTTATAAAATGATCCCATTCAGTTATAAAATGATCCATCCCATTTCAGACTCACACTCACTATTTGTCTCAATAGCTCTCCACAGCATTAATGCTGTAAGTTTATCTCATTCTCCAAAAAGAAAACATTTTTTTCATTTCTAACTGAAACTCCTTTAATTGAAACTGGGCTTTGAGTTTCTTTATTATTGATAATAGCATCAGAGAACTTAGTTTACTTAAATACCATACTGTACTATATGTTTTTAAAAGAAGTGTTTTCACTGTCCTTTCTAAGCTTTTCTAAGGAAATCTCTTTGGAGCAGCATTAGTAAGCATCTGTAATAGCACTGCAGCTAAAGTGAAATGGGTAGACAGGAGGATCTGAGATACTCAAAGGACTAGATAGCCCAGCATACGCATCAGTGAACAGGAGAGTCTGTCTCCAACAAGGTGAGAGGTGGAGACCCAATCTGAGATTGTCCCCATCCCATGACTCACTGTGACATGCCCCCCTCATTCAAACACATACACACACACACGCACACACACACACAGACACACACACACACACACACACACACACACACACACACACACACACACACACACACACACACACACACACACACACACACACACACACACACACACACACACACACACACACACACACACACACACACACACACACACACACACACACACACACACACACACACACACACACACACACACACACACTGACAAACCCCTTGTGTCATCTAGTTTTTTGCCAACTTCACACAAGCTAGAGTCCTTGGAGAAGAGGGAGCCCTAATTAAGATAATGCCTCTATAAGACGGGGCTGTTGCAAGCCTGTAGGGCATTTTCTTCATTAGTGATTTATGTAGGAGGGCCTAGATCATTGTGGACTGGTGGTGCTGGGTTCTAATTAGAAAGCAAGCTTAGCAAGTTAGGTGGAACAAGTCCGTGAGGAGCATCCCTCTGTGGGCTCTGCACCAGCTCCTCCCTCTAGATATGCAAGCCTAATAGGTGTTTTCCTTTCCAAGTTGCTTTTGGTTGTGGTGTTTCATTATAGCAATACCACCCCTCTTAGTAAAAATAGTATCACACATATGATGGGTGGTTTCAAACAACTAACAAACTACTTTAACTTATCACAACACCCAAATACTCTCTCATGAGCTGGCATCTGAACTGGCTTCACATGTAGTATGGTTGCTATCACAGGAGATATTCTGTTGGAATTCTCTCCAGAGTCAGGAGGGCACCATTTCAGATAGCCTCACACAACTCTTTTGCCTTTTGATGGTGAATTCAGTTTTTGAGGCTAGCTAATAGTGAATCGAAGCCAAAGCTTCTTGGTGATGTCTGGAGAAAAGAATGATGTGTGAAAATAGTGTAACAAGATTGATTTTCTAGAGTGGCTCATAAACTTTTCCTGACTACAGTTCTAAATGGGAGTTTCAGAAAAATCTCTCAAACCCTGGGAGCAATAAAAAAATGAGTTTCTGGCCTCCCAAGGTGACTTTTTTGAATGCAACACTCATTTGGGGAATATAAATCCTGGTCTATGTGGTGAAATGAAACCACTTCCATTGCTTTAAAGTTTTCTCTATTGCTTTCAACATAATGATTTAGACTCATGTCTAAGAATTTCTTAGTCTATGGAAAAAACTATATTTCCTTAAGATGTATTTAATAGCCCAACTCAATATGACCTTCCATAGTAAACAACCAAGTCAGAACAACTGCACTCTCTTCGTGGCCTTCACAGGATTTAGGGAGCCTAATTCAGTTAGTTAAGAAGACACGAACAAATGCTTTTTTGTTTATGTTTAGAACATTTTACTCTTTTAATGGGATGGAGGCAAGAGAAAAATATTTAAATATTTTAAATATTTAAATTCAAATAATTAAATTAAAATTGATATATTACTTTTTTCTCACCTCTAGAGTATCTTTTTAAAAAAAATTTTATTAGATATTTTCTTCATTTACATTTCAAATGCTATCCCAAAAGTCCCCTATACCCTCCCCGCGCCCTGCTCCCCTACCCAGCCACTCCCACTTCTTGGCCCTGGCATTCCCCTGTACTGGGGCATAAAAAGTTTGCAAGACCAAGGGGCTAGAGTATCTTTTTAAAGAGGTAACTTTGCACACAAATTGAAACTATGACCCAGCTATCTTTTTGATCACACAATGGTTCTTTTTCTACTCCTGTGTGTACTTACCAATAATATTAAAATGTAATTATGACTCATTTATATTAGCTAAGAATATCCTTTGCTCAACATTCTAGACCATGCAACTGAGTTTTAAACTAAAAATTATTTTATCATGGTAAGAACACAACACAAATCTACCCTTTCCACACATATTTTTAAGTGGATAAAAAGTCACTGTGCACTACAGGTATAGCTAATTCATCTTCCTAGCTGGGCCTTTATGTTGGTGGGTTAGCAATCCCTCTTTCCCTTTCAGACACTTGCAACCACCGTTCTTGTTTTTAAGTCTACGGGCATGACTACTTTGCATGCTATACTTAAACTATAAGTGGAGTCGCCCAGGACTCAGTCCTTATGCCACCAACTTAATTCATTTAGCTTATTGTCTGCAACTATAACATTAAATTATCCAGATTTCCTTATTTTATTCTGGAACATTTACTCAAAAGGCCCTGTGATCTCTGTTTACTACTGCAGTAAGCTAAACCTTAAACCTCTAAGTAACTCCCCAAAGGCAAATGTGCAGGAAGTGGTAAACTGGATTTGAACTCAGGTTCCTTTGTTATCTTTTTTGTGGCTGATGGTTTTTCTGTCCCCTCCTCTCCCCACCGAGACTTTCCTAGAGTGATGGTGGTGCCCTCTATGAAGCCCTCTAACACAGTTCCTTTATTTATTTTTTTTCAATTTTTATTAGATATTTTCTTCATTTACATTTCAAATGTTATCCCGAAAGTTCCCTATACCCTCCCCCATCCCCCGACCTGCTCCCTTACCCACCCACTCCCACATCTTGGCTCTGGCATTCCCCTGTACTGGGGCATATAAAGTTTGCATGACCAAGGGGCCTTTCTTCCCAATGATGGCCCACTAGGCCATCTTCTGCTAGATATGCAGCTAGAGACACAAGCTCTGGGGGTACTGGTTAGTTTATATTGTTCTTCAACCTATAGGGTTGGAGACCCTTTCAGCTCCTTAGGTACTTTCTCTAGCTCCTCCATTGGGAACCCTATGTTCCTTCTAATAGCTGACTGTGACCATCTACTTCAACACAGTTCCTTTAATGACGTATGGAAACACAGATGTTAAAAGTACTTCAGAACCCCCTTTGGCTAATTAATCACTGCCTTTGCTTTTGCTTTTTAAATTTTTCAAGAAAAAGAGATAGTTCTATCTTACACTTTGAGACTTCAGCAAACGTTAAAACCTACTATCTGAGTACTCTCCTTTAAAATACCTGCTTATTTGTTCTACATTCATGGTAAGTGCAATGTGGATAACCCCCTTTTTCTGCCTAATGCCCTGTGTAGACTCAAACATCCCAAGTCTTTGGTTATCAAATGTAGTCAGTGTGAATCCTCTCTTCTCAAGTACTATCTTTTAACCTCAGGCCTTCCAGTAATTTTTGTCTTTCTTTATAACTTCTTTTAAAGTTATAAATATATTAGTGCTTAAAATCAGAAATTCTGGGGCTTTCCTAGCACTGTTTCCACACAGCACTCCCATAGAAGCACCCAGCAATTCTGGAATGGCTGGGTTGTGGGTGGCTCTGTCACTGCCCAGAATGACCAGGTAAAATACCACTCATTTGGAGCACTGTGACACTGGGTGGGGGATTCCAGCATTGAGCATATCTCCATTCCACAGTACTCTAGTAAGACATCATGCTGTTGAACAGGAACAGCCTTCCAGAAGCCAGCCTTGTTTGAGGCCAGGTAGTACTACTGTTGTCTGTTAACAGGTTAGGAACTGGTGTAGATTTCTTAGAAAAGAGTAAGAGGCATTGCTTTGAAAGATAAGACAGATTTGACAGCCACTGAGGGTAGAGGGAAAACCTAGAAGCCCCAGAAGAAGACTATTGGGTTACAGTCCTTGATGTCAATACCACCATGTCCCCAAGGTAGGGAAGACATTAGACTTCTTGGGAGACACAGCACTACAAAAGCAAGGGGTTATGACATTCAACAGGAGCCATTTTTATTTATGTTATCACGGGGGGAAAATTCCAGGGATGCATTAGGATAGTCATTTTGAGGTTCAGAGGTAAAAAATGTCACCATTATTCTTGGCCTTTATTCTTAGGGGTAGATTTCAATTTCACTTAAGTCTGGAGCCACATTAAGCAACATGTGGATTTCATTCCATGGCATACACAGAACTTGAAGACTAAAGAGTGCTGTTGCCACAATTCAGGTTCACTGGTGCTTCTAGTTTTGATCATGCTCTGTTAGAAGCAGCTAACTTTAGAAAGCAGCTCCAAGTCATCTGAGTATCAAGAAACATTCCACAGGGACTTGCCTATCCATGTTTGTCTTTCAGCACCTTCCAGTGAGCCTGACATGGAGCAGATTCCAGCAGGCCTGGGCTGGTGCATCCTGGGGCCTGGAGGAGAAACTACGTGCAGTACAGTGCAGTAGCAGATTATGTCATGACCACAAATGAGGGAGACCTATCAGCCCAGGAATGCAGGAGAAATACAGGCACAGAACAGAACAGAACAGAACAGAACCCGCCTAAGTGAAGACTTCTGGAGATGTGACATGAAGGGGCTGGCAAGGACCCAAGAAAGCAGATGCGAGACTTATACAGTGACTCCTGGGTGGAATGACCTTGGGGGGCTGGGGTGGGGAGAGAGAGACAGAAACAGAGATGGAGACTGAGAGAGAATGCTATCTCATATCATAACTTCAGTTCACTGGGGACTTGAAAGATGTAGGCGAGTACTGTGTTTATGTCCTTGAGTAACATGGCCCAGAGAATGACAGGAGCCAAACAACAATGCTGTGGTGTCACTGGTCATCTCCTTCCTGTGTAATTAGGCTTATTTCACAGAATAAAGCACATAGTTTAAGAGAGCGCTTTCTCATAAAGTGAGCTCTTTTAAATCTCAGCTCCCTACTGATGCCCATTCATTCAGCCCTGCATCTCCTTGCCCTGAGAATAAATCCCAGCTCCTTTCGTTCTCCCATATGGTATCCATTCGCAGCCTCTCTAATCCCTCAGGTCTGGCCACAGCAGCCTCCTCTGAGCCTCTGTCTTCCTTCCTTTCGGGCATTTGGGGTCGGTAAGGTCAAGACTTCTCTTGCCTTCAACTTCAATACCACATTTTCCATGAGGCCTCTGCTAATCAGTCTAGCCAAGTCTTTACTCTGTGACTTTGGGTTTTGCAAGTCTCAATCACTTATCAGCCCATGCTTTTCCTAGTGGCCTTCCATGACTGAAGCATGATTTTTTTTTTTTTTTTTACAGGAAGAGTCCAGGTTACTTGTTGTCTACTATTTTTCTCTGCTTGGCATAAGGCTACATCCACATGACCATGAAAATTTGACAACAAATCCATAAAGTAACAAACAACAACCAAAAAGAATATAGCCTGGCTGGCACATGGTAACATTTTGGAATTATAATTACTTGTTTGTTACTTTAAATTTATTATATAGTATAAATACTATATAACGTGGAAAAACAAATGTTTGAATTTGAGTCGTCTTTCTTTGCCTTGCCATAATTAAACTGGAACAGCATTAGATTTTTACATTTGGTGCCACACATTCTGGGAGGTAGGCTGTGAATTTCCTATAGTTGTGAGGAAGGCTATGTGTCCAGGATTGCAGGGGTATCTCTCTGACGCATGGAGACTGAAGCTTTCCTTCAATTTGTATACACATCATAGAGAACCATACAAAAATAGAGATTCAACAGCTCCAGCAAAATTCCTTCTGCTAAAGAGAAGAAAAAAAATGTCAGAGTAAGCTGTAAAAAATGTGCTTGGTTTCTTAGATGTAGAAATAGCAATTTGCAGTGTTTATACAAATGGTCCTGTACTGAGGAGACTGAACTGGGAGTAAAGCTGCAGCTAGCAGCAAATCTGATGATGCATGCTTTGGAAGTAAAGGCTTAGTCAGTATGGGGGCATCGCGGTGCAGTCTGCATGCCACTAACCAAAGGGCTTTGTGTCAAGACCGACACCTCCCATGTTGATTTTTTTCTCATGGAAAAGTACTCCAGCTAACTGCTCTCATCTTCCAGAGATTCAAGATGGCTAAGGTCTAGTTTGCTAATGTTGATATGCATCCTACATGTGATGCTTTGTTAAAATGTTCTGAGTGTTCTCTAAATTCTGCATGTAGACTGAAACATGAGCACAGATGGAAATGCATACAAGTTGAAAGGCAGTTAGTCAAATCAGAAAGAGGGGGCATAAAATGAGACAGTAAGGAAGAAAAAAATTAATTTTACATCGTATCATATGTATTTGTGCTTTAATTAATTTTATATCGTATCATATGTATTTGTGCTTTGCCTTCTTTCTCCCTCCGTGCACCAACATGTTCAGTGTGTATTTTTGTTGATACAAAAACCTAATGAGTGTATTTTTTAAAAGAGTTGTTAGAACAGAAATGGATATTTGTAGATATAAGAAGAAAGCACGTTTATGTGGGTGGCCGCAATAAGATCTAGAGCCTGCGGTGGCCACAATGAACAAAGCAATAGCAATCTGAATTGGACAAGCTGCTATGTCAAGTCCTTCTAGATGTAATCCTGTTGTTCCGCAGCCACCCTCCTGAGAACTGCGTGAAGGGTAGTGTGTTTTTAGTAACACTAAACCAAACAGAATCAACTCTTTAGTGTATATGTAAGCAAGGACTAATATAAGATTATCTGAAGCACAAAATATTTTTCAGTACACTCATTTAAAAACACAATGAAGGAATTCTATATTTTGAAGCCAATATAATGAGTCCAGAAGTTGAAGTGGGTAGCATCTCCTCAGGAAAGGACCATGCAGTGGAAGGAAGATGAGGGTCAGACTGGAGTCAGCTACCGACTATGAATGTGCTGTGTTTGACTGCAAATGAACAACCACGCACAAGTACACAGTGTCTTACAGAGGCCACCAGATACAACTCTGGTCTTCCAGCGGTGAGCAAATATTTCTACAACACAAAGAAAATGATGCAGAAATGCTAACATGATCATTTGTGCTTTAAAATGACTATCAAAGTCTGCATAAGATGGCCACAATCTGTCGCAGTCCCAAACAATTGCATGTTACCTTGGATACAAGGCTTGCTCTGTATGCTGCTAGCTGCTTCAGGTATTCCTTCTTTGCAGCCTCGGTTTTCTTCTTATAGACCTGTGACAACAACAGAAATTCTTAAATTAGACCGTGTATCTGCTGTTGTTTCAAGGGATGGAAAAGATAGAATGGTAATCATATACACATATGGACAATTATATAATAATATATAGCTCTCCAAGAGTATGTTCTCTCATACTACAGGTTTGAAAGAAGAATGAAGATAGACTGTTAGAAGAACGAACATTGTAACATTTTGCATTTTTTCAGAACGTGTACAAAATGGTTTGAGTGTGGGAGTATTGGCAGCATTGGTGAAGGCTTTCTGAAAAACCTCACCCAGAATAAGATGTTCCCATTTTTACAGAAGGCAGGCATTCAACAATACAGTAATACTCTAATATCCGTGGTCCATGACGAACATAAAACTGAGATGAAATTCAAGGATGATGTCTCTTATCCAGTAATGGTAGCCAAGCGGTGGTGGAGCATGCCTTTAATCCCAGCACTTCGGAGGCAGAGGCAGGCAGATTTCTGAGTTCGAGGCCAGCCTGGTCTACACAGTGAGTTCCAGAACAGCCAGGACTACATAGAGAAACCCTGTCTTGAAAAAAACAAAACAAAACAAACAAACAAGAAGAAGAAGAAGAAGAAGAAGAAGAAGATGACCAATGGTCAGGCATTGGTGTTTGCGGGTTCATCGGAATTTTAAGAGCCTCTAGGCTACATTTCCAAGGATTCAGGAGTCAGCAGCAGCAGGCACGGGTATTCTCAAGACTGGAATGGGGATGGCCTATGTGTCATGTCTATTCCAACAGAAATATGGACTAAAGTCAAGGGACCCTCATAAAAAGTTTTCTGCAACGGACACTGACAAAGGCTTGAAAATGAATGTAAAAGCGGAGGAAACTCATTGGGATGTGACACGTGACCAGCTCCTGTGCACCAGAGGTCACTGTGGGCCACTTAAACAAGGGAAGAGGCAGGGCAGAAGTGAGGGTAAGCTGGGACACAGACAGGTGTACCTTCTGCCCTGAGGCTGCCTTTCAAGGTTCCATAGTTACGCGATCTTTTAAAATCAGCCCAAATGAACAAAACGCTCTTCAGCATTTACTGTGGAAATGAAAATGCGTTGGCTCTGCCATGACTGTTAACCAGAGTCAGGTAATACTGAGAAGTGATGTAGAATCTGTTGGAGCAGGTAGGTAGGAATGTGTCTAAGGCCAAGCACCTGGCAGCTGGCAGCGGAGGGCAAGGTTCACTTCTAGTGAAAGTGCTTTGCTGAGACCAGAGTACAATTCTGAGACTCTAGATGTGAAAAATATTATTTACTTATGAATATTTTAACTCCAACAGATCTCCAGGTAAACAAACTACTGTGCTAGTCTAACCGGACCTATAAAATGAATGTCCTCCCTTTTAGGGAGGCATGTGGTGTTGACTTTCATAGCTTTTTATTTTATATAGTAAAAACTAATTAAGGCGAGAACTTGTTAATCAGTGCAATATTATCATTTGGTCAGTCTACTACCTTGACTAAATAAGAAACTAAAGAAAATTAGAAATCTTACTTAGGAACTCTGTTATTGTTCTTAGTAAAAAAAAAGTTGAGTGATAAGCCTTTTGATTGAAGCACAAAAGTGTCATAGATTTACAGACTATCAGATCAAATCCAGAATCTTCTGTGGAAATTCTCGATTGAATACAAATGGCGGTACTGTTGAGTTTTGGCTGCTTTCATTTTAAACATTATGACCCATATTGGTTCAATCACATTTAGAAGACACGTGCCTCTGATCTCTATTGATTTATACCTTCTTTTCCCTGTGCGAAAGATTACTCTCACTAGTTTTGCTTTCACCCCATTTCTCCATGACATAATTTGTAAATAATGGCTTTAAGCACCTTCTTTCCACTTATTACCCTAAAGTGGTTCCTGGTAGGAGCTGTGGTAAGAGTGCTTGCATACAACTATGCAAGCTTGTTTTGAGTCCTCAGGACCCATGCAGATTGTTCAGCATGTGACCCTACCCATCAAGGGGTAGAGGCAAGGGTACCCAGAGGGGTGAGCTTGCTGGTCACGCAGCCCAGCATGAATGGCAAGCTTCCTGTTCAGAGAGACTATCAAGTCAATAAGGCAGATGATGATAGAGGAAGAGGCCCAAAGTTCTCTGATTTCTACATGCACACATAGGGGCATATTTGCCTACACATTCATATGCCTGCATGCACCATACACACACACACACACACACACACACACACACACACACACACAAGCACACACATACACAAATGGTTTTGAGAGGTATTTTCTCCTATATACACTGACATCTTAGAAAAATCTGAAAAAAAAATATTCAATAAATTTTTTTAGTGTCCTAAATAATTGTATCATATTTAATTAACATCCTATGCTCTACCTTCCATTAGTTAGGGTTCATTTAGCTTTTAGAGGGACTTATAATAAATATTGGCCTCTCAAAGTATTGTTTCCTAAGAAACAAAGGTAAGATGGCCTCATTCTAGCATTTCCTGTCATTTTTTCCTTTGGTTTCTATTGGAAACAGCAACATGTAAGTATGTTGTTACCCTTTGTTTGGCTGCTGGCAGTAAACACCACACAAAGTGTTAACATTCCTGCAATGTGTTGATTAACAACTAGGAGGGGGAGGCGAGTAACTCCCACCCTTCATGCTGAACATAAGACCTGGTTCCATCCCAGGATCAATGCTGTTACAGGATACCTGACTAGCATTCAGACATCCCTGTTTCACAAATGGCTCCCCATTGGCTATTGATGATCGGCTATGTTGGGATCACTGTGTAAGTGCCTAAACACCACTTTAGGGAAGAGTAAACTCATCACTTCACATTATGTGGATTGATGGGTCCACACGTTTCCAAATAGCTGCAGATGTTCAAAGGGAGAATACAAAGGGGGGTCATTTCAGGAGGTATATTTCTGTAACTGTGTTTAAAGGAGGGTAGCCCAGATCAGAATGAGGTTGTCTGCCCGGCAATAATTAGACCCTCTGCCTTTGAGAACTACCTAATGGTTCAAGTTCTACATACTGGGTATGTCTCTCTGATGCTGCTCTCTAAAGTTGGGCTAGAATGCTGTTGAAATTCTATATTAATGAAAGACAATGATATTCATATATAAGAATTCCCTATGTAGAGGAAGTAGTGCAAATTCTTACTTTAGAAGGGACATTTCAAGATAACTGGTAAAAGCCCCTGTAAGATATTTCAAAATAAGGAGAAAGTCCTTTATTTTCAGAAACCAAAGGGGTTGTGGGATTGTATTCGGCAGTGAATGATAACTCAGTGATCAAATGCATGGACCTGGCCAGTGAGGATGGGTCTGATTTATGTCAAAGTTAAGTTTGGGAAAGACACAGATTCTCTAAGAAAAGACAACTATTTTAAAGGTATGTGATTTATACAGTAAATATTAGTGTTCTGCTGAGCTACAAAATGGCTTCCAAATGGGCCACAGCTGTTTGAAATAAAGTACAAAGTTGGCCAGAAGAGGATTTAAAAATCATAATATATCATTTATCATTTCCTCAGCTCATCTAAACACTTTTGAATTCATCCTTCCTTAACAGAGTTATATACTGTGTTTTGTTATTCCAAGAAAGCCACCATTTCCTATCTAAGGATCGCATCTCGTTGGTTAAACAAAAACATGTATAACAGCTAACCTAAAACACACATAGACATCAGATAGCAGTTCTGGAGGATGCAAATCCTGCTCATGTGATCCTGTTATTCACTGAATGCTCTAAATATCACTGAGTACATGCGTTTTTATAGGCTGATAATCCCTAATTAAAATCAGCACTTGAACGTCAGAGACTATGACACACTTAGCCAGAATAAAAATTCTAATGTAATCTGTCAGTGCACTCTTGCATTCTTCTTCCCCAAACAATCTATCTAGCTCACAGAGAAAAGCAACATCCTAAAAATACTTGATAATTCCCTCTTCCTTTCTTCTCTCTCATTCTGGGTTGTAATCTCTAGTCAGTTTACTTCAACAGTTGTTAGAGTCATAAGAAAAAAAGGTGCAAAATCCTTCTTATTCTGAATTCTATTCAAACCTTATTTAAAAACTGACAAGGTGCTTTCTCTTTTGGTTAAACACAAATGTATTTTTTTTCCACTACCATTTCTTATTTATGGGAAATGCTTAGCCACAGAATTATGTATGAAGAAGAATAACTTCATTAAAATTCTGGAGATACCTCTATAGCAACTTTATATATATATATATATATATATATATATATATATATATATATATATATATATATATATCTTCACTTTCAGGGATGATGCTCTTTAGATCAGTAGGAGAAAGTGTGTCAGTATTTTGCATGCAACTTGGTACTGAAACATGGCTACCTATCTATTTTGTGTAACTTGATCAGCATCTTTATAAGGACACTCTAACTGGAAAGATTTCATAAGGTTGTATTTCGAGGACTGAAAACATTACATGATATGACAGAAATCTTGCTATCAATTCCTTTTGAAGACGGTTTGATACACCTGAGGGGTTTTTGGCCATGTTGGTCCCATCTGTTCCTGGCTACTAGGGACCAGAAATGGGCAGCTTGGCTTTAGAAATGGCTGCAGAACATATCAGCTGATGTATTAAATGAAGAGGACTCTCTAAGCACCATGTTGTTAATTAACTACTCTTGACTAACAGGCTGACTCCTATGAGCCTAAAGTAGCAGGAAGCAGGAAGGGTATGGACACCAAGTAGCAGCAAAGTCATGCTTTGGCTGCATGCTTCTTGCCATTGTCATCATCAGGCTCTTTCTTTTGTAGTTCCTCCAAAAAGAATGTTGCCTTGGTGTTATTCCTCCTGTCTCACAGAACAGGAAACACAGACACAATAAACAACACTCTATGGCAGAATTAGAAGTGAATCAAAGCAATATGGTATCAAAGATTCATTTGTGTTTGCTCATGGCTCCCCCTGGATATGAAAATGCCTTCAGATGTGCCTTGAAATTCGTAACTGCAAGATCTGGTCTATTTCTCATGATAGAAGTCCAGCATTCAGAGCCGTGTCTAATACATAGTAGGTGCTCAGGAAACACAGTTAGACATCAGCAAATGATAGGACAGTATTCTGAGAAATGTGCTGGCAGGTGGTACTGTTATGGTGTTGACACAACTGTGCGCTTATACAACACAGTAGCTGCAGTGGCACGAGGCTGTATAATCGCACAAAAACTTGCATCTTCTAAATTAAAACACACATCAAGGGAAACAGAGAATTTGATAGATATGCAACTTATCCCAAACATATGTACAAATGAAGAGTTGTAACAGACTTGAAGGAATGAATATCAACTGGAGTTATCTTCTCATCCAAGCTATGGAAACATTTAAATGAATTATAAACTCTTACTGTGAATAGATTATAAATATTCAAATACCTGAATTATACATGTGTATATCCATAGTGCCATGAAACATATATATATATATATATATATATATATATATATATATATATATATATATATATATAACACACACACACACAAATAACCTGGCTTTAGAAGTACAATATGCTTAATATTTCAAGTTATAATCTAATTGCCCACTTGTAAATTTCTGTGAATATAAACTTTGCTTACATGCTTTGGTCTTTATTTTATTTTATTTTTTTGCTAATTAAGTTTTTATTTATATATTATTTGAATATTATAATTTTTGAGAATAATTACTTTTTATCTTATTTTCTGTTTCTGAGTGTACATATATGAGTATCATGTATTTCCATCATACCTATCCCCCCATACCCTCTTCATCTTCTCCTTTGTCCTTCCTGGCACCTCTCTAACAAATTCATACCCTCCTCCTCTGTAAGTGTGTGTGTGTGTGTGTGTGTGTAAGTGCTGCCTTGTGTACTTGGATATAGTGCTGAGATTTCTGCATGAACCTATTGCTTTACCTAGCCAATAACCTATCCAATATGCTTCATCTTTTAGAGAGTAGGAAACACACCATGTTTATATGTAAATTGTTAGGACAATCTTACACCTGTTCACATGCTCTAGTATGGCAGGGTTGCCATTAACCTTAAGTATGGTTGACATAAAATTCAAATTTTGTCCTAAGATAAGGAGCAAAATCCCCAGTAGCATTTATGTAGTGGGTGTCTGAGCACCAATGAGGAGTAAATGATTGGATTCCATGGGCTCAGAGGATTTGTCAGCTGCTTCCTAAGTATAATTCTGCCTCTTCATATCCCTGCTGCTTCTAATTTAGCAGGACAGGCTCATAATTGAAGCAAATTAACTATTTACAGTTGCCCCTTCTACCAGGGAAGAAGAAACAGCAGCAGGAAGAAGGAGGAAATGACACTCTTCCCACTTGTCAGATCTGCCCTTATATAAACACATTAACAGTAATTTCATGAGGCGTCAAACATAGGAATAAATACTGAGAGATAAAATAATGAGGTGCTGCTATTGAGCTGAACTGCTGGGGCTAATATCCTTGGATATGAATTATGCATCCTGAAAGAAGGCATATGCTACAGTATTCAAACACGTTCCCGGCAAGTGATGTCTGCTCATTAGGCTGTGCATCTCGAGGTAAATCCACTCTCTTCTTCCACGACAGGACTAGCATTTACAAAAATACACTCTTCAGGCACCCGTGGGCTGTGGTTTCCCCCAATACACCAAATCCGAATAGGCTTTCCACTCCATTTTTAGCATAACAGCATGTTTATTTAGCTCTTGGCTGCAGCTTTAAAGCCATTTAACGTAATGTAAACAAGAACATTTTGTTTGTAATTTGCTAAATGTCTTACAGCCCGACTGTGTCTCCAATTAGGAACTTGAGGTTCATTTAGTAATTTACATCTGGTTCTGATTTAAGGTGACTTTCCATGACTAAAAGGGACTCAAGAACCCTTTACAGCTCTCTGGGTCAACCTGTTCTGTTGGAAGTTGACCAGTCCTTTCATTTTATAGAGTTGGAATTGTCTTATATAGTCATCATGAGCTCAGGCCCTATACCATGGGGATCAGAGTCAGAGCATCCCAAAGTCATGGAGGGAGATGAAAAGTGTAGATGGAACCTTGTAAAAAGGTGCCTGCCAAGGGCTGCTGAAGCAAGGTGCCAGGATGCGAGGTGCCAGCACTGTTAACTTAGTTTTCTTCTTCTGCAGGCTTCAGTCAGGGAAAGAAAAGTAGCAAACCCCAGAATCACAGCAATACTTGTGTTTTATCCCCTTTCTCCATCTGGTGCCTTTTAAACAACTTGGTATGCTTCTGAAATGGGTTCTTCATTGTTGTACGAGTCATTAGCATTTAAAACCCCCGGTTGGAATCTGAAGTGCTGTTTTCTCTGCATTCCAGATTCAGCATTGTCTTTCTGAGTATTGAAACGGAGCCTTCTCTGAGCTGCGGAGAGTGCTCAGTATCTTTGGAGGAAGGATTCATGGGAGGGTTGTTTTCCTTGACCACAGTTACTACTCCTCTTGCCTTCCTTTCCATTTCTCTTTATTGACAGAGTATTTGCAGAACCAAAAAGCACACAGCTTCTCATTCACCATGCACTCTAAAACTTAAAGATTTGTCCTCTGTGCTGGCTTTCCATCTCAGCAATGATGTTTTCCCTTAAATATTGTAATTTTCCAAGTTCCTAATAAGTCATTGATAACTCTATCTATTTCCCTTTGTTTTTATACTGGTAACATTTTACCATTGTTTTTATATTGGTAGCTGCTCACAAATGTGGGCTATTATGACAACAGGGTTTTCAAGCAACTACAGCATATGAAATCTCGACCTCCTACCCTAACTGCATACACAACCTGAAACAGTCCTGTAGACTTGTCTAAACTAATTTAGGAGTGTTCCTTTAAAAATACAGAGCAGTAAGCAGGCTCCCCAAGTTGGAATATTAAATCAGAGCTGAGTGCAATTACTTTAACTTTGAAGCAGATATTATAGTGAGTTGGCACAATGAGTCAACATTAAGAGGGGCTGAACAGGTGGTAATGCTGCAGATAGAACATTCTGGAATAATTTCATGATGGTTTTTGGAAGCTCCAGAGTGCCTTTTGGGCAGGCACATTTGCCACACTGGCATCTCCTGCAAACATTCAGTGATAGGCTGCCACAGAGCAGCAGAGCAGCGGCCAGGCCACAGGATGCCATACATTCCCTTCTCAGATGCCCAGATGGGTGTAGGCCCTATGTGTGTTGTAGTGTAGCTATGTGTCACCAGTTGTTGGAGAGTAATGTACAGTCTCTGTCTTTTTAAAACAAGAGCATCTTTAAAGGAAAAGAATCAGCTTTCCTGGATTCCTGCTACAAAAGGGAACATCAGGCTTAGTATCTCAGCGTAACCTAAATTGCTCATAATACCTTGTTTGGGTAACTCTCAAAAAAGTACCCAAGTTTTAAAATACTTACTTCCTTCAAGAAATATAATATGATAATATTTTCTTAGACAATCTTGACCTAAAAATTATTATTCAGTAGATTTGATTCTTGGATATGAATCATATTGTCAACTATTGTATAATTGTATCCTTTATTTATCAATGAATTTTCTTTCAACACCTCAACTACTTCTGTAAGTGAGCCCCAAGGGGGTAGACATATTTTGAGGTTTTTTTTTCTTTTTTTTTCCTTTCTTTTCTTTTCCTAAAACTCCCTCTGAAGATAGGGGTAGTCTCACACCCACAGAGATCCTCCTGCTTCTGCCTCTGGAGTGCTGGGATTAAAGGTGTGTCACCAATGCCTGGCTTTGAGTTAGTTATTGAATGAGAAGAAAAACACAAAAGAGAAAAGGGAAAATGCCTTGACATTACAAGTGTTTGATTAAGTCTTGGCTATTACAGTATAAGCCTAGAAACCTAGAGTAGGGAATGGGAGTAATGTCGCCCTTTAAGTTGATAAGAGCACTTATCAACTACTCTCCCCTTCCTCTCTCTCATATGTGTAGACAGTAATCACAGACACATAGTTTCCTTATACAGCTAGGCAAAAAGGATGTTAAAAGCTATTTTAATATTCCCTTCTTATTACATTAAAATGCAAATCATCATTGTATTAGAATTAGTAGACAAAACTTGGCTCTTAACACTTGGAATTATCTGGTTTTGGTTGTATGGGCATTATTATTTTTTTTTCCAACAGAAATAAGAGTACAGATGGCAATTTTTACATTGTTAGTGCAAAGGACAGATCCTGGGCTGTAAAAAGTCTTTATAGACTTCTCTCTTAAAAACCCTGGTTTTGATTATAACAGAGTCTTAGGACAACTGGGACCACAGAGGCATGTAAGAAAAGGTGACTAAGTGTTAGGTATAGTAAGTGATGTTCTTGAAAAAGCAGAAGGCAAGGTGGAACAAAGAGCAAACATGTATATCTTCTGGTGAGCAAGGGTTGCTGTGCACAACCCTGACCATAAGGCACTCTCTGGAACTTCCTCTGGGAAATTTAATCTCAGAGAAGAGGAGGACAGGGCATGATGCACAGATCATTTCCAAGAGTACATGGAAGATTAGCAGAAGAGCAGAGTAGCCAGGCACGGACATTACATTGTTCAGAGAATAGGTCAAGGGCTGGCCTTTCTCATCCATGTGTTCTTTGGCCATCATTCAACATTTGGATGGGGGAGGGGCGGATAACTGGAGGGGACGGTACCTGTACAGTTCCACCCTCAATTGGAAACTTCATTTAAGATCTGAAAGTATGGAAAATAATTGATCTGAATTAGGGACCAGCTAGACACTCTCTCCAAAGTCCTGAAATGATCATATTAGGTTTCACTTAGAATTATATAGTGCAGCATTGCCTGGTCTATTAGCAATCACATGGCTATGTTAACTGAGTGCACAGAGAGTTCACACCATATCTTTGTCACTTTTAAAGATGACTCTTAGCACCCAGTACTCTGCAGACCAGGTCTTGTTGACACTCCTCCCTGGCAATCTTGAAGGCACAAAAAAAGGTGTATCAGGCTACACATGTCTCAGAGGTTAAGAGCACTGACTGTTCTTACAAAGTACTAGGGTTCAATTCCCAACATGTACATGGCAACTTACAACTTTCTGTAACTCCAGTTCCCAGGGATCTGACATGCTCATACAGACATACAGGCAAAAATGCCAATGCACATGAAATAAAAATAAGTTAAAAATGAAATGTGTATTAATTTCAGGTCATAAAGGATAACTGACTTAAGGAGTTGGAGGTGCCGGGGAGTGGGCGAAGTAAGGTTTGTTTCTTGGCATCTGGTTTTTATTATTACAACCTTTGCCATTTTTAGGAGTTTTTCAGGAAAAGAACTGTAAGTTAAATGGCAAGTTCTCCTCATAGGAACTCTATGTTCCAGTGAAATAAGTATAGATTGCCTGTTCAGCATCTGGAGACTTGTTTATCTTGCTTGCTGCCAAATCTATTGTGTCTGGACAGTGCTTGGCAAATATATGCTCAAAAATTTTTGTCAAATAAATGAGTAAACTTAACTTTCCTGACTGTATTTCATAGATTTTGGACAATTCATTATAGACCTATGTGTACTGAGTAGAAAAAAAAGAGGAAGTAATTTAAATGTCATTCAAGAGTATAAAACCCTACTTATAGATATTGACATAAACTAAGGTTCTTCCAGAACCTAGACAGTTTTCTTTTTTCTTTTTTTTTAAAGTCTCAATCTCTCCCCTGCATATGTACATATGTGAGCATTCATGCATGTATGAGTGCATGCATCCATGCAAGCATGTGTGCATATGTGTGTAGGGAGCCTTGTGTGTGCCAAGGTATATGTGTGGAGGTCAGAGGACACTTTCAGGTGCTGGCCATCGCCTTTCATGTTGTTTGTAGCAAAGATTCTTTGTTGTTTTCTACTGTGCATGCCAGGCTGGCTGGCATCGAGCTTCCAGGAATTCTGCTATCTCTGCCTTCCATCTCATTATAGAAGTGCTACGAATACAACCTTGTGACACCAGGGCTGGCTTTATCCAAGCTCTCTTCCTTATGTGTTTAAACTCAGGTCTTCACATTTGTACAGCAAGCACCTTACCTTTGTTTTTGTTTTGTTTTTCTTTTTTCTTTTGGTTTTTCGAGACAGGGTTTCTCTGTGTAGCCCAGGCTGTCCTAAAATTCACTCTGTAGACCAGACTGGCCTCGAACTCAGAAATCTGCCTGCCTCTGCCTCTCAAGTGTTGGGATTAAAGGTGTGCGCCACCACGCCCAGTACCTTTGTTTTCAAATACACTTCCCTGGACATGGTGAAGAGTCAAAGGTTATCTTAACATATGATTAGTAGTGCAACAACTCTTTTTTGCAATAGCTGTGTGTATGTTGTTATTTTGACAATTTATTTTAGTTATCATGATTATTTAATGTTTGTGGCAATAATACTATATCGTGACAATGACTATCTACCCTCTAGTTTAGACATAGAGTTAATATTTCTTCTTCTTCACGTAGGTGAGCTCTCAGTGTGACTCTCATCAAGATTTCCTAGATGACTCCTGGTACTGCTGGCATGTCTCACATACCAATCCCTAAGCATGGCCCCCAGTCACACCCTGGCCATCCATAAGAAAAGAAAGCAAAAGCATCTATCTGGTCCCACTTAACTCAGCCTAGAAACATGAGCTAAATATAGCATAGCCTTGTGATCTTTAGGGAAGGGAAACAGATAGAAACAAACTTGAGGTTCATTTGCACCAAAGAGTTTGATGACAGGATAGTAAATAGCAAGCACTGAAGAGAGATGTAGATAGTTTTCAAAGGGGAAACTCTTAGTCTGTGCTCATATGGGCAACATTAAGAAATGATGTAATCCTGGCTGGGCTATGTGAAAGTCCTTCCAAAAGCCGCTACACTGTATAAACTTTGAAACAAGGGAAACTAACATGTTACTTAGGGAAGAGTATAAAGAGAGTACAAGATTAAGGCACCCTCTTAAAGTATGGCTCAGACAGGGGGCACTTTCGAAGTCACAGTTATGGTGTCTGACCAATTTCCCTGAGGTTCATAGAAGCCATCTCTGAAGCCCCCACACACGTCTGCCATCAAGCTAATTCCGGTGATGTTAAGTCCTCTTACCTGTTTCTGTTCTTCTCCTAGGCCGTCCCACATTGATGCCACAATCTTCGATACTTCACCAAAAGTAGCATTTGGATTCTGGCCCTTAATGGCAGCCTGGGTATCACGAAAGAACAAAGCATAGGCAGACACAGGCTTCTGGGGCTCATTAGGATCCTTCTTCTTCTTCTTTTTGGGAGTTTTTGGTTTTTTTCCCATATCAGAGGCAGGCCGCTTCTCTCCTCCATTGATCTGAAATAAAAATCAAGACGAGTTATGGAGTAATTGAAATAAATCAGTGGCTGAATCATATGGCTATTTACCCTTGACACATACTCAGAGTGCCAGCCAGACAGCGTTCACCCGGAGGCCTTTCTAAGAATAGTAGGTATTGATGGTGTTGTTTTACGCAGAAGTCTTCATAGTTTGTTTGGAATATAGCTCACTTTTAGAATGCTTGTCTAACATGTTCAATGTCTTGGATTCGATCACTAGTACACAACATTTTATGTGCTAACCCTACTCATCCTTTTCCCCCGTTCAATTTGTGTATCTATGCCCTGCCTAGTTAGAGCTTTGCCCAACTCTACTTATTTCTGTAGATGTGCAGGGGCTACAGACATGTGATAATACATCTGGCTTTACATGAGTTCCAGGGATTTGAACTCAGATCCTAACAGTTATCAGCAAGTGCTACATAGTTAAATGCTACTCCTTACCTCACTTCACCCTTTCTTTGTCACTGTAGCTGTAACAACAGCAACCTTCTCTTGTAGTGACCTTACTGACCTTGTTCTTTTCTGGGGAGTTCTGCTTAGCTTCCTAATTATGACTTTATACACTGGGTCAGCAAGCTTAAGAAATAAATGGTTCTTGATTTTACACTTAGGTCTATAGATGTGGTTGGTGAGTGGGATGGATGGGGTAGGGGTGGAAATCCAGCAATGCTTATGGTTTTGACTGGCTTAGAATCTGGGTCACTCTTATCCAGGGGAATTTTCTGTAACAAGGGAAATAATTCTATAATTTACGCTGTCCTGTTTGGGCTTCATGGGCCCCATGATGATAATGAGCGCTTAAATGCATAAGATGCATTACAACCTTTTTACAGTTCAACAATCTATGAGTACCTAGTGGCTACCATATTGAAGAGTGTACCCCAAAATATCTAGATTCTAGAGATTTCTAGAACAATTTAGAACAACATTTACTCCATTTTAAAATAGATTCCACCTTTCCAACTGTTTTGAGGTAATTTAAATGGCTATTCTGACTCACCTAGGAAATCTATATTACTAGTACTAGTGTGTTTAAGGTACCTGCATGTGAATAACATAGTCGTTGCTAAGTAAAGGTGATGTCACTTAACCCATCTCTGTAAAATGAGGATTGTGGTGAGTATTTCTTTTCACTTTTCAATTATAAAGTCGTATGAAATTATATATATATATATATATAAAACTATATTTATAAAACTATATACATAACTATATATAATGATATATATATAGATCTCTCTCTATATCTATCTCTCTCTCTCTATCTATCTATCTATCTATCTATCTATCTATCTATCTATCTATCTATCTATCTATCTATCTTCCAGTGCTAACTGGAAGAACCCTGTTCACAGGTGCCTGTCATACTGACCTAATTTGCTCTATCTCCCAACAGTGGGCACTCTCACAGCTACTCTGACCTTTACCTTCTATAGCTGCTGTGTATTTTTTCTACCTGTGGATAAGAGACAACGTATTCACATAGCATGCTTGGTAAGATGTATGTGTAAAATCACCATTGCCCACATCTCCATGCAGAGGAAGTATGTTCAATTAAGGGTTCTATGACTATATCAGATGATCTAAATTCATGACCTCCCTTAGTTAGCCAACAGCTATGTTGTCTTTTTGAAATTAATTTCCTGAGCCCCCAATTTTCTACCATGAGTTACATTGAGTCAGATCAATTTTATAATTACTGGAATGTATATACTTAAATATCTTAAAAGTTTAAAAGCCTATTCAAATACAAATGATGACACTTTTAAAACCTTAAAAATTAACCTTAAAAATGCAAAACATCCTCTTCATATTTGATATGTAAAGTCGGTTTGAAAGACTTGCTCAAGTACCAGAAAAGGACAGGAAACAGGCTTAAAGTGAATTCTTTGGCTTTGTATTCACTTGAGAAGAATAGAGACCTAAGAAGGATAATATGATGAGAACTGGCTACTGAAAACCGATGGCTTCTAGGAGGGGGACAGGTGATTTTCTACAGGGATTTGGCTCCCAAGTCTCCATCCACTCTCTACTACATGGTCCTACACTCTTGAACATGCAGGTAACACTTAGTGGATGTACTGGCTATGTTTGTGTCAACTTGACACAGCTGGGTTATCACAGAGAAAGGAGCTTCAGTTGGGGAAATGCCTCAATGAGATTCAGCTGTGGGGCATTTTCTCAATTAGTGATCAAGGGCCTCTTGTGGGTGGGACCATCCCTGGGCTGGGAGTCTTGGGGTCTATAAGAGAGCAGGCTGAGCAAGCCAGGAGAAGCAATCCAGTAAAGAACATCCCTCCATGGCCTCTGCATCAGCTCCTGCTTCCTGACCTGCTTGAGTTCCATCCTGACTTCCTTTGGTGATGAACAGCAATGTGGAAAGTGTAAGCTGAATAAACCCTTTCCTCCCCAATTTGCTTCTTGGTCATGATGTTTGTGCAGGAATAGAAACCCTGACTAAGACAGTGGACTTGTGCATTTCAAAAGAATACATAAAGTTGGGAGGTATGGTGATTTGAATAAGAACACCCCAACTGGCTCATATATTTGAATGTTTGGTAACTGGAGAGTATAACTGAATAAAAGAATTAGAAAGGGCTGGTGAGATGGCTCAGTGGGTAAGAGCACCCGACTGCTCTTCCGAAGGTGATGAGTTCGGATCCCAGCAACCACATGGTGGCTCACAACCATCCGATCTGGCTCCCTCTTCTGGAGTGTCTGAAGACAGCTACAGTGTACTTACATATAATAAATAAAATAAATCTTTAAAAAAAAAAAAAAAAAAAAAAAAAAAAGAATTAGAAAGATGGGAGGAGCCCTTTTGACAGAGGAAGTGTGTCACTGGGAGTGGGCCTTGGGGTTGCAAAAGCCTATTTCAAACCAAGAGTCTCTGTCTTCCTGTTGTTTACGTAGAACTACTTTTCCAGCAACATGTCTGTCTGTGTGCTGCCATGTTCCCACCATGATGACAATGGACTAACCTCTCAAACTGCAAGCAAGCCCCTAATTAAATGCTTTCTTTTATAAGAATTGTCTTGGACATGGTGTATGTTCATAGCAAAAGAATAGTGACTAAAACAGGAAGGAAAGAGAGGGAGGAGACAGGAGAGAAATTAGAGGAGAGAATGGGGAAGTCTATCAGTATACACTATATGCATGTACAAAATTCTTGAACAATGAAAAATAAACAATTAAAAAATGTAAAAAGTGTTCTGCTAGAAAAAACATAAGTTAGCTACTCTGAAAATATCTATTCCATAGACTCAAAGAACCTCATGATGACATGATTCTCTGAACCAAGTTTCAAAGCTAATGTAGATTAACACTAGTCGATAACGTCTCTAGTTTTGATCTTGGGAAACTTCTGGACCTCATCCAATTCTGTTAGAAGAGATAGTCATTAAATATGGCTTCCCACTGGGCTTTCCTGAAGAAGCCTTAACAAAGGCCCTGATATACCTAGGCATGGGAAGCTGATCTCAGTCAAACCATTCAGTTCCATTTTATTACCTAACACATAAAATATACTGAAAGAGAAATAAACTACCTTTTTCTGTCTGCTAAGATGACACATTCTCACAGTTTTCTCCTTTCTATAACCAACTCCTCCAAGCACGTTTGTGCTGGCTATGTACTGTCTCCTGTCATAACTTTCTGTTGCTTTCTACTCTTTTAGCTCTTCATAAAGTCACCAATGCCTTCACAGAACAATCTAGCTTTCCCCGGAAGGCTCTTCTCTTCTAGTCTTAGAACACACAGCTCCTGAATTCATCTCTTATTTTGCTGGAGTTGCTGGTTTTAGAAGAGTTTTCTTCAGCTCATCTTTTTCTACATGGTCATTTAATGGCAGCTGTCTTTGCTGGGCTTTGAGCTGTAACTCTCTTCTTTCATGAGCCTCATAAGCACATAGGGTTACTATGACCATCTGTGGCTGGATAGTTGTTAGGTCTGCGTGTTCCTCATTTGACATGCATAGAAGCAACTGTTATTTGGTGTTGTTTATCTGAACATCATATCTCAAACTCACGTCAGGCTCTTTTAATGTATGTGTTGTTTTACCTAGATTTCTATCCACAGCAAACCATGAACTTCTAAGTACACAACAATGTTACATGATAACTGTGCTCTTTTCCAGCCCAAGTGGTAGTGCTACCAAGGTAGGGTCAGGTCTAGTTTTGTTTACTAGCACTTAAGTAGCTCCTGAAATACACAGAAAGTACTTAACAGTTGCTATAGTACTAGCATAAAATAATATACTATAAAATAATACTTTGACAAGAACGATGAATGAATGTCAGTAGAAGTGGTTTCTGTTACAGGAAATTACACACAGATTTGCTTGAGCACTTAAGGATAATAAACAAATATGTAGCAAAAGGAAAAACATGAGTACGCTTTCTTTAAAAAGTATTTGAAATCTTCCTAGCAATTTCTTTGCACTATAGGATGTATCTTTGTGGTTTTCTTCTTTATAGTCTTTTACAGCATCTAATTTTATAAATAGCCATTTGCAGTTATAACAATAAAGTCATTAAAAAAAGAATAATAAAAGGAGCCAATGTGGTTGGCAATGAAGAATGTTAAAGATGCTGTATGAGCCACCTTTCCTGGATCCATGTAGTTACTACCCCTCATCAAAGAAGTCTTGCTTTACAGCAAGTGGAGACAGTAACAGAAAAGTACAACTGAACCCAATGTAGAGATCAACATACCATGGGGAGCCCTACCCCAACAGAAGCATCTATGTCACAGCTCCTGCATCTATGCATTAGAGAACATGAAGTAACAGGAGGTGGAGAGCTTGTAAGAATCATAATACCAGGAAATCTGATGGAAAAACAGTTTCTCCTAGAAAGACCCACATAAACAAGGTCAGAACAATGGCAGTTCCAATGGACATGTTAATGTGGAAGGAGAAATTTTTCTTAGAGCCCCACCACCTCTATGCAAAGAACTATAGGCCAGCAAGGACTGCTGGGAGAAGAAGAATTAGCCTCTCTCAGGGATGATCCGTCTTACTAGGTATCCAATGCAGAGTGGGCAGCCCTAAAACTCAGTAGGTTACATATGTTCGTGCCCGTGCGCGCACACACACACACACACACACACACACACACACACACGCACACACATGCACACACATGTCGGTATGTAATAATAATCAAAGAACAGGAAGCTGTAAGCTTGAGAATTGAGGGGATATAAGAGGGCTTCAAGGAAGGGTGTCAGGGAGGGGCTGGAGGGAGAAAGGAAGGGGCATAGTGCTGTAATTCTATTTCAATTAAAACCTTTTTAACAAAAATAATATTAAGGGTGGGGTGGTCAAAGGAGACAAGCATTCAGCTCTGGGTTGCTTCAGATAATAGGACAGGAAGCACAACCACTTAGCAGGCAATATTGTAGAACACACTTAGGTGAGGTGGAAGGTTGGAGGCCTGGGAGGAACAGAGACAGAGAAACTATGATTGGGATATAATGTAGGTAAGGAATAAAAAGTAAACACCAGGAGCAGAGACAGGGAAACTATGATTGGGATATAATGTAGGTAAGGAACAAAAAATAAACACCACCACCACCACCAAGAACAACAACAACAAAATGGAGTCAGAGTTTCTCTGGGTAACAGCCCTGGCTGTCCTGAACCTCACTGGTAGACCAGGCTGGCTTGGAACTCACATAGATCCACCTGATCTGTCTCCTGAGTGCTGGGACTAAAGGTGTTCACCATCACTTCTACCCAAGCATAAACATTTCTTCAAAAGAAAAAAAAAAGAAGGGAAAGGTGATGATGTGAAAATTAACATATGCTAAATGAAGAGTCTATCTGGAATTTATTTCTACTTATTATTAATGATGTTGGTATATATGGGGATAAGCCTATGGTGATAAAAGAAGACGTAGAGATGTTGACTTTAAATTCATTAATTTTTTTTTAACCAAAGTCTACACAGCAGGTACATTTACTCGAGGGATTGTTTATATAATAATAATTTAAGATTCTGACGTGTACTTTATGAACATTAGTAATGCATATAATTCAACAAGCACAGGTTCATTATTAAAGTTACAGTTCATGATACTTAGAATAAGTGTCAAGGTGATAAGTTAAAGAATTTGCTGGGACCACATTGTTAGCATCCTTATTAACAACAAAACAGAACCAACAAAAACTAAGAAGAAAACAAAAATCGGTGGCTAGTTAAAATCAAGTGGTGGGTGTGTTAATTATCTTGGCTGTAGTAATAATTTCATAAGTAGATATTACATCAAAGCGTTATGTTGCACACTTCATATATAATTTTATTGGTCAATCGCAGCTTAATAAAGCTGGAAGTAAAAGGGGGTGATTGTGACATTTAGGAGCATATTTTATCAATGATAGCAATACTTAGAAATGGAATAAAGCACAGATAAGTAAATGCTTATTCATAGGGAATACTACATATATCCATTTTAAAAATTAATTAAAACAGCAATGATTGGATAAATTGAAATAATTAGGACTGACAATCATGTCAATCTTTCTCAAAGATAATTAAATGTCAAGAGACAAATCTATCCTGTAATACAAATTTTTTAATTAAAGGATTTCCCCCAAAATTATTTAAATAATTTCCTCCCTCCAAAGTTCAATATTAAGCCTGAACCACAAGGATTCATGGTTGTTTCATTTTTAAGTTGGTTTTGTAATAAATATCCTCTTTGTCTTAAAACAATACTCTACTCTCTGGGATGATTGAATAAGAAGAATCTATAACAACAACAACAAAAACCACTCTGATGTTGATTGAAATACAGATTATCATTTGAAGCAATGCAGAGCACACTCCAGAAAATCATAAGCTGTCCCAAACAAGCAACCTTTAGCAGTCTGGAGGTTTTCTAGACTTTCCTGGCTTGGTTTGTAGGGTTGGGCAGGGTGCATTTTGTCTTACTATCAGAGTTGTGTTTAACTGAAGGAAGTGTTTCATGATCTCTGTCTCCATATTCTGAAGGCACAGGAGACATAATATACGTGCCATAGTGTATTCCTCTGGATCTTTGGGGATGCATCTGACATTCCTGAGAAGTAGCAAGCTGTGAAGCTGGGTCTCACCCCTCTTAAGGCCAGGTTATGTATAGTAGTACATCATCTTGGCTTTTCCTCTGGTTGAACTAAGAACATACCCATCCACTTTTAGTCACCAACACGTTAAGACTTCCATTTAGAGATGTACTCAAGTCACTATTGCTCAGAACTGTCTGCCGTGCATGGGAAGTGACTGACATCTGAGAGCACCAATTTAAAAAAATACCCACCCACTACTCATTACTAAAGATTCACTGTCCTTATTTCAATAATTAACCTATGTCATCAAAGCTCTCTTAGCTTGTAATCATCTGAAGACTCATAAAATTGCCTGCATGCAACTCAACTGTGCTTTGAGATAATGCCCTATTTTTCACTAGAGATATACATGAAGGTGAAAAGATGTATGGATGAAATATCTTCACTTTTATAAAAATAAAATGCAATTTAGAGAGAGCATGGTTTATTAGGTTGCTCAGTGCTTTTGTATAAAAGATTATTTCCTGGATATGATGTGTTTTCTTCTTATGTTGTAAGAAAATAAAACGAAACTTCACTCTTGCTGCTTGATGTCTTCTGTATTCTAGTTCTTGGGTGATGTTTCATGAAGATATCTGCCTCAGGATCGATCTCTGATGGGTGGTTTGTATTTTCCACTGCTTTTCTTATATGAGAAACATGCAAAAAGGAGCTATCCTTTTAGAGTCTGGGTGATGTGCCGGGATTCGTAAGGCCGACTTCCCAGTGGTACTTTGTTCCTCCTAAGAGGAGCACGTGGTCCCTATCCACAGGCAAAGCGTTCTGGGAAAGGAGCATTGCTTCAATTTGGTCCATTTACTGCCAGTAATGGATTGTATTTTGCAAAGTACCTGACTCTTCTGACCGCAAAGTATTTAGAATGAACATAAAAGAATGATAAACATAGTTGAGGTGAAAAAAAATTAGCTAAATGGATTTACAATATGTCCCTGGGTATTGCCTGGATTTTGGCTTTATACATTTATGTATGAAAGCTTGTGATTTCATACCTTAACTTTCTAAGAAATTCTGGGTTCTATAATCTGGGTACTATTGTCTCACAGAATATTCTAGAATGATAATTATATTCTCTATGCTGCCCAAAGGGTGGCTACTACTTACATATAGCTATAGATAACCTCTATAAAGCTGGTACAATTGAGAGTTGAAAGGCTTTAAATTGAATATTAGTTGATTAAAGATAAATCTAAGCAGCCATCGATGACTGGTGGCTCTGTTTTATTAGATGCTAGAGAAGGGTTCAATGGACACTACTCTAGAGTATTTATTAACTTACTGGTGTTCTGTAACTAGAGAGTAAAATTTAATTCCATCTTGTTCCATTTTGAACACAGGAAAAACCTTATGTACAAAATAAACTTCCGAAGAAGCCAGGTACATTGAAAATCAGAAGTCTTATGAGTCTTGATATCCCCTTTTCCATTATGTGGTATCTTTCAGTGTTCACCATATATTTCTGCTCTTCTTCTACAGCAGTGGGCAAAGGTTTATCATTACAAGGCAACAATTTGAAATACACTTGAAGAGTATATGAGATCCATAGTAGCTAACAACATGACTGCACTAAAGCACTAAATGTATCCTTGATTACCTACAATGATTTCATACTTAAAGCACTAATGAATACACTAAAATACATATATTTTACTCATAAAAGCATTATACAAAAGCTTTCTCAGGTTGCATATACTTCCTGTAACTTACTTAGGTATATTTGTCACTATTCTACAATATCTTCAGGCATCTGGTAATTCATCTCCTGCCATGTATTATTTCTTAGTTATAATGGTGCATTTAACAAACTTATCACAAGAAAATAATAATCTTTTAATTTAAAAGAAGCATATGCTCAGAATGTTGCTTGGAGAATACTTCCTAGAGTACAAAAATTTAGCGTTATCACAGAAAGAGAGGGGTGCTGCTTAGTGCTAGAGTTCTTGCCTAGTATGCAGAAAGCTCAAGGTTTAATTCTCAGCATCACACACACACACACACACACACACACACACACACACAAATGCGTGAGCACACACACGATTATTAAGGAAAGAGAATCATTGATATTGAAGCATCTCTGGAGAAGTTAGAAATGTCTATAAGCATATTTAAAATAAACTGCCACAGCCCTAAAGCCTTTAATGGAGCCAGGAGAGCTTTTAATGCATACTATCTAGCAGTAATCGCTGCAGTTTAAAATAGATTTTAATCAAGCACCATCTGCATAATAGGCTGAACAAACGCATAGAACTCCACTTATAACTCTTATCATACAAAGTAAACATTGTAAAGTCTTCACCACAGAAACGGGGCATACCACAGCAATTTTGGGATGTCCTGATTCCAAGAGTGAAAATTCTGCTACTTACATTCATTTTCTTTTCCTCCTAACAGGGGCTATCTAATCCCCTTATGAGAATAAATTCAAATAACCATGGAAAGTGAGCATCTAGTTACTGCAAAATCAGCAAGCCTGTAGCACTTCTTTCATTTTACAGTTGGGTTTATTATCTTCATTAATAATACCACCATGTTCAATAACTCAACACATCAATTATAGGAAAACATGTAGAAAGGCCTTTTCTTTTGAAATGATTCACAACCGTGGGGCACTGTAGCAGCACCAGCTTGTAAAGCTAATTCATTTATAAGAACCCTTGATTCTAAAATAAAACAAAACATGTAACCATGTATAGTTTTTAGATGAGTTTATCAGAGACACCTGGGAGCCTTATGTGAAATATAAACTTTGGGCTACTGTCCAGAAAAACTGTTGTAAAGTGAGGTATGGTTGGATATAATTGCACATACCTACTAGCCTTTAGTGACAGTCTCTGGGATCACTGGATCTGTGCTCGATCTATCTGACAGTCTCTGGGATCACTGGATCTGTGCTTGATCTATCTGACAGTCTCTGGGATCACTGGATCTGTGCTCGATCTATCTGAGGAGAGCAATATGCTTACTTCTTCTTCCTCTGTACTGGGGCTGCGCCTTATAAAGCACACAAGCTGTTAAGGTAAGGGCCCGAGGAGCTAGGGACCAGGTGGCTAGGCCAAGCTTCATGTTATTTTTATTCCATGAATTATCAAATGTGCTCAGTCATCTAGAATATGTTTAAGAACATATGCTCTTTGAAAATACTACATCTTAGCATAATTTGTTTGAATTGATTTTTAGAAACAATCATTTGACAGACTGAATTTTATCATCTTCCTGGTACTAGTTTGTTAGAATCACCTTTAACGTGTGTGTGTGTGTGTGTGTGTGTGTGTGTGTGTGTGTATAGATGTGGCAATGGATCTAATAACATTTAGCATATGTTAGAGGAGAAGGTCAGAAGACTGTCACCTAGGAGTCCACCAATTTCTCTTTCCTGCCCTCCCCACCACGGTAAGTGACCTTGGGTATCATAAAGTGTGTGGAAAGTAGCAGCTTGAACTGCGCAGCTTCGTTGAAGTTGTCGTCCATGGTAGAATGTGATCTTTGCTAAGTTATCTCTTTGGGGGTCTTCCAGACTTTTGTAAGTAATCCTTTACCCATTTTCCTTCAGTAAACCCAGTTAGCTTATTGGTTTATTAAATTGGATTTTGATGGACTCATTTGGGTCTCTTAGTATCCTATCTTTAGTGAGTAGATGTGTATTTACATTAAGAGTAAAGTTGACACAATAATGGAGACATATAAAAATAAGCAAAGAACATTTAGTAATTTAATTGGCATGAGTCTAAGAACATGGCAATATCATACATATTAAATCATGTAAATTTTCAATGAGTAATTGAACAATAAAAACATGCCAATATGGAAAATATCTAATTTCAAACCCTAACTTTAACTATGATGACCCATTTCTTGATAAAGTGATATGACATTTTTTCTACCACTGTTTAGTTTTACTTAATGAGTATAGAAGATTGTCTAGGATTTTATTGTAGCCTAAGAAGCTCTTGATTGTAAAACACTGCGAAAGACTAACTACTCTGAATGAGGTTCACTCTAGTTCATGGATCAAGCACATGAAGGAGACTCACCAAGTCCCCACCTTTCTGACTCTACCTAGTATTTGAGAGCACACGCACTAAGGAATCAGAAACTTAGTAAGAATGGCTTCAAGCAAAAGGTCTAAGTGAAAGGAGAGAAGCAGAAAGAGTACTAAGTCACCGTTCAATCAAGGTATTGCTGAAAAAGCTTTGTCTGGACAAAGAGTCCAGGCCACAGAAGAGAAATCTGAGTGCCCCACAAGCACGATGCTTACAGCAAGGGTCTGTTAGAGACCGTATAAAGAATGAGAATCGTCCATCTCAAGGCTGGGTAAGATAATTTTCCCTGCAGGTGCTCTCCCACACCTCAAGGAAGAATGCTCTGAAAACTTGCCTCTACAAAGAGAGAAGAAAAATAGCAGGACAATCTCTAAACAGCAGCCAGCATTTGCAAGGGGTGCAACCATTTGGGTGGTTGGGAAAGGTCTGAACACAGCAAGCTAAGTGTGGTTCTGTATTGTAAAGGCCCGAGAGATCTGGCCGAAGCAAACTAAAACTCTCTCCTGAGGACTATGTTTTCAAACTACATCTAAAACTATTTTCACTAAGTTGGGATATAAACTCATATTACAAAAGCAGAAACCAAAAAAAGGCAAGATATTAAGATGAGAAGTAGATCACAGACTTTGTGAGTAAGAATTAGGCAAGGGAGTGTGTGCTGGCTGAATGAAAATGCTCCTCGGAGGATCATATATTTAAGTGCTCGGTTCCTATCTAATGGAACTCTTTGGGAAGGATTAAGATGACCTTGTTGGAGAAGGAGTATCCCTGGGGGTCAGGCTTTCAGGTTCCAAAAGCCCATGCAATTCCTAATTAGTTCTCTCTCTCTCTCTCTCTCTCTCTCTCTCTCTCTCTCTCTCTCTCTCTCTCTCTCTCTCTCTCCCTTCTTCTAGCAGTGGGCTGTTCTCAGACAGCCTGGTCTCTAGTTGAGCTTAGGTCTGGAGCCCTGGTGGGCCGAGATTTCCACCTGCAAGAGACTGCAGGAGTTCGGCCACACTTCCTGGGCATCTGGCTCCTGTCATGTAGCTACAGCCTCCCACAGCTACCCCTGCACAGAGGTGTGTGACTATAAGTCACATAATGTCCCAAGCTTCTGGCTTTCTGGCTAGACTCCACCCCCATAGTTACCCGACTATAGCCAGGTATGCTCCTCCCCACAGTTACCTGATAGCCCAGCCCACCATAAAAGGGGCTGCTTGGCCCCTCCTCAATCTCTTTAAGCTCTCACCCTTTCTTACTCTCCTCTCTAGCTCTCCTTCTCCCTCTCCCTTCCCCCTTCTCTCCATGTGGCCATGGCCAGCCTCTCTCCCTTCCTCTCTCCCTCTTTCTACCTTCTCTCTTTCTCCTTGCCTTTGTACAATAAAGCTCTAAAATCATAGACTGTCTCTGCTCATCAAGGCCCTCCGTGCTTGACCGATGAGATAGGCTTTCCCCTAACGGAGCCATGTCTAACCTTCTGCTGAAAGGACTTCCTGTGATCCAGCCACGGACCTGACTTTCACCTGCTAGGGAACCACCCAGTTCCCTCTCCCCCTGCCCTCTCCTCCCTTCAGCCCTGGGGCTAACAGACAAGTCCCCAGGGTCCCCATTCTGTTCTCAGCTCCTCCACGGTATCCAGGGTATCCAGCGTGAGATGCCAGAGACTGAGAACCTGTTGCCTAGGACAGCACCTTGTCCACTCCCGGGCAAGCTGCGATTCCATAGCTTCACACAGCCAGACACCCACCTGGGGCGGCAGTCCTTCCGCATCAGCCTCCCCAGAGCACAGGAACTCTGGTGGGGACTCGGGTTTTCTCCTACTCCCTCTTTCCCCCACACCCACTGCCCCCCTCTCCTTCTTGCTCTCTCTCTCTTTCTTGCTCTCTCTCTTCCTGGTGCCATATTCCCTACCATGATGAGTCCAGAACGGACTCTAAACTCTGGAACTATAAGCTCCCACTAAACTCTTTGTTTATAAATGGCCTTAATCATGATGTTTTGTCGCAGCAACTGAAAGGTAACTAAGACAGAGGGTTTAAATATATGAGAAAAATATCAAGTAACTAAGAAAATGTTTAGATTTGAGAAAATACTGCTAGAAATGTACTTGAAAATATAGTCACTAAGGATCATTTAAATTTCAGATTAGCTAAAGGTGAAAAAAATAATTACCAACTAATATATAAAGATAGACAATTTAGTAAGAATTAGTATAGCTGGTAAAAACAAACAAACAAACAAACAAACAAACAAACAAACAAAGTTGCACAAAAGCATGTTGAGCAGCGGAGGGATCTGTGGAGGCTGAGAAGAGAAGTCTAGCACAATTCATCGTAGAATGAGAAGGGAGCAAAGGTCAATATCTTAAAAAAAAAGTGGTGGAAATAATCCAGAAATGAAGTACAGAGATAATTAAATTCAGGATAAGTATGACAAATCCCATACACATCACCTTGAAGCTGAAGAACACTAACAGCAAGAGATTTTCAAACCAATCAGAGGGAAGAGACAGGTTACTCTCAAAGAAAGGCGGAGGTAGTAGATGTCAAAAACAACAGCAGAACCCAGGGCTCAAAAGAATAAGATGACAGCCAAAAACGCTGAAAGGAAGGGACTGTCAGTCTAGAAATACATGCAGAGAGATGGTCTTCAAGGTAAGCATGTTCCCAGCAGGCCCACTCCAAAAGAACACTTTAAAATTAAGACAAAAGTAATGCTAAATGATGATGATATGTATAAATAAAATTGGAGAAAAAAGAGGTCAGGAAACAATAAACATGGATTTTAATGAATTTACTATGTTAAAGAATTAAAAATTATAATTAAAAGGACCATTAGCAAAACTAGAAGTGTTTAAATCAGAAGGAAGAGATTTAGATTTAAAAGTAATCTAAATAGTAATGTAAAAATATCAATTAATTTACACCTTTCATGCATAAAACCCGTGCAATAAACTAGACTAAATCCCAGGTTTGAAAGAGAAATTTGGCATACAACCCCATAGCCATGAGCTATTGGCCCTTGTTAGCTGCTGGGGAAGGAAGAGTCAGCTTTCTTTATGAGTGTAGCTACTGTCAAGTCAACCACAATCCAGTTGAAGACAACACATTCAAGAATATTTCCAGACCACAAATAATGCTTGAGGATTTGGAAGGGACAGTGGATTCGGTGTGACTTGATGAATAAATGCTGTGAAAACATGTTCGAAGAAACTCAAAATTCTCAAAGAACTAATAAAAATAAAAGCAAGGAAACAAATACCAGTGTTCCTAGTCTTAAACTCAGAGATGGTGGAATGAAAAAAATAAATAAAAATCTTAAAGAAGGTGGAACAAGTCATATAAAATACCTGTGGGGCAAATAGGAAGAAATACAATGAGAAGGAGAGATGGGCCCAGCTGTTTGTGTAAACAATGTAACTGTTCCATTTCAGAGTAAAAGTTCATTTACCCATGTGTCCTTTATGAGACACATGTAAACATAAGGATGTTTTCAACAGAAAAGTGTAAGCAAAAGAAAGCAAAATTCGACTCCATATCCACTGTGATTCATAGCCTATAATTTAATTAAAGGAACAGCTAACTATATCCCAAATACACTTGTAACGCCAGGTACTGTGAGTGTTTTGAAGTGTCTGTTAAATTACAGGAGCTAGATTATAGCCGTGGAGCCGCAAGCTGCCTGAGCTTGTATTTTTTTTTTTTCCTCTTCTCTGCAGGTCTCATTTGTGACTTGATGCTGTCAACCATGGGTGGTTCTTGTAAGATGATAATTAATTCTACTGCTGTATTTGCTGGTGTATTTTCTGTCAAAACAGAGTTATTCCATTTAATTGTTCAATTAGATAATCTGGAATCAATATGTAATTGCTTAAAGACAGCATGGCGTGTTAAGAGGGATGCTTTGAAAGCTGTTTTCGCTGGGCTGGAACTCCGTATTACTGTGTGGTTCACTCCTTATAAATGATTTCAGTGATCTTTTGATTTAATGCTGTTTCATATTTAACTAGAGTTGTTGTAATACAACATTCCACAGAAATCCTACGCACACATAAAGGAAACAATACTGTATAATTCTTAAGTATCATAAAAAATACTTAGTTTCAGCAAAGGATTTTTCTAGCAGTTTAACACACATAAGAGGAATATAACACACACAAACATCAGAGGAAGTCTGAATCCACCATCAGCAACAGCATTCAAAAGTAGAATCGGGTATGTATATTCTTGACATAGAAAATACAGTTGAACTGAACCTCTGGAATGTTTGTGTAAAAGAAAAAAGTCATTAAAAAAGCAAAGCAAAACAAAACAAAACAGTTATTTCCTGTTTGAAAGAACTACAGAGACAAAAATAGAGAAGAGCCTGAGGAAAAGGAGTTCCAGTGACAGACCCAAATTGGGATCTAGCTCAGGGGGAAGCCCCAAGGCCTGACACTAATACTGATAGGAAGCTATGGTGTGCTTACAAACAGCGGCCTAGCATGACTGCCCTCCCAAAGGCCCAACAAGCAAGAGACTGAGTTAGATATAGAGAGTTACACTCAATCAATAGACAGAGGCTAGGGATCCCTGTGGTTGAATTAGGGAAAAGCTGGGAGAAGCTGAGAAGGAGGGCAGCCCTATAGGAAGAGGAACATTCTCAAATAACCTGGATCCACGAGATCTCTCAGACACTGAGGCAGCATATACCAGCTAATATGAGGCCCCCAACACATATACAGGAGAGGACTGCCAGGTCTGGACTTGGTCAGAGATAGAGAGAGACTTGGGGCCCCAAGGAATAGGGAGGTCTGATGGGGTGGGGTTGAGGTGGGGACATCCTCTTGGAGACAGGGGTGGGGGGACAGAAATAAGAAAATACTGTCAATGCTATCAATAAATCGAATTAATCTATGAATTACAATTCACCTGAACTATTAACAGTCTGTAACAATATATTTACAGTCACATAGATGACAGCCCCATAGATCTGATATTATAGTCCAGATTTCATAGCAATTCCTTTAGCAGAATGTTGGCAGTTTAACTTCTGCCAAACAAAACTCTTTTTTTTTAATTAGATATTTTCTTCATTTACATTTCCAATGCTATCCCGAAAGTCTCTTATACTCTCCCCGAGCCCTGCTCCCCAACCCACCCACTCCTGCTTCCTAGCTTTGGCATTCCCCTCTATTTGGGTATATAATCTTTAGAAGACCTCTCCTCCAAATGATGGCCGACTAGGCCTTTTTCTGCTATATATGCAGCTAGAGACATGAGCTCTGGGGGTATTGGTTAGTTCATATTGTTGTTCCTTCTATGGGGTTTCAAAAAAGAAAGTACTCCTTGGATACTTTCTCTAGCAAACAAAACTCTTATGAAGGTGATAAGAAAACAGAGTGACTGACACATCTGACTATTAGGAAGATTTAAAAAGAAATAAAAGAGGGGTCTTGAAAGATGGTTCAGCAGTTAGGAGCCTGAAGTGACCATGCAGCGCACCTGAGTTTGGTTTCCAGCATCTACATCGGGCAGTCACAAAAGCCCCCCAGGAACCAGAAACTCCGGCCTCCTCCCAAGGACATGTATATTGTCCACCCACTGCCTATACATATCATTAATAAAATAAACCTTTAAAAAAGAATGAGAATAGAAACACAGTATTCATGTCTTGGTGGGCATGTTCACAGTAGGTAGACACACGTCCTTCTCACTAGGATAAATCTGGGTGGCACTTCATTGGGTAATTAGTGAGGGGAAGGAGGGAAAAGTTTAGTGTTTTCAAGAAAAAGCCTACAGGGTTTTGGTTTGGACATTTCTTTTTCTTTCTTTTCTTATCTTTTAAAAAAAGGATTATACTTTAACAACTTCATTAAACAACTTTAAAGGAATTTAAAGGAAATTTCACCTAATTTTTAATATCTCCAATGGCATTTAAAAACCAATTTCCCACTCAAATGACTTGAAGAAAGGCATCTGGTGACCGACCCGTAGGGAAGCACAAAACATTAGCAGCCAGGCCTCTGTTCTGCATAGTCTCCTTATGCCCTGCCTGTCCCTAGTATGGGACAATTGGGTGAGTTGATCCCAGGCTGTCATCTAAGAGAACATTACAGCTTGCATTCTGACCCACCCTCAATCCTTACACACACACTATAGGACTTTGCTGTCTCAAAGTACACTGGGGTGAAGATATAACTCAGTTTTGTACAGGGCTTTCTCAGAATGGGCTTGACCTCCAGCATTCCACACCTGGCGTGGTGCTACAAACTTTTAATCCCAGCACATAGGAGGTAGAAACAGGGCCATCAGAAGTTCAAGGTCAAGTCAGGCAGTGGTGGCACATGCCTATAATCCCAGGATTTGGAAGGCAGAGGCAGGCAGATTTCTGAGTTCAAGGACAGTCTGTTCTACAGAATGTGTTCCAAGATAGCCAGGGCTATACAGAGAAACCCTGTCTCAAAAAACAAATAAACAAAAAAAGAAGAAGTTCAAGGTCCTTCTCAGTTACATAGTACCTCAGGCATCCGAGGCTAGCCCATGCTACATGAGATCCTTGCAAGGAAAAAATAATGTCTGCAGAGAAACATGTTTTTAGCAGGGAGTAAGATTGGCTCAATTGCAGAAGTAAAGTGGAACAGAGATTATCTCGAATTATGCAATTTGTGAACCATATACATTTTAAGAGTTAAAACAACCTTTGTGTTATATGCATACACACACTCGCACACACACACACACACACACACACACACACACACACACACACACGCACACACTGAAAGGACAAATAAGGAACTTAAAAGTATAAGGAAAGCACGTGGCGAAATCCACTCCTGCTTCATTAACCAAGCATACTCTTCCCACGAGTGTTTCTCATAGGGAAGACACACACATGCCCTCCTCACATGGCAATGAAGGCGGCAAGCACAGTTCATACCTTGGAGGTATCCTCACACTCATCCTCATGCACTGAGCTGGATGGCGAAGGGGTCGCAGACTTGCTCCCTGGTGGAGAAGGGGAGTTGTGGGGGACATTGGTTCCTCCCATGTTCAAGCCCAACTGTGCACTCAGCTGTGACTGGTTGATGGTGGTTAGCTGGCCAGGCTGCATCATGCTTGCCTGCTGTCTGATGTCTGTAGGCTGGCCTCTCGGCCTCATGGCTGCCATCTGAGGATGGGAACTGTACTGAGCTCCTTCTGCATTCCCAATATCTTGCATCTAAAATAAATAAATGAATAGACACATTTTCAGAAACATGCTTCTTGAAAGGTTTCTTTTATTGTTATTAAGTTTTTGACAAAGGGTCTCACTATGCCAGCTCAGGTTACCATGGGATTCATGATTCTGTTGCTTCAGCCTCTGTAGTTCTGAGGTTAGAGGTGAATGCTACCGGGACCAGCTTAGAAATTTTTCTTTAACTTGTAGATGGTAGAATGTGCTTCTAAGCAGAATATACACTAATATTCTCTGTATTATAATAATTCTAACATATAGATTACTTTAAAGAATATCAAAAATAGAGCTTGAAGATTGCTCAGCTGTAGTGCTGTCTGGCATGGACAAGGTCCTGGGTTTTAATCTCATTATCACAATCATCCAACCCAAATCAGATTTTCATAATTGGGTCAACATTGCATTTCATCACCCAAGACCAGGTCCCTGTAGCTCTATTTTTGTTCTGATAAATAGACATCTTATTGGCTTACATTTACACATTGTAACACTGCATTTATTTATGTGATAAAGATGTCAACATGCTGGTTCTTGTTAGAATGAGGTCCAAATTACAAAGTCATTTGTGATTTTTAGTATCACAACCACCCACTAAACCCTGTGTCTTCATTCTAATCATTTAAGGAAGGTTTTAGAAGACAAGAAGAGAATGAGCGTTCTCAGTTTCTATTTTTTGAGAGTTTCATATGTGATTAAATTGTACTTATATCACTTCTATCCCTCACCCCACATCCCCAATTACGTATTTATTATATATAATGCATGCACGCACGTACACATACACACACACACACACACACACACACACACACACACACAAATGTATGATTAAAACCCTTGACATGTCCAGTTACTGTCACTTTTATGTGTTCAGGGCTGACCAGTGGGGATTAGCTAACCTATCAGGGAACTTTTCCCTTGAGAGAACCAATCATCCTTGCCTCAGAAGCCATTGACTACCCCTGTAGCTCTTCATTTAAGGTTGGGGTTTTGTGAGTTTCCTCCAATTTTTTGGGCACGTCAACTGCTGTGACTATCATTCATGTCTTGCTTAGGCAATCACATTGAGATTTCAGCGCTGCAGTTCCATGCGTTGTGTACAAGACACTCTCTCCCTGCAGGTGCTCTGGTTCAGTTAATCCTTTATCGAATAACCAGAATTATCTCCTAACCACCTTCCTCAGGATGCTTATGGACAGGTATGTACCAATTGATTCATTGACTATTGCAGTGACTTGACTGTGCAGACAGATTTGAAAGTAAGGCTCTAAAACTGCCAAGTCTCAGTATTAATCCACTATGCTATCAGGGTGACTGCTTTTCAGCCTTAACGAGACTCACTCTTGTAATTCAAGCAATGAATTTTGTCTCTGTAGGATTAAAATGAAACACGTTGGGAGATGAAGCACTTAACGTTATCTGGAGGTCAAATGTATTGTGTAAGAGGAGTATGGTGGATTTCACTTAACATTTCTCTAGCAGTTCAAACCTAACACATTAGGGAATGGTCCTGGTATGTATTAGTGTGGCTTGTTTAGTTTAGTTCCTTGTGAGAAGGCTTGTTTAAAAAGTGCTCAAGACGAGAGAACAAGAGTGAAGAATATGGACGAAGATGAAGTGAAGGACTTGATAGTTAAAAATATACATGGAACTGAAAACTCTAATTAATGCTAGCTGCTGTTGCATAGCAAAAAAGATTCCACATACACTGAGACTCTCAGGTTTGTTTTTTTTTTTTTCAGGTCATAATAACATTTCAGTCGGGTAATTTCTAAGTTTTTTTTTTTTTTTTTTTTTTTTTTTTGTATAGCAGAAACATCATTTTCTACCAGTGTGCACAGGCCATTTCACAACACTAACTAGTCCATCTGAGTATAGACTGAGACTGTGCAGGTCTGTAGCCCTTGTTCTTGCTTTCCAACAGGCCTTGCGTTGGTTGGACCATTTCACCCTCTCTCGGGCTGTTCCCCAGCTCCCGGGCAGGCTCCATTGTTCGGCCTTGAGTCTCTGCACTTTGTGTTCTTGGTGAAGCTTAGGCTGGTTCCACAAGTTTTCTAACTCCTGGTCTAAACCAGCATCTATTTTTCAAAAAACACAAACTGTATTGCTCCATGCCTTTAAAGGCAAATCTCCTAATTCTCGAAGCCACCCCGCCCTGAAACAGTCACGGGAGAGACAGGTCTCACAGGTATCCTGCCATTTTCCGAGGGTACTGAGAAAATCAGAACTGACTTTTAAAAGAAGAGGGAACATAAACTATTTTTTTGAAGGGCTTACTCCAAGTGTATTGAACTCCTATGGCTCGTAGCATTTCCTAAAGCTTTAATTATGGATATGGAAAAGTGGCCGCCTGTGAATGGGCACTGTCCTATGGCACAGCCTCTTCTAATCCTGCCTCAGGTAAATCGCTCAGGTGCAAATTCAGCCTTGGTGATACAGGGAACATGTTCCATAGTTCTTTGAATTAAGAGTACTTGCCATATGAGTCGGACTTTAACTAAACTTTCTTTCTTTCTTTCTTTCTTTCTTTCTTTCTTTCTTTCTTTCTTTCTTTCTTTCTTTCTCTCTCTCTCTCTCTCTCTCTCTCTCTCTCTCTCTCTCTCTCTCTCTCTTTCTTTCTTAGATATTTTATTTATTTACATTTCAAATGCTATCCCGAAAGTTCCCTATACACCCCCCCTCCCCTACCCGCCCACTCCCACTTCTTGGCCCTGGCGTTCCCCTGTACTGGTGCATATAAAGTTTGTAGGACCAAGGGGCCTCTCTTCCCAGTGATGGCCGATGCAGAACAACTTGATACCTAGATTTCTTCTTCCCATACACCCCTGCTTCCAAAGCATGTGCCACGTGTGACATGTTTTGAGGCCATTTATCTCATCTGTGCAGAGATCTGGTAGTTTTAGCCTGGTGCTTCAGGATTATCAGGTCTAAATTGATTTTCACACAGAGGCTCCAGATTCATGGCATCGAAGTGTTCCTTTCTGAGGGATAATCCCCCTTCCAAAGCACCAATTTCTTTTACTGTTTTGCCAAATATCCAATTTTTCTTATGCTAATTTGTGTTATTCTGTATTATTGCTGCTGCCTTAAAGAGGAAGTAGCCTTCGACCATGGTGGAGCCAAGGATCATGTAGGTAAGGACTCACCATGCCACCAGTGGCGGCAGGCTAGGCAGGCAGACATTTTTGACACTGCACCAGGCAGCATAAGCAAGAGACCATCATCAACTCTTTAGGAGCCAGGTGTTCATATACAATGAAATCCTAGTACCACTGTGACATTCCTGATTAGGAGAAGTACACAAATGTTGTCTTGCTTTCATGGGAACCATTTAAGTTTTAAATACTTTGATATGGGAGAGAGGAGAATTAAGCTAGATGACATCTAATTATAAAACATAATAATTAGTGACCTCACACAAGGCAACAAAGGCCTTTGTTACAAGTCTCCTCCTGTGGTGCACTGGTTGGTTGGTGCTCCTTGATGTCAGATACAAAATTTAAACCAGCCAGATAGTTTTCTGTTTTCCCCCATATTTTAAATTTATAGTGAACAAGTGTGTAAAATCACACTTACGAGTGATGATATTTTTTTTCTGTGTTCTTTTCTTGTTTCTGCTGGTAAAAATTTTGGATAGTGGTTAGAGCTGGAGGAAATGGCAGGGCTGTTCGGCAGGGCTCTGAGGTGGCTGGAAGTACAATGAGTAGAGGGACTTCGGTCTCTGGGTCTCTGATTAACATGGCTATTAAGGACACCATCTCTGCTGATTTGTCACCCCGAGACTATCTTTTATATGCTAAAGGTAATTTTAATCAATACACCCTAATTGGTTATAGACTAAATCATCTACGTTTTTCACCCCTGTGGAGAATCCAGCACGTAGTAGGACATCATCACATGTTTGTGAACTGGAATGTACCGGTGTTTGGTCAGGTACAGTCTGCATAGATTGGGCTGGCTCCATACAGGTACTGCACACCCTAATCACTTGGGATTTTATTTGCTAAGCCCCAGCACTCAAATGCATTACAAGTAATGCCTAATGTGTTTATTTCTCACTTTTAAAAAATTAGTAAACTCTATGCTATCTTATGTAAAAGTACTATATATCATTGGTATTTTCACTACCATTTATTTCCTCATTTTGGAATTACATTTGATCTGAGAATGGGCTGGATTTCTTTCTTATGCAAACTGGATTGTATTATCTCTTTGAATTTTACTAGTTGTTATTGTACAATAGTATTTTCCTACTTATGGGAGTAAAAATGCTAATTAAAATAAAGGAAGAAGATTATGATGATGAAGGGGAATCCCATATGCACCCCTTCAAAGCCTTTTCCCAATTAATGAAAACCCAAAGTTGCATCAGAATTGATTATGAGAGCAGGGTAGACACTGTCCATTCTTTCTGCCTATGCCCTGCTCTGGGATGGACCTTCTGACTTGCATGGAACATCCCATCTACAACAGAAGAGTTCCAGGTTTAAGATAGTGGGACACACTAGGTACAACATTTGACACACCTTTCAGCATGTGTGAGACCTTTGATTTTCTTTGGAAATGGAAAGAAAACCCAGGCCCATGTTGCCTACCTAGGACTGTAATTGTCAAACATTATTTTGGTGTGATTGGAACACCTCTGCCTCCAGAAAGTTCTTATGATAATGTTAGCTGCACAGTGACAAGTGATGTTAAAATTGCACTCTAGAATAATACAGAACATTGGAGGTTTGATGTTGGTGTTCAAAGCTCTGTGTATATACCATAATTCCCGTGTCTGCTGTTTTCTTTGAACATCAGCATCCTTCCTGGTCCATTGTGGGAGCCTGGAAAGCTATCGTTATCCCTGCCTCTAGCAGACAATCTATATTGGAACAGTTGTACACATAAAACTCTAACGACAGCCCGTCTCTCCCTGCTCAGATCCAGCTGTTTAAGTGAGCAGCAGTTGGTGAACAGAGCGCTGGAGCAGGGCTAGCCCCAAGGCCCTCTCTGCTAATATGGTTTACCAGCTGCTGCATTCTGTGGTCTATGCAGGCAACTCCTGGATTTGTGCCAGATCCAACTGGAGCACGGGAACATGAAGAATCTCTGAAGCTCTTGTGTTCACCCCTGTCTGTCAACATTTGACACCTTTCGCTGTGGAGTGCTTTCCCCAGGGACATGAAGAGACCCTACTGACACTGGCTGTGACAAGTGCTTGCTCTCATCCCCTTTTATGAATGTACGTCATCAAACACAAACCATTCTCAGCATCTAAGGAAAGCTTCCGAGTCTTGTTCTGGGTCGTCCATGCAGTCCTGCATGATTAACTAGGGCTGGAAGGCCACGCAGTTTGAGTTTTTTCCTAAGGAATGATACACTCTAAGAGTCTATGAGAAGAATGTAAATAATGGTATTATTTAAATCTACAATTTGATTATATATTTGGATGAGGATTCAACTAATATGTAAATGCATGTGTCAGAACAAATGTGTAGGTGAATTTAATAATTAAATTTTACTTATTATTCTCATAAGTACATTTCTATGAGAGAGCTTAATTATTTGTTGTCTAAACAAGTTAAATAAATTATCCTAATGTGATATTCTGTTTATTATTTGGACATTCATAATTTATACAAATATCAACATTTTGCTATTAGGTATTTGATGCTAAACACTGATATTGTCAAAAAAAGAAAAAGAATACCTAAATACTATACAAGTTGTATTTTTAAAGAAGAAGGAAAAATAAGTTTTAAAGGAAGGGTAGAACATTTAAATGAAAACATTTCATCTATAAAAGTTTTTAAATTATCTTGATTTCAACTCTAAACTTCCAAAACCAAGTTTACTTTTGAATTTAGTATTTTGAATTCTGGCTTTTCTTTCAAAAGACAGTAGGAACTCTACTAAGTTTCAGAGAACTTTCCAGTACCCTAATGTGAGATATTTGTAATTAGGACTAGTGTATATTGTGAGGAACACAATTCATTAGATGTTACATCTCTGAGACACTGCTCTCTCTAGAACCACCATGCTGGAGGGACAGCTAAACCTGTGCTCAAGAAACACAGGCCCATGCTGATATGAGCTTCCCCTAATGCTCCTTCAGGCCACAGTCAGACTCATTCATGAAATGGACTCATTACTCAAGAGACTTTGTAAGTAAGAGAAAAACATTGTTGAAGAGTATTACAAGAAAAACTGAAATACTTTGCTATCATCTTTTAAACATCTTCTCCCACAAGATGACTCAAATAGCAGACCCTAAAGGATACAAACAATTTGGAAAAAGAAGACCCTGACTACCTGCAGTGTCCCCACTGGGCCCTGGCTCTTCTCTTTGGAGTCTTTGTTACCCCCACAAATATGCCCAGATTCCTTGCAAAAACCAAGCCAATCTGTTAATGTTTGCAACTGACATGTCTTCTCAGGCTTAGTTTTTGCATGCTTGATGCTTAGCTCATGCAGCCATTTTGAAGGTTACAGAGCCGTTTGGAAGTATGGCCTAACTGCTGAGGTATCTTGGTGAGGAGGAGCCTTTGATAGCTTTGAAATGCACATGTCCAGTTCCTGTCTGTTCTCTGTGTATCCCACCTGCCGCCATACAACTTAGTCTCCAATGCATGTCCAGGCACTGTGACCTGTTCTATGCTTTCCTAACAGGACATGCTCTTACTTTCCGAAACTGTGAGCCAAATGAACCTTTCCTCCTAAAGCTGTTATGACAGCTGTCTTGTTACACAGAAAAGTAATTAACACACACAGCCTTTCTACTTTTATTTGACTTCTTCTCCTCTTCCTCCTCTTCCTCTTCCTCCTCCTCCTCTTCCTCCTCTGCAGGTAAGTTGTTTACTTTCATGGAGACACTACTCATCAAATCAGCCTGTCTCTGTTACCAGTGAACTATTGTAGTTCTTAATTACTTGACCTTCATTTCCACCTTTGAAAAGGGGGGATTTTCACATTCTCACTATGCCTACTGTGTGGCAGGCATTGGTCTCGATTCCTGGCGAACAGAAAGTGGCCAACTTGTCTGAAACTTTTGCTGTATGCAGCTCAATTTGCAGTCTGGGAAACATCAAGCAACATATAAGTGTCATTGGTGCCATAGGGATGAGTATCAAGATGAAACAAGGAGAGAAGAAAACAGCATTTGCCTTTATGTAACTCACTGTGAGGATTAACTAAGACAGAAGAGTGTTTTCTCAAGACTGAACTTAGTTTCACACTTGTGGCTTGTGCCGAAGTCTTTTGTTGCTCTCTTTGACAAGTTCTAGTTCATGCAGAACTGTTGATACACACTGTTGCAAGTCGATGCCAAGGGCTGCATCTGTGGGGACTGTCCCTAGAATAGGTTGAGCAGCTAGAGTTTATAACTTGGTTTGAATGGCCCCATGAGAAGGCTAGATGAGTACCTGCCTGACAGAAGAGTTAACAAAAGTGTAATGTATGTAAAGGCATTATGACTCACATTTCATCCTTCTCATTCACAAATCTTGGCCATACCTGATTTCCTGTGCAACATCACTGTGGACAGGTAGTTAGGCTGTGTGCCTTTTTACCATCTAGTTATCAACTGTTTTGGACTTGTGTTGAGAAAACCCATTTCTGAATGTTTTATATGAATTATAATTGTCTCCCAATGTGATTTTTAAACTATTGACAATATTGTCAGGCTTGATGAAGCTTCAGTAGTCTTTAGGGCTCTTCTGTTTAGCATAAATAAGGGAAATATGAAAATCGCATGCTGATGCCAATGTAAGTTCAGTTAATTTCAGGACATAATGACTCAAGGGTGAAATGCTCTCTCTTGTCTAAAGAATTTTGGGGACCATGTGATCTACCCTGTTTCCCAAGACTTGTGAATTACTAGTTTCTACAAGGTTGTATCACTCTGACAATAAGAATCTATACATCTGCTGTAGGCACTACTGTGACTAATCATGAAGGTGTTCCTTTGTCTAGCTCATGCCTTTATAGGTGTATTACAAAGTGTGGACAGTGCTTTGCTCTAAAAAAGTGTCACCCTTTATTAAGTGTATCCCATCATGCTCACGTCTGTTCACATCTCCTTAACTTTAATGTGCACAGAGACAGGAGAGAATAATGGTATCTATTTTTCATCAGGATACTTTCAAGGACTGTGAGCACTGCAACATGGAGGGCAACTTGGAAGTGCAAGTGATGAGGAATTGGGAAATCCTCTGAGACTCTGCTCTGCTCTGAGAGTGGTGGCTTACTGCTCAGAACTGCCTCTGCCTGCTCATGGCAGCCTGCACCAGCCAAAACAGCACTCCACACTATATTTAGATCCTATTAACTTGTGTTCTCATCTTTTCCACTGGGATGTTGATGGGATGCTGGTAGAAATGGAGATATGAGTGGCATGTTGACCTCTTCACAGCGGTTCAGAACGGGGACACTGGAGTTCATCTGGAGGCTCTTAAATCACTGGAAGCACACAGCATCCAGCTCAAAGGCATATCCCTGGAAGCTAAATTAACTCTCTGCTTGCATAAAAGAGCTTCTTGGACAGGGTTTTTTTTTTTTTTTCTTTTCTTTTTTTTTTATGTTTCCAGCTTATTAAAATTTTGAAGAAAAGTGCTGCTTTAAATTAGCCTTTTATTATGGAACCCATCCAATAATCCTTCTAATAATATATTATAAAACATTAAAATAGCATGAAACCCAGATAGGAAAAGGCTAGAAATCCTGTCCTGTAGAGCATAGTATTAATAACTTGAGAAAAAAATCAGTGTGAGAAAATTATATTTCGTTTGGTTCCTTTAAAGTGACTGACTCTGTAAGTGACCTTAAGCTCCTTTAAAACAATTATGATTCAAATATTTGTCTGGCAAAATTGTATAGCCTGTTAGATAATTGCATGGATGTAGTTATATATGGTCTCTCTATTTCTTGGTATACCTGATTTAGTCAATCTCAACACACTTCATTCATTTATGCTATTATACACTTTGAGGCATATAAAGTCAAGGACTCAGAACTAATCATAAAAAATACTGACTGCCATTCATGCTAACATAATAACCCTTTCTTTAAAACAACTACCAATAAATTTCATTATAAGAAGTTATTAAAAGGGTTAAAAACCTATTAAATGTCAAAGAATTTGCTTGACTCAAACTTCTAATAAAGAAAGAGAATAGGCTTTCTTTCTAAATTATTTAAATCTTTACTGACTGTGCAGTGAACCATGAAATTAGAAAAGTGTTATTAGAAATGTTCACTGGTTTTTATAAAAGTTGGAGCACAGAATGTATCAAGCCATAGTCTTTAACAAGACTAGTTAGAGCAGCAAGTTCCTAATCCTAAATATATAGCTTCTTCTGATAGAAAGGTCATAATTAAAACCATGCTGTAAAATGGCGATAATAAAATTATGACTGCAGAAGCTCACATGCTCATTTTGAATATGGGAGATACATGCTTTAATTTTAATTTGGACAAATATCCTCTATTTTTTAATTCTTCCATGTCCAGTAAAGAGAGTCTCTCAATCAATGATTAGGTTTTAATAATGGCTAATTTTAAACTAGTGTTAGCTTGAATTAACTATCATTTATAGGTTTATCACTTACCAAATGCACACTGAAGTTAGAGACTTATGATCTAAAGAGTTAAAAATCATAATGATATTAATCTTGCATGTCAGGTTAAAAAATAAAATGAGTAGAAGTTATTCTCTCTCTTTTTCTCTTTTTCTCTTTTTCTCTTTTTCTTTTTTTCTCTTTTTCTCTTTCTTTCTTTCTTTCTTTCTTTCTTTCTTTCTTTCTTTCTTTCTTTCTTTCTCTCTCTCTCTCCCTTCCTTCCTTCCTTCCTTCCTTCCTTCCTTCCTTCCTTCCTTCCTTTCTTCCTTCCTTCCTCCCTTCCTTCCTTCCTCCCTTCCTTTCATTTTTATTGGGACAGGTTTTACTATGTAGCCATGGCTAGCATGTAACTTGCACATAGATTAGCCTGGCCTCTAACTCACAGAGATTCACCTGTCTCTGCTTCTAGAGTGCTGAGATTAAATGTGTGCACCATGATGTCTGGCTCTGATAGCAATTATTAGTATAACAAACATAGATTTTCATGATCCCTAACAAACAGTGTTTAGCACATATGATTGAATTGCTGTGGACCCAAAATCCAGTTTCCTATCCACTATCAGTCTCCTCATTGGCTCAATCCTGGCCTTAAGTAGTTGTGGTTCTCAGGTCTTGTATAAATAATACAGAACACCCACAGATACTCATTACACACCAATCAGAGTGTTTTACATTGAGGGGCACCACACTATTGAACCCTGGAACAACCGGAGAGACTACCCCCATCATCTGTGGTACAGAGCCATGAAAATCCAAAGATGCAAAGAGGCAGTTCTGAAGCCCTGTAGTCGGTGAGGTGAATCATAACCATCACAACCTGTCTGATCTCCAAGCTTGAGCATAACCATGACATCTAAACTAGTCACCTAGTGTATGAGCTCATATTGACATGTTCTTGTAACAAGAGGAGTTCAGAGGACTTGCCGATGAAGATACAGCTGGAACACAGGGCTACTGAATTGAAGGCACTGATTCCTTGTATAGGAAATTTAATGTAGGATTCTTTTTCTAAACACTCTGCCTGGTACTGAAGGGGACCGTGGAAAAATAATGGTAGATAAGTATCCTATGTCCCAGGCAACCAAACATATACATCGGAGGGGTTTATGGTTCTGATCAAAAGTACAATAGAATTGCAGAGACCACTACTTCAACAGGGAAACTGCACTGAAGTAAGACCCCAGGAAGCATCCTCTAGAATGAAGAACTCTGTTTAGTGAGGGAGGACATGTAAGAATGGAAGGGGTAGAATTTCACCTATACATGTGACAGTTGCATTTTCAGAACAGTAATGCTTGTTGATAAAAATGTGAGATGTTGTAGAAGTGAAGGAAGAGTTCCAGGTTGAAAAGTTTGATATATGAGTTTTAAAACATGGGCCTCAGAGCTGTCTGGCAGGGAATTGCATGTAATAGTCCAGGTCACACCTCTGAAGTCTTTGGATACCTCCTTCATCTGGTAATAGTTGATGCTATTTTAGCAGAAAGATCTTCACGAGTTCTCAAATTGAGGCTCAATGATCAAAAATAACTTGTTTTTCTTTTTCTGAACCTAAACAACAAAACAACAACAACAACAACAACTACCGCCCCAACACAGTTGTGGGCAAAGCAATTTCAATTACATGTACCCTGGATCTATTCAAGACACATAGGAATTATGTTTTTATAGATCATCTGACTCAAACATTTCAATAAAAATATTTTTATTTTTAAATTTATTTTTATGTATATGGATGTTTTGCCTGAATACATGTCTGTGCATCACATGCCTGCCTAGTGCTCAAGGAGGAGACCTCAAATTCTTCTGGACTGGAGGATTAGAGAACTGCAAGTGGCCATGTGGGTACTGAGAACTGAACCCAGGTCTTTGGGAAGAAGGCCAGTGCTCCTAAGCATGGAGCTATCTCTCCAGCTCCCACCCCCTTTCATTTTTGTTTCCGTCGTGACTCAGGCCATCCTATAACTAGTAGGTAGAGTATATTATCAAAGTAAAATTCAAGCAAGGCACTATGCAGAAGAAAAGCAGAGTGTTCCAGCCTTGCTGTGGCTTCCTCTGTCTCCCAGAATCCTTAAGAGAAGCTATTGGGCACTCGGGGACACATAAGAAAGTTTGAACCAAATCTCTCATCTGGAATGGGCACTGAGTGTATTGCTTGCTTAGAGAAAGTTTACTTTTTCCTTAATAGTAAAGAATAAATGTTTCCTGGGCTTACGGCAGAAGAGGTTAATGTTTGCAAAGTACAGATTTCCAGTCTCCTCATATGTTGGGGCTTGGTTGACAGCCGAAGGAAATTTTGCAAAGTGATTGGATCTGGAGGGCTGAGACCTGTGAGTCACTCCCTCGGATTCATGGTATTATGGCATTATTGGGAGTTGGGTTAGAGAAGAATGTGTGACTAGTTGGAGGAGGTATGACAGTGGGGCCTGTCATTACGATGGTAGCTTCCTTGGTTTCTTCCTATAATAATCCTGTAACCCTGATTTCCTGGCCACCACGTCTTTGCCACATCTTCTCCTTCCCACAGCCATGGTGATGGACTGAAGCTTTAAACTTCTTTTCTCAGGTTTTGGTCTCAGTGCCACCAAAGCAAGCAGCTCAGCTGGTGGCAAGGACTACTATTGGAGTTGCCTTTCTGAGCCTGCTAAATTCAGTGTTTAGTGAATGGACCTCCAGATGCAGGGAAGCCTGGACAAAATCACTGCCGCATCGTTGTAAGCTTTCAGAACTGTGTACACCAGAGGAAGGGAAAATACACAGGACTCAAGCGTGGTTCCTGACAAGGCGGAAGCTGACTTCCAATACAAATGCAGTTTGAAGTAAGTTGCCTCTAAAGGTCCATGATGTGTCATCTGAATATTTTCTGAAATCATCACTTTAGTAAGATACCCAAATTTTCCAAGATAAGGGCTATCTAATACAATATAATTTGAGTTAAATTGAATATCCCAGTATTCCTTTTGTTTTTTATCGCCTAAAATTGTTCTTGAATATCTCTTCCACTTTTCTGATCTAGAAAAATCACATGATTTCTGATAAAGTGATGGAGCTGTGTCATTTTCCTGGAATTTGGGTGAGTATAAGTCTAAACACAATCATCTCAGACACCCTGCAGTTCCACAACTACAGAGAGTGGAACAGACCAGAATAATTACATGAGGATATGTGGACACATCCCTCCTAATAAATTTGTTCTGGGTTTAAAGCATTCTGTAGGAAGAAATGGAAGTGTGCGGGGTGTTAAGAGAGGGGAAACAAGACAGCTATCAAGGTGTGTGTGTGTGGCTTGTTTGTATGGAGTCTTAAGGGATATTTTAAGAGAAACATTTTAATCAGAAGCACAATTTAATTATCTTATTTTTTTCTACATTTTAATAATAGCAGTGACTTGTTTTACCACCACCCCCAAACTGTTATTATCTTAGATGAGGTCTAATGTCTATTTGAGTTCAAATCCACATTGTGTACCAACAGCAGTACTTGAGCAGGAAGATCCTGAACAGTTAAAGACTATTGGACTCAGTCATTCAGAGGACTGTAGCAAGGGTACCGCCACCAGGTGCTAGTGAAGTCCAGCAAGGGCAGAGGCTTGGCCATTGATTAGGATGGTAGTCTAGGGTCTGAATAATTGGTAGGCTAATATGACCAATAAGTTCAAAACCACGGGAATAAAGAAATCAGCAATATTTATTATGAAATCTTAATTGCAACGAATGAACAAACTGGACAGAATGCTTTACTATGTGTACTTATGGACATATGTCTTTATGCTTGCAGGGTTTTTTTTTTTTTCATAAGCAGTACCATGAGGCAAGCTCTGTTTAGGTGAATTTTTCCTAAATGTTATTCTGGCTCCGGAAAAAAAGTCAATTAATTGACCATTCAGAATAGAATAGAATTAGAGTCTTTAATAATCAACTGTATATATTGATATTTAACAATTGACCATATTATATAGATTATATACTTGTCAATTTTGCTGTCCCTTTATTCTGTGGTAGTAAAATAATTCAAATGCCAACATCAAATTGTGTGGCTTTAAAAGAACATTATCTGCGTGTTACAGCAAAGCAAGACATTTCTTGCAAGTTATGAAAAACACACTTTCCTTTGGGTAAAATGGGGTTTAATGACATGGAAATAAGTTTATGATTTTTCTGTATTGTATTTATATTTTTTGTTCCTAAAACATATTTATCATCTCTAGCTTAATTAGATGACCCCTCATTGACAGCTCCAATAATAGGAAAAACACCAACAGATCAACTGAAGGAACGAGGGACATTCCTATTCCAAATATATAATAAGTTTGGAACTTATTCTAAGTAACAAGAAAGAATATACACCCAGCAGTTTTTAAAATTAAAACCATCTAATCTTTTATATGTATCTACATTTACAAACGCTAATAGAATTTCCAATACCTATTTATTTTCTGATGGAAAATACATTTTCTTCTGGAAAAGACAAACTCAGACTTTTTGCAATAGTATATCATATCCCATTTCCTGTTTCATAGACCAGGGTATTCTAGTTGAAGATTATATCTACCTATCTCTTATAAAGAAACAGGGAGGTTGTTTTTTTGTTTTTGTTTTTTTGTTTTTTTGTGTTTTAAAGTTATACACTCAGCTTTTCTTTTTTTTTTATATTTTTGGCTTCTTTTTATGGGTGATGCACGGGTCTCAGAACAGATGTGGGGGGACTAGTAGAGTGGAGTTAAGTGAGTAAGTCCCTCTCCTGTGGTCTCACCCAAAGACAGTCTTTTTTGAAAGATTTTCTCTGAGCAGTTCATCAAAAGATCATCCTTCCCAACCTGGCATGTTTTGGGGGTATAAACACAATCTAAACTCATTTCAGACAGGGCTCTGTAACCTTTAAGGTGCACATGAACTTTGCAGGAATCCTATTAAAGTATGAGTGATATGATTCAGAAACTCCAGAGAGAGAACTGGAGTCTACATTGCCAATAGACTGCATGGCAGAGCCCTGTGCCTACTGGAGGAACTGAAGTTAGAGTAGTAAGCACAGCCCAGTTCTTGACTCCCTTTTTCTTCACTATAAAGTCCCTTCTCTGTGTCTATTGCCAAATGTCAACTTCAACTTCAATAAAGAACAGGTCTCAGAGAGGAGCTTTAGGTGATGGAATGGCAGTAGCATCTGTTCAGGGCTCATAAACACCGATGGGCGTTGGCCACTGCTCAGGAATTTCTTGTTAGTCTACATCACACAGAATTGTCAGCTGACAATGGAGCAGTGCAGCTGGCTTTTTGGATGGGGTATCAATAAGTAAGTTATTTCTTTTTGGTCCTGAACTATTGTTGATTAGTAAAGACAAGGAAGGAAGGGGCTCTCTTTATCTGTCTTGACAGTACATTGATTAATGCCAGAAATTCTTGCTCTTAAAAATATTTCAAAGGTACTTGAGAGTAGTCCCTTTTCAAAGTTATCAGAAACTTATTTAGAATTTATCAATGTGTGATAACTTCAGAAATAACTGATTAAAAATAAAAACATGCCAGGCGTGGTGGCGCACGCCTTTAATCCCAGCACTTGGGAGGCAGAGGCAGGCATATTTCTGAGTTCGAGGCCAGCCTGGTCTACAGAGTGAGTTCCAGGACAGCAGGGCTACACAGAGAAACCATGTCTCAAAAAACCAAAAAAAAAAAAAAAAAAAAAAAAAAAAAAAAAAAAAAAAAAAAAAAAAAAAAGACATAATTTGCAGGATACAACCAAAGCAATGTTGAGAGAAATAGTTACTGGACCTCCTAGAAATTAAGAATAATATAAAACCTGTCACCCAAGCCTTTGTCTCAGGAGGCTGGAGAAAGAAGAGCAATTGAACATGAAGAAGTAGAAGAAAACAGTAAAAACCAGAGCAGGACTCTAGGAGCTGACCCCAGAATGTGGTGGAGGAGAGCCAACAAAGCAAAAATAGGTGCCTTGAGAATCTGTAAAATTGTTAATATAGCAAGTAGGCTAATTAACAAAAAGGTGAGGGGACAAACTGTGAGTAGGAGAAACAAAGAAGGACTCTCACCACTCATTCACAAAAAGGGCAATAAAGGGGAAAGTGAACAAACATGCTTAAAATGATCATATATAGGCTATACAAAATTCACTGAAGTAAATCAAGACAAACAACATACCCACTAAGAGAAACAGATAACATGAACTACCCAATACCCATCAAAGCAAATGAATGGTAACTAATGATCTTCCATGAAAGAAATCACCTTTGCCACTGGTATTTACACAAAATTTATGGAAGAAATGGACCAGAGCTCTCAAAATGCCTCCCCAAGCTAGAAATGAGTAAAAGACATTATAATTTATTCTTTGAGAGCATAAAGAAGGAAAATTATACACCGGTGTCTCTCAAGAACATAAATGGAAACTCAATAAAATATTCACACATTTAATCCAGCACTACACAAAAGACTTATACTCCATGATCAAGTGGAATGTTAGCTGTATAAGAGTAACCATCATTCACACAGCTCTCTGTAAAATTTGATGTATCAGTAAGATAAAAAAAAAATCATATGATCACGTCTGTATAAACAAAACAGCACATGGTGAAGCCTAACAATTATTCAAGTTAAAAAATAAGAAATCTTCAGTGGGAAGGAATTGTGTCAGCTTGATTAAAAATATACTATTTTAAAAACAATATTGATAGAAACTCTACAGTTAAAATTACACCAGTGATGGGAAACTTTATGTAAGACTAGAAACAAGACAAGGAGTTCATCTCACCCCAATGAGCAGTGTGTTGAATGTCTGGCCTAACGTAATAAAGGAAGAAAGAGGTTACATAGAAGGAAAAGAAAGAAAGAAAGAAAGAAAGAAAGAAAGAAAGAAAGAAAGAAAGAAAGAAAGGAAGAAAGAGAAATTACTTTCTAGTCACAGATGGCTTGCTTTTACACATAGAAAATCACAAAGAATTATCATCAACAACAAAACTGACCTGAAAACAGTAAACGAACATAACAGATATGCAGGGTGCGATGCTTCTTTGTATGCCAGCCACTAGAACTGCACGTTGAACATTTAAAAACATCATTTATAAGAGTCTTCTAAAAATACAATACAATACTTGGGTATAAATCTAAGGAAACATATCTAAGCCTTATAGAAAATTACAAGCCATTGATGAAGAAAATGAACTGTTATCTAAATAAATGGCAAGTACTCCATGTTCACAGATGGGCACTCTCAGTATTGGATGTTGTCAAGTTCTTTTCAACTTCATGTATAGCTTCAGTAAAATTCCAATGAAATCCCCATGAGTAATTTTATAGGTACTGACTCTGAAATAAATGACAGGGTAAAGCAAAAGACCTCAAAGACACAACATAATCTGAAGTTGAATTCACACTGACAAATATTTGCAAAATATTGAAGACCAAACCTATTGGTAAAGAGCAAACAGATCAATGGAGAGGATGGAGAACAGACATGGATGCTGGCATAGAAATTCCTAATCTCTGGAAAATGAACAAAAGTCATTCAAAGCAAATGACAATTTAAAAATAAGGTGTTGGCATTTTGTAGGCCTACCTAGCACTTGCACTTGCCTCCCTGGTCTTAACAACTTAATATGTTTACAGACCTCAGGGTAACATCCACTCACCATCTGTAGCATCTTATCTTGATCATCCCCATATCCAGGTGAAAATTGGGTCATTTTGGTGGAATGGCAAGTCTTTATTACATACATTGTTGGGCCTTGCTGTAGATTCCTTAAAAATACTAAGAAGTTTTTAAAAAGTGATTACTTAGGTACTCTATGGTGTAACTCACCATTCTATTTAGCTTCAGCCTAGAGCAGTTCAGATGAGATATTGCTACAGTGCAAAAAACAGTGGAGTTTATATGAGGATGGCCTTTTAGTCACAACCATGTGATACTGGAAGATTCTTTAATATACAGATTGCACAAAATGAGTGTATGTTTGAGTCTCTGTTGACAATAATCAATGATTCTGGGGCTACAGACAAGACTCCGTGGTTAGGAGCACTTGTTGCTCTTGTAGAGGACCCAACTACCCATGTGGTGGTTGGTGTATGAAGGTATACAGGCATATCGCATGCACTCAGACCTGGCTCATTGCAGAAGTCAGGGACCTTTGGAGAATGCCGGCAACATTAAAATCAAAAGGCCTCAGAAAGCTTGGCCATTGATTTCTCCACTATCGATATATGTTCTGATTGTTCAAGGTAATGAGGACGCCAGAGGGGCTGTCTTAGGTCACCCTTCCTGCAACAGAACAACAATCAAATACCAATGCCAAGTGTCAAAGGTTCCCAGAAGCCAGGGTTTCTGGGCTCTCCCTTGAGTGTCTGAAGTCAACTCAGAGGCCATCACTAACAGAGAAGTCAGCTTTGTACCTTTCAGATCATCACACGTGATATTTTCCTTCTTCCCTCATTTCTCTGTCTCTCTTTCCCCCTTTTTTTATGTCGTGTTTCTCTCTTCTTTTTCTCTCCATCTCTATCCTTCCCATTCTTCTCCCCCTCCTCTCTTTCTTTTGTGATTAAAATGGCAGTTCTGTATGGTTTTCTGGTCATATATATAGTATCTCAGTCTAACTATAAGAAAAACCTGGGACAGATTCCAGCAGTGGAATAATCTAGAAAATATAGGAATGTCTCACAACTGTCAAGTCATTCCAAAAAGAAAAATCATATTGATTACAAAATCTAGTGAAAAGAGAGGCCATGAATTTGACAGATAGGAAGGTGGAGTTACAAGGAAGAATTTTGAAGGAGGAAAGGGCAAAGCTATGATTCTTAGCTATCACACTAAGAGGCTAGTGTAGCTTACTTATGTCCTGAATATCAAAGCTTCATTGATTCTATAGAATTCTAATTGGAAAGCTTTGCCCACAAGTGTAGTTTTTAATGGAAATGAGATTCTATTCACTCTTCTGAATTTACTCAAACTCAATTACTGTTATGGTGATCTGTCTACTGGAAGAGAGAGAGAGAGAGAGAGAGAGAGAGAGAGAGAGAGAGAGAGAGAGAAAATTGTAATATTCTTTTAAAAGGAAAGCATGAAGGAAAGGAAAAAAAAAAACAAACCTTTTAGTTTATTTTCATCTGAAAAACAGACAAAGGCCCTGGAAATGTTGAAGGACTCAGAAACAGTCCAGAAAGACAAAATCCCTATCAAAGACAGATCAGCATCACTGAGCCAAGAATAGGGGCTGTATATTTAGGGTTGTTGTGAAATAGCACTCGACTGATGGTTTTTCTGTTCTCACAGGGTACACCTTATCTCCACATTAATCGCTTGATCCAGAACTATTTCAAGCCAACTGAAATGGAGAACTGAATAAACCTTATTAATATTAAGGAAGCTCAGGAAGAATGAGGGATAGAAGATTCTAAAGGATTTTTGGCAAGCCAAGGAAAATAGGTTAGAATTTTAAGAGAGCTTGACAGTTTCTGAGGCCGGTTCTCTGTTCTCTGGGATGCTCCTGAAGCCTGGCCTTGGCCTCCACTGAGCTGTGTTCTCTTCCCCTCAACAACCGAGCTTTTCTTAGGAGATAACAAGAGATTCTGGGTTCTCTTGCTCTCAACAACCACCTAAATTTGAATCAAATTGCCTCTTCCCACCTTCTTATAAGGAGACAGAGAGAAAGTTGTGGTGTGATGATCGGCTGAGCTGTGTGTGGTGGTGAGCACCTATAATTTTAGCACTTGGGAGGTAGAGTCAAGAAGATCACTCCAAGACTGAGGCCAATCTGCAGAGTGAATTCTAAGACTTAAAATAAGAAAAGAAGTAATTAAAAAAAGAGAAAAGTTTAAAAATGGGCCATAACTTGGAGTTTAATGACATATGAAGGATCCTAGATGAGATTGTAGGACTAAAAGCAGACATTTGGGGGAGGCTAGGGCTATTCAGATGTGGTGGGACTTAAGATTTTGACATAAGTACCCTTCTAAAATGTGTCATGATAAAAACACAAAGCTAGATCTAGTGTACTCTCTCTATAGATAAGTACAGTAATTTTTAAATCAAAACCCTTTTCAAAATAATGTATTCATTTAAGAGAGATTAACCCTAATTTTATTCTTCAAGGGCTGAACTGTGAACTATAAATTACCAAGTTAGTTTCCAAACCTGTTTATGCCTGTTATATTTATTCCCTGTTATATTTTGTGATGTGATTTAAACATGTATTCAAATCCTGTTTAACAGGGTTGAAATATGCTGCATGAAATGGGATTTCTATATCATCTAGTCCTAGAAAGACTGAATAGATATTTTGCTAATAAACTTCTTAATTTTGGCATTCTACTATAAAATCTATGAAAACTTGACTCTTAAGAATCTTTCTTCATAGCTGGGCGTGGTGGCGCACGCCTTTAATCCCAGCACTCGGGAGGCAGAGGCAGGCGGATTTCTGAGTTCGAGGCCAGCCTGGTCTACAAAGTGAGCTCCAGGACAGCCAGGGCTATACAGAGAAACCCTGTCTCGAAAAACCAAAAAAAAAAAAAAAAAAAAAAAAAAAAAGAATCTTTCTTCATGCTGACCAATAAGAAATTTCAGTATTTTTTGAACTGCAAATAAATGTAATTGGAAAAAATTCCCCAAAACACAGAGTTAGGGATGTTGCTGATACTACAAAGTCACACAGGAACCATCCACTCATGGGATACTCATCTGTGTAATGTCCCTTTTAACCAAGGACTGTCCCCTGATCTTACTACATTAAATTAATTTTAAATTTGTTTACTTATATTTTATGTGCTTCGGTGTTGGTATGTATGTATTATATATGTACCACACGAATGCAGGAAACCACAGAGGCCAGAGGAGGGTATTGGATCCCCTGGGACTGAAGTCACAGGTGGTTGTGAGCCCCCATGTAGGTACTGGGAACCAAATCTGGGTCCTCTGAAAGAGCATCAACTGTTCATAACTTTTGAGACATCTCTCTAGCTTCTTATATTAAAAAGATTTAATTCTGTATAAAATGATGTTTTCCACCTACTTTAATCTCATACATGCATGAACAGGACTTATGCTTGGGTATTAGCACTGGTGGCCTGTCACTGGTCAGCATTTGGTACAACCTTTCAAAATAAAGGGATTAAACTTCAACTACATGTCAGTAGATGATGCTTAATTCAATGTATAATAGCCTTTGGTATTTGCACGTGAGGGAGTCTATGTGGGTGTCTGGAGGTCCATAAATACTGGATATTTCTCCTCTACAACTAAGAAGAGAGAGTAGAGATTTTCTGAGTGACTCTGCCTTATCAAAAGACATACAGTACCTGAATGCCTAGGTACTTTTCTCTTAATAATAGATCATGGTCTGTTGCTTCTGGCCAGGTATGGCAGAAAACAGGGTCCTATCATTAAACAAGGAGAAAGAAATAATAAAAAATAAAAAGGAAAAACACAATACAACTTCTAGGGTGTTTTTTTCTACCTGAGAGGTCTCCTACTTGGGGGTTCATGCATTTTTACCTCACATTCATTTTACCAGATCTCTGAGTGCTAGCATTGTGTTGACTGGTTAATCCAAAATTTTCTCTTTCCACCTTCTACTCCTTGGTTGTTTTTTACTTGGTATTAAGTTTCTAGTGACTTTTACTGGTGTTTTTTGTTTCTGTTAAATATGAGTAACTTTATAGAATGATGGGATTTTTATTTGGTTATAGGGTAAAAAAAGTTTGTAGGCCATTCTATGTATGCGTGGGTAGACCGTGGTAGGAATATATGTGTTCTTAAGGAAAATTTGGCTTCCTGAGACTTTGTGAATATGAAGGTAATGCTGGCTCTGGATTCAGCCACTTAAGGCATTTCTTATCCAAGATTAGAAAAATCGGAGCCAAGGACATGTGTCACCCACTGTGTATTCTTGGGGGAGCTGAGTCTATTTGTAGTGGACTCCATTTCCAAAGAAGGATATCTAAAAATCTCAATAGGTATTTCAATATGCAAAATGAAGGCAAATTTAATTTTAATTTACTTTAATTTAAAACACTATACTCTGCTATGAAAATCGTTTAGGGTAGAAATGTAAGTTGCTAAGGATGTAAAAATATACTGACTGCCAGATATAAAAGGCTGGGATTCCTGTTATTTGCAGACAGCTCTCTCAATTGCTAGATCGGTACTGCAGAAGAGGAATTAAAAAAAATCTTAGCTATTTGTTATTGTTGTTGTTGTTGTTGTTGCTGCTGCTGCTGTGACGAAATACCTAACAAGAAGAAAGTTAAGGGGAAATTTTTACTTAGTTTTTGTTGTTGTTGTTGTTTGTTTTTAGTTTAAGAGATATAGTCTATCAAGTTCTAGAAGGCATGATGACCTGGGTATGGGGAAGCCAGCTTTATATATCTGCAGTCAAGATGCAGAAAAAACACAGAAAGTAGGGCAGGGTTAAGGAATATCAAGGCCCATCTTTAGTGGTCTCCCTTTTTTTAATCAAGTCTCTCAAAGGACACCTGTGCCAGTGACCAAGTATGGAGTATTTCATTCTCAAACCAATAAAGACAAGCAATGATCACCGAATATTTCAGAAATTTGTCTTTTCTAGGCAAAGTATCAAAAAACAAAGTTCTTTTTGATGTGTTTAGTGAATGCAGCTAGTGCATTTTATAATGAAGAGTTGTACTAGAGTCTGTGTATTCTGTGACTTGTCGGAGGCCAACAGTTAGGACAAATGAAATGCAGCACTTGCCTCTCAGAAGGTTGATGCATGCCTAAGTGGAGTGCAGAAGTCCTTCAAAGGGAAGGCAACTAAAGAAGTCTTCATGGTTCCGAATTTTTTCATCTTCTTTTTCTTTTCTTTTCTTTCTTTTATTTCTCTTTCTTTTTTTAATAGATGTTTAATATTGTACTTTATTTTTCATTCAAAAATTTTATTGGTTATTTTGTTTATTACATTTAAAATGTTATCCCCCTTCCTGGTTTAAGAGTTCTTTATGATTTGGGTAGCATACCTGTATTCATTGACTCAGTAAAGTCTCTGTAGAAATTCATCTTAAGTCACTTTGAGACCCTAACTCCACCAGAAGCACAGAGCAGTGTTCAGTAATTCCCCGTATTCTGCAGCTTCAGACCTCATACGTTCCTCCAGGGAGCTGTTGAGTTCAGAGATCATTTTGATCAGGACAGGCTATAGAAGAGCCACAGAAATATGGCTGCCTGCTAGAATAGCAGGTCACGTTAACAAGAGGACCCTAACACACTAAAAGACTGTGATGTGTGGTATTCTAGCTGTACACTAGAAGAGTTTAAGTAAAGATGATTGTGTTTAAATACACGTGATACTTTTTGGTGTCATCTCTTACAATTCCTTCTGTATGAAGTTAAAGAAAAGGAGCCAGCACGCGTAGAATATGTCCTAGCAAAATTCCTGGGAGGGTCAGAAAAACCAAAACAGGTTACTCAAGGACAGCCCTAATGAATATACATAATATATTTAATATACTATAATATAATTATACAACATAATACATAAAAATATACACAAAATATATTTTCTGCCTTGTATATTGTGATTTAAAATATTGGCTGAGGGCCATGAAATGGCTAAGTAGATAAAGGTACTTCCTGCCAAAGCTGACAACCTTAGTTCAGTTCCCAAACCCCACATGGTGTAAGGAAAGAAATGATGCTAGAAAATTGTTCTCTAAGCTCTGTAAGCACTTTTTGGTAAATGTGGCCACACACACACACACACACACACACACACACACACACACACGCATATAAACACATGCACACACATCCACATACACACATGTACACATATACACACATATGTTGGTACACACATATAAATATATATATATATATACACAAATACGCACACATGTATATACATATATACATATGTATATATATGTATATATATATATATATACATATACATACACCCAAATAACACACACATACATATACAAATATACAAATATGTACACATACACATATACACAAAAAACACACACCACACACACATACATACAATTAATAATTATAAGAGTCTAAAGTTACAGGTGAGATCTGGTGATTCCTGGGGCTTTGTCAGGGCCTGTGGCTCATAGATGGAGTAGCACTAATTGCAGAGGGATGTACACAGAGAAGAATGTGAGCATAGTCAGGTTCTCACTGGAAAGGCAGATAGGCTGAGGATGTAGCGATTGAGCAATTGCATGGTCTGGGTGAGGTTTTGAGTACAGCATTCAACTCCTAGCAACATGCACACCTCCACACAAAAGGACAGATCAGGCTTCCTCTGTATTGATTGTTTCTATACTTTGTATATTTAACATGAAACATTAAAAAGCTTTCAGGATGCCTTATCTGTCAATTATGACTATTTTATTTATAACAAAATATTTTGAGATGTATACATTTTAGTAACAAAAGCATTTCCACAAAGCATCCATTAACATATGATATAGCTGGATTTTGCTAGTCTCATGCTTTTCAGCATCACTGAAGTGTTACACACACACACACACACACACACACACACACACACACACACCACATTGTGAAGCTTGGCACTGTCTTACAGCTATGTATTTATGAAGAAGTACACAACAGATCCAATTAGAAGCAAGTTCCTCATGTAACTTTTAAAACAGGCATCTCTTACAGCCAATTTCCACTATATAAATGCTTTAAACTTATTTTTTTGTTTTGATTGTATGTATTCATTTTATTTGTGTGACACAAAGACATTTTATGCACGTATGTAGTGTACATGCAGCATATTTCCAGATCTAGAATTTTTAGTAGGTAAGATATTACTATATGATGTAAGAGAAGCAATGAATGCTTTAAAGTGCTTTGTACACCAGTGTTTTTCAACTGTCTGTAACATGCTTACTCTATGTATTTTATGGCATTACAATTTGGGCACAGGCTGTTTTATTATGAGAATGTGGTTAAGTGGGCCCCTTTGGCTACCAGGGCAGAACAAGATGTGTTCTGATTAGAGGCTGTCTATATCAGCTCTGGCACCTGCAGGCCTCCTGGGTAAAGGCTGCCATCAGTTGCGCATTAATTTGAGTTGACGCACTTTTCTGAAAATAAGCAGAAAAGACAATAGTGAACATGTGGAGCTAGTCACAGTCACTCACACTCTCTGCCGCAATGATGATGGTCTCATTGCTTTCCTTGGTTTATGTGATGTCTTTCAAAATGTAGTGTGAAGAGGGTCTGAGGGGACATGGCATCTCCTAGGTAGGCGGAGGCAGATGGGTCCATCTGTATGTGTGCAGTGAGTAGTCAGGAGAGTCTTGAGTGTGTAACGAGCAGTAGAGAAGGATATTTCAAAGATTCAAGTAAAATGCTTTGACTACACTGTGGTCTGAAGAGTACCCATGACATGTCAACCACTCTGCTTTAGGAGCTACAAAGCAGGCAGATTTGTCTAATAAGTGCTATTTTTTTGGTTCACAATACAAATACACAGGAACAGTATTCTTGTAGACTTTCTGAGGATGCTCTGAGTTACAGTTAGTGTGGTCTCTTCGGCGTATTGTATTTTGAACTTTTTGGTTGAGGTACATTAATAATTTAGCTTTAAAGTGAACTCATGTGAAATGATGGAGAATTAAAAGCATCACAAATGCTGCTAAAATATTTATGGAGACTGCATTTTGGCTAAAAGTCTGCATTTACAGAGTGATTTATGCCCTAATTCCTGAGATCCCAGCTTACAAAAGGAGCTGAGGCTGGAACCAAGCTTCACAACTGTGTTCTCCATATGGAAAGACTGGGCATGTATCAACCTGCTGATTGGATGCACAGATGTGCAACTAGATGTTCTATGTTTGACTTTCAGTTCACTCCTTTGAAACACACATCTTCATTTTGTCACATCAGAAACCCCAGTGGTTTCTGGAACCAGGAAGAGTCATGAGCTTGACCACTAGAAATGCTGATGACAAGAAAACACGGGTGAGCTGAATCAAAGGGATGGACCAACCAGTGACGGCAGCTGCCAGGGATCCTTCCCATAATCAGCCACCAAAATAAACACTATAGCATATGCCAGCAAGATAATGCTGAAAGGGACCTGATATAGCTGTCTCATGGGAGGCTATACCAGTGCCTGGCAAACATGAAAGTGGTTGCTCACAGTCAGCTATTAGTTGGAACACAGGACTCCCAAGNCCTGGTTGGCCATCATTGGGAGGAGAGGCCCCTTGGTCATACAGACTTTATATGCCCCAGTACAGGGGAACGCCAGGGCCATTACGTGGGAGGGGGTGGGTAGGGGAGCAGGGCGGGGATGCGGGAGGGTAAGGGGAAATTTCTGGATAACATTTGAAATGTAAATGAAGAAAATATCTAATAAAGAGAAAAAAAAAAAGAAAAAAGAAAACACGGGTGAGTCAGTCATGGAAACTCCTGTCTGCAATTCCAGTAGGGAAGCTGAGGCAGGGGGATACCCAGGAGTTTAAGGCCAGTTTGTTTATAGTGAGTTTCAGGTCACTTAAGCCATAGTATGAGTCCCTCCCCTCAATCAATCAATCAATCAATCAATCAATCAATCAATCAACAAATAAATACACAACCAAAGAAACAAGTAAGTAAATAATGAAAAAGAAAAAAGGAAAGGGAGAAAGACGACATTAGGGACTAAAACAGTAATGTTAGGTGAGATGGAAGGGTGGGGTGGGTAAGAGGACACATGGGACGTGACATAAGACAAGAAATGGGTAGCTAAAGGAAGGACTGGGGACACGAGGAATTGGGTGAGGAGAGAAGGAGAAACACCATGACACACTTTGTTATAAAAATGTCATAATAGTATTTAGAACATAATATGCTGATTAAAAAGGAAAGGAAAAGATGGATGTGGTGGCTCACATTTGTAATCCCAGCACTTGGGAGGCTGATGCAGGAAAATTATTGAGTTCAAAGCCAGTTTGGGATATGTAGTGAGTTTCAGGTCAAATGAAATCACAGAAAAACAACCTCCATTAAAAAAAACAAAAGCTAAGAAATGTGTGTCCACATGATGTGTGAACATGTTTGCATGCATGTATCTATATTTCTATTGTTGCTGAGGATGGAACTCAGAAACTTACTCATGCTAAGCAGGCAATCTTAGCACCATACTCCTGTCTCACAAAAGACAAGGAAAGAAACCACAGATGTTCATTTTGGAAGTATGAGAGGGAGTGTAGAACCCACAGAACTTAAATTTCCTTCATCCTCAGAGAACTCTCTGTCGATTACAAATGTGTTCTCTTCCCCAAATTTGTGAAGTGAGAATCAAAAGACTTTTTAATAATCCCAGCCCTCGGGAGGCAGAGGCAGGCGGATTTCTGAGTTCGAGGCCAGCCTGGTCTACAGAGTGAGTTCCAGGACAGCCAGGGTTATACAGAGAAACCCTGTCTCGAAAAACAAAAAAAAAAAATCTCCCAAAAAACCTCTCAATATTGTTTGCTGTGCACACACAGCTGAATCATAGGCCAATACATAGTCCAATAAAGCTCACACCAATCGAAGCCTGTGCAATCAAGGGTCAGTAAGAACATTCTTCATGTGATATCCAGTATCTTCACTTGTACCTCCCAAAACAGACTCTTCAAGCAGAAGGAAAATATATGCCTGCTATCTGAGCAAACATGAAGTGTGGTACATGAAGAAGTGCAGGTATATCATATGAACTCAGATCCCTGCCAGGCCTGGCTTACTGCAGAAGTTCAGGGACCTTTGGGGGATGCCTGCAACATTAAAATCAAAATGCCTCAGAAAACTTGGCCATTGATTTGCCCACTCTCCATATATGTTCTGATTGTTCAAGGTAATGAGGACGCCAGAGGGGTTGTCTTAAGTCACCCTTCCTGCAACAGAACAACAAATACCACGCCAAGTGTCAAAGGCTCCCAGGAGCCAGGGTTTCTGGGCTCTCCCTTGAGTGTCTGAAGTCAACTCAGAGGCCATCACTAACAGGAGCCAGCTTTGTAGCTTTCAGATCATCACACATGATATTTTCCTTCTTCCCTCATTTCTCTGTTTCTTTCTTTTTGATTTTCTTTACACTTTGCTTCTCTATTCTTTTTCTCTCCATTTTTATCCTTCCTCTTTCTTCTCACCCTCCTCTCTCTTTCTTTTAATTCTTAAAAGGACGGTCATGGAACTCACTATTCAGATTGGTCTCAGACTTGGAGTGACATTCTTGATTTTGCCTCCCAATTGCTAGAGTTATAGGTGCGCACCACCACACACACAGCTCAGACAATCACACCACGTTCCTCTCGGTCTTCTTATAAGAAGGTGGAAAGAAGTATTGATTAAAACTCAGATATTGAGAACAAGAGAACCTAGAATCTCTTGTTGTCTCCTAAGTTCCCACCAATACCAGGGCATGGGCTAGTAGAGGAGAAAAGTTTGGGTTGTTGAGGGGAAGAGAGCACATCTGGGTAGAGGCCAAGGCCAGGCTTCAGGAACATCCCAGAGAGCGTGCCTTGGAAACCATCAAACTCTCTTAAAAAATTCTAACCTTGTTTGTTTGTTTGTTTGTTTGTTTTTATTGACAAAAATCCTTAGAATTTTCTATCTGTCATCCTTCTCAATCTTAATTCTTAAGATTACTAAGCTTCACTCAGTTCTCCATTTCAGTTGGCTTGAAATGGGTCTAGATTGGGAGATAAATGTGGGCCTAAGGTGTGCCATTTGAGAACAGAAAAACCATTTGTCAAGTTCTGTTTCACAATAACCCAGTACAGCCCCATATTCTTGACTCAACCCAATGATGCTGGTCTGTTTTTGATTGGGGTTGTCTTTTTAGACATGCTCCTGAATCCTATAACATTCTCAGGGACTTTTGTGTTTTTCAGCTCTCATATAGATGAAAATAAACTAAACCCTTGTCAAGGGATTTTTTTTCTTTCTTTCCTTCCTTCCTTCATATCTTTTTTTTAAAGGAATCCTTTTCTTTCTTTCTTTCTTTCTTTCTTTCTTTCTTTCTTTCTTTCTTTCTTTCTTTCTTTCTTTCAGACATATTACCATAAGAATTGAGCTGAAGTAAATTTAGCAGAAGGGAATTGAATAAAATGTATTTCCATTAAAAGCTACATTCATGGGCAAAGCCTTCCAATTAGAATTCTATAGAGCCAATGATGCCTTGGCATTTGGAACATAAATAAACTACACTAGACTCCCGGTGTGATAGCTAAGAATTGTTGTGTTTCTATGGTAATTTATTTTAAACAAATTTTCCATGATGGTTAAAATAAAATATCAATTAGTGCACATGATTTAGAAATTACACTTAAGCCTCCAGAATTTTAACTAAAATCAAATGTTCCAGGGGCAGCCAAAACTATAGCGCAAGTCCATCAGGCATGTTGTCAGGACACACTCAGTCCAGCAGACACACCCTGTGCAGCAGGTTGCAAGTTGGTCTAGCTAGTGGCAGTAAGAATCCCAGGCAACGGACACAAAAAATGGATAGAGAGTTGGTTTAGGATCCCATGTGTACTGGGGAACTGAACATAGGTCCTCTGAAGGCAGTATACATCCTTAACCACCAAACCCATTTCCACAGTCTCCAAAACTGTGAGCTGAGGTTAGTAAGCTCCAGCATGCTGATTTAGCAATGAGGATATACAACCATGCTCGAGGCTCTGAGAACTGTGGTGTCAGACATATGGGTTATTGTGGGGATAGTGCAGAAATTTTGTGGTAAAAGTCAAGTGTTTTGAGGGCACTGGGGCCAGGGGCAAGAAACTCTGAGTAGGTGTAGGGAGGAAGTCAAGTACAAACACTCAGCATAGATACACTGACTTTAAGCTATCCCCAGGAACAGAGTGTTTTGTGATGGACATCACAAAAGGTTTCACATCTTCTCCTGTTGGTAAATGAGTACAATGCCAATCAGGTTACTATGTAAAAAACTACCAAATATGTCAGCCAGCCTACTTCCTAATAAACTAGTAAAGCTAAACTCTTAGACTGAGGTGAAAGTGTTGTTTTTTTTTTAACTATTTTTTTAAAGATTTATTTTATTTATTATATGTAAGTACACTGTAGCTGTCTTCAGACACTCCAGAAGAGGGAGCCAGATCGGATGGTTGTGAGCCACCATGTGGTTGCTGGGATTTGAACTTATCACCTTCGGAAGAGCAGTCGGGTGCTCTTACCCGCTGAGCCATCTCACCAGCCCCCTTAACTATTTTTTATTATGATGATTTTGTGTGTGTGTGTGTGTGTGTGTGTGTGTGTGTATGCACCTGTGTGGTCGGAGACTGGGAGGACATACATGCCAAGATCAGATCACAAACACAGGTTTGTGGAGTGGGTTCTCTCCTTCTTCTAGGTGAATTCTAGGGACTGAACTTAAATTATCGCAATATGATTTTACCTACAGAACCATCTCACTGGGCCCTACACAAAAGCCGAGGCGAAGGCTGCCTCTAAGGTGTAATGAGAAACAACTTGCTTTGTGCTTGTTATTACTATCTTTTAATTATGTGTATGTGTGGAGGTATGTTTCCATGATGGCAGATGTTGACAAAGGCCACAAACATCCATCTGGAGCAGAAGTTACATGTAGTTATAAGTAGTTACATGCAGTTTCGAGTTCACCAACACGGGTATTGGGAGCTGAATAGAGGTCCAGAGGTCCTCTACAATAGCTCTGTGTTCTCTTAACCATTTCTCCAGTCCCTTATTATCCTTCAGCAAAGTCCACAGGCATGTTGACAGAGCCAAGACTGGTGCTAGATTCTCTGGGGTTACAACCATAGCTTAAAAGCCCCTTCAGTTTGCTCACAATATAACTGTCCGGCACCCAGGGTTGCTGTCACCCATGACTTGTGAACATTAACGTGTTTAGTCACATATAGGATTTGAATTTAGGGACTTGTTTGGTTATTATAGATCAAATATAATTAACATCAAATTTATTAGTCTATAATTCTATAGTATCATTCATTAAAAACTTAAGATAATGCATTCAAAATTACTTCCTGCACTATTTTATTTTCTGTGTGGTCAATAAGCAAAATGCTGACGAGTTCGGTGTTGTAACTGAAGCTCACAGTGCCTTTGTTCTTTTAAAAGCACTGTGTTTACAAGTGGTGACAATGACATCATCCAGCTACCTCTCCTGTTCACAGCATTTTCCTTCTGAGCTTGTCTTATACTGAAGTTCATCACTGTGACAGTTTTGTCGAACCAGAACTACATTCTAAACCCAGTATTTTATTCACTTACAAAACCTGTTATGTTTGAGACCATTTTTTTTAAGTCTGGAAAAGTGAATCTAGTATATGATGTATGATTTCTGAGAAAAATCATTCACTCGTATCCTATTTTAGAAAAAAATGTGCCACCGACTATATGGAAACTGTAATCATGAGAAATAGTCCCTACCATAAATTGAAACCTCCAAGAAGACATCTGATTGACTTGAAAAATAATTGGTATCTTTCTACTTAATCTACATTAATGTAAACAATAAATCTTCTTTTAAACAAAGGTTGTGCGACTCTTCATTTATCTTTTATGACAAGAGAACAAAGGTTGTGCTTTAATGAATGGAGAGAAGCAACAAGGTCAGGTTTAAAAGCCTCACAGGTCAAATGTCTGACATCAGTGAACATTTCTTTGAAAAGCCCTAACATAGTAATTTCTATTTTAGTGAAACCTCAGGGGTCCAGCCAAGGCTACTGGTAGGGAGAAAGAAAACACCATAATTTAGTAACATACAGACAAGAAACTGTGATGACAACACTCTCTTAAGATATATTCCCTAGCATCTTAATAGGATTGGATTAGGTAGATTTGAAAATAATTTTGAAGCTTAAAGCTTTGAAAGATGACAACAATTTCTTGTGTGGAAAAAGGGAGGGGGAACAGCATATACTTTTAGTTTGCATAAGCATTGATCCTCCCCAATGGATGACCTCTGTCATCTAGAAAGGTTATTCATAGATCCAAAGAGCTGATCAGGGTCATTAGTAACAATAGTAAACTGATCACCATTGCAATGGGACCTGACAAGTTTCTTTTCAAAGTGGATCCTAATGTATTGATGCCTGTGAAGTTCATTACAGCAGTAATACATCATTAGTCTCCACAAAATGATTTATAACTCTGTTGAAGTGCATTATAGTAGGCTGCCAAAAAGCTTTGCAGACACAAGAAGGCTTTCTCCCAAGACCTGCCCACACTGTGATAGCTAGAAGTGGCCACTATAAACACAGCCAAGTTTGTGGTAACCGCAGATGCCTCTTATTTGCTTAAAAAAAAATCAAATTTTAATTTAGCATATTCTTAGTCCTGCCTTGAACTACTACTGTCTTAAAAATACTCTAAGATTCCCTTTTCTCCATTTATTCCATAAAGGTGCATTGCAGCCTTTCCTTAAATTTCAATTTTTATCCCTAGTCAGAATTAATTCCATAAGGTTATTTGCATGCATGATGATATGCAGAATAAATGCATTCCAAAGCATTTCACATTCAGAGCTAAGATTGTAATCAAGTGATTCTAAGTGCAGCATGGGCTAAAACACTTACTTAGAAATGTATAAAAATGTTTCTAGCATTCCTATAAAGGTCTGGCATGACGATAAAAATGATAAAAGCACTTTAGTGCTGCGAAGCCTGACCTGAGTTTGATACCTTGGACACACAGTGGAAGGGGGAACCAAGTCCCACAAGTTGTCTTCTGACCTATAGTTGTTAAAAAAATAAACAACTATAGTAAAAGTAAGCCCTTTGTTTAGAAATAAAAATAGTAAATAATGTAATCATTAATCACATCTTAATTTCCGAATTTTAATTTTACTAATACACATATAAATATTTTAATTGAAAAATAGATATTTTACTTCTAAAGAGTTTCTATTTATATAGACATAAAAGATGACAACAGATGATGCATCCTTAACTTAGGTATAGACTGAAAACAAAAGTATTCGGCGTCATTTGTGAGCAGTACAGTAATAGAAGAAATAATTTCTACCCCATTTTAGAACATCAGTTACTAAGCATTGTCTTTTTCTAGGTGCCAGATAGGCTCTTACCCATTGCTAGCTGTGCTTGAAAAGCTGACACATATTTGCTTATTACCAGTCTCTTTCTGGTTGGTTAGCTGTGAGGTAAAGCTGCTGCTCACTCTGTCATCTCTTGTCTTCTCCAAGTTGTCAAACTTTTCCCTAAATGAGCCTGTTCTAATGGGAGAGCAATGCACTTCAGTGTTTAGAGTTCTCTGTTGCCGGAACAGCAAGCCCATATACCCCCCAAACCGATTCTGAATTCAGAACAACTTGTTGCTTCTTGTCCACTGTGTGTACAGTCTTACTTCAAGACAAATGCTGCATGAGCTAAGAGAGCCATCTCTCCCGGTGAGTGAAGAGTATTCAATGGTTCATTGCCATGCATGAGTCTCTTCAGTGATGACCTGTTACATTGACTCTATATTTTGACTAGAACTTCCTTGACATCCATGTGCTGTATCTGGGTATGTCACTTAAAGTGCTTCCTAAGACAAGGAATTCAACCTACCTTGGTAATATTCCTGTATCAAACCCTGTCATCATCTGCAACCTGATCTAGAGATGTTAACCTTGAAGGCAACTGTGATGTCAATGTTTTTACATTTTGTACACCTATCACCTTTTATCCATGATGACCATCCTAAAATGTATTCTACCAGTTGATGGCCTCTGCAGAGTCTAAATGGGGGAAAGCAAGCTGATTTGGAGGTTTCACCTGAGATCTGCCTCAAGATCCTATATCTCAAGTGAACTTTCATGGCCTCATTCAGCAGAGTGCGATCACCAGCTGGCTAACTGACACCCTGGGACATCTCGAATACCTAGACTGTCATCCAAGTGCCAGCCGTAAGGAAGACCCATGATAGACATGGGGTTAAAATGTTTTAGTACAAAGTGTGGCCAGGTCAGTAGCTTTATCAAATTATTTGCTTGATTTATTAATTTTTGTTAGAAAAACTTCTGAAATGATTGACTGCACAGTTATATCAAAGGGGAATCTGGATTTGTTTCCAGCTGAGGGCCAACTTGTGGACTCCAGATACCTGTTTCTGAAGAGAGTTTCTAAAGCAGGAAGATGAGTGTAAAAAAGAATGTTGGTATTCATCACTGGGATTATCTCCATTTCTTTTCTGTTCAATTCTTGTCAGTTCCTTAGTATTCCACATATGGTGAGATAAATGTAGTTACAGAGTAACTAAGACTAATCACAGGTGGTGTCCAAGTGGCAAGACAATATGCACTGAAAGTAGTGATGAACAACAATTATATATAGGAAAATAATTTCTTTATAGCAAAATTAATTTGAATTAATACCACCTACTGTTCATAGAAGGTTTGCAACAGTCTTTTTGTAGATTTTCCAAGCATTCAACAAGTTCATCTCTCCTTCCCAATTTTTCTTCTCATTAATTGATTTCTTTCATGTAGGTACATTGACTAGTATGTTAGAAGCATTGGTTACAAGCGACACTCTGGCATGGATTTTTGTTTGGTTTTGAGTTTTTTGTTGTTTTTTTTTCCATGCATGGTTCTAATGTCTCCAGTAGAAACACAAGGCTGATACTATGCTCAGATAAGTGCATTCCATTCCATTGAGGAAGAAACTGATAAGCCCAATTTTATGAAACTTTAGAAATAAAGAACCAGACAATAATGCAGAGAGTGAGAGACTTTGGAGCCCTCAGTTCTAAATGGGGAGTCTTAATTAAAGCCCTCCTCTTGAGGCTCAGGAATTTTTGTGAAAGAGTTCCTGGAATGTTGGAAAGATCAGGAATTCAAGGCCCTTACCTAAACATGATAAAAGCAATCTACAGCAAACCAGTGGCCAACATCAAACTAAATGGAGAGAAACTGGAAGCAATCCCACTAAAATCAGGGACCAGACAAGGCTGCCCACTTTCTCCCTACCCATTCAGTATAGTACTTGAAGTCCTAGCCAGAGCGATTCGACAACAAAAGGAGGTCAAGGGGATACAAATTGGAAAGGAAGAACTCAAATTATCGCTATTTGCAGATGATATGATAGTATATATAAGTGACCCCCAAAACTCCACCAGAGAACTCCTAAACCTGATAAACAGCTTTAGTGCAGTAGCTGGATATAGAATTAACTCA